>JARHVA010000023.1:0-610000 GCA_037957365.1 Torreya grandis | reverse complement strand
AATATACATATGGTTGGATTTCATCATGTTATTTGTTGTATCACCTATCTTAGATTAGTTTGAATTTAGTTATCCTTCTCCATTTTTGCCCCCGATTTTAGTATTAGTTGCAATCCAAAGTGGTACATCAAGGGAGCTATCCCTATTTAGCAACTCACCTCATTCCCTAGGTTGCCCATAATCCTAGAGGTGATTCCATTATGCCACTTGGATGAGGAGATCTTTGTATCTCCTCATAGGGTGAAAATTGAAGTAAAAATATTTTTTGGCATGCCCAGTGGGACTCTTGGTCTAAGAGGTTGAGATATTTTTGGTGTTGTCTCTCAATAGTCAGCCTTTGGAGGCATCTATCAAAGCATCAATGGTGACTCCAAAGATAATTTAGCTAGTAAAGAAACCTAATTTATCCTTTTAATATTGTTATAAATGTATTATTTATGTTCTTTCTTTATATAAATTTTCATGGCTGACTTTGGTGTTGATTTTTTTTCTCTACAACTTGGTGAGACATTGCAAGATTGTGCCATTCCCTATCAATATAAACAAGTTCTTGGTCAATCTTGTCATTATACTTGCCATACTCAATATGATTTGCATCATCCCTAATATGATCCTTGTTAGGCCATGCATGAAGTATAGCAGTCCTATAACTAGCCTCCTTAATGTTTTTCTCCTCTTAGTCAACCTAGCCACTTCTCAAGCCAACCCATTTCCACTTTCAAGAAGACACTTTTGGGTTATGAGAGGTACATGTTAGATATTGACACACAAAGAGTATGTGGTATAGATATTTATAATCATGTCATTCATAAGTTGAGAAAATAATTAGAGTTGGTCAAAAGAGATTGGGTACCTATTGAGAGAACCAATTGGCAAAGGCTCACAAGTTAGATGCTTGATGTGAGTGGTCTAGTTTGTTCCTTAGAGGATAGGCTAGGAGTTCATGAAAGGAAACCTCACCATACCTATAAACCTTCATATCCACTTCCCTAAGTTACCTACCTGCCATGTATGACCATTACTCATGATCCAAATCAAGCCTATCAAAGTCATTCTTTTCCCAATCAGTTGGAGGAGAGAATTGAAAAAATAAACCTTGTGTTTGAAGCTAAACTTGATAAGTAGATTTAATTGGAAAATATACATATGTATCAGTCCATATTGGCACAAAAATAAGTGGATTTCAAGCCCTCATTTCCCTCTCACAATGTATCCCCACCACCTCAAAAAGAGACTCATAATCCTAATGTCTTAAGTTATAAAAAGATAGTGGAGTCATGGGGAAAGATAGAGGAGAAAAGTCTTGACAAAGAATGTGAAGTTGAGAAGATTCTTGATCCTATACAAACTCTTCCCATCCTTCCTCAAGAAAAGTCTTCTAATCCTAATATCCTAAGTTAGATAAAGATAGTAGAGTCATGGGAAAAGAATGAATATAAAAGCATTGTCAAGAGTGTGAAGTGGAGAATGGAGTTGATCCTTTGTAAGTCCCTCCCACCCTTCTTCAGGAATATTCTTGTATTCCATGGCAGACCTCGTGTATTCTATGTGCTCATGATGATTCCTATGACCTTCAAGAAAATATTTTCCAAGATAACCTAGCCAAGAAAATAGAGGAGTTAGAAGCAAAGATGAAATTAGTAAGTCAAGGTGTGATGGAAGGTTTAGACCCAAAAGAAGATCCTATGCCTAAACATACCCCATGTCCTTTTCCTCAAGAGCTTTCCAAAGAGCCTCTTACTTTGCATTCTCAATCTGGTTTTAATCCCTATGTCCCACCTCCACCAATTAGTTTCTTTTGTCCTCATCCCATCACCCTTTGCCTTGATGGACCTATGATATGGGAACCTTAAGAAGAGAAACTAGTTGAATAAAATTTAGAGCTTTTACTTGAAGGGAATGTAACTCCTTGGTAGCCTCATTGGGCTAAGTCACCAAATTTCAAGATGCCTAGTCTTGGCATCACCATGAAAGAAGTTGAAGATCTTATAGCCCTTGATAAACAAGATAAAAGTATGGTAGTTGAGGTTTAATTTTAAATCCCTCTAGAGGTCTTAAGTGATGAAGAAGAGGTAGGTTCTTATATTGAATCTCCTTTTTTGGTTGATAATGAAGAATGCTTTCTTTGTGGAAAAGAGGAAATCTTGGAAAAAGAACTTGTCTTGATAAGATCATGTAAAGATGAAGAAGCTCAAATCATGGCTGATCAAGAAGACCTCATGAGTAAATATGAGGAACAGATCACCATAGGGACTCCCCTTGATGAGCAAAAATACAATTCATAAGCTCTTGCCTTCATATTTGAGGGGATGTGTTTCCATAAAGAATGTGCCCAAGATTTAAAAAAAGAGCTACATGAAGAACACTCAATATCTGATCATGAGGTTATGGATGACCATTTTAATATTGAAGAGGTAGTGGTTTTAAAGGATGAAGAAGAAAAAGATGATTGGTAGTTTCAAATAGAGATATTTCAAGACCTTGAGGAGATTTTCCAAGTTGAAGGCCAAGTACATGACAAGGTGAATAAAGAATCTTATTTGGAGGATAATGACCAAGATTGGGAAGAATTTACAAATCTACTTGATGAGCTAGAAGAACTTGCAGCTAAGTGCAAGCCCAATCTTGTTGAGAGAACAATGGGAGACAAGAAGGTATGCCTTGTTGAATCACCATTTGAAGCTATAGTTGAAGAATCATATGATAAAGTTGAATTTTTTTGAACACTAGAATAATTCATTCCCATAGCCAATTTTTTTGGAGTTGCTTGTTTTTTATTTAATAACATTCCAATCAAGTTGTCAAATGTTGTGAAAGAGTTGGAGGCATCGATGCTAGAGATCAAAAGGCTACATGTCTCATCAAATCCTCTATGTCATAAAGCAAGTAAGGTTTAAAACTTTCCCTTTTATCTAGGAGGGAGGTATGCTTATGTTTCTAGTTGTAAATAATATTTTGGTTCTTTACTTCTCCTAAGTTCCTTGATCACATGTGTGTGTGTGTGTTTGTTATCTTATTTTGTGTGTGTGTCTTTGCTTTATGTGGTTGAGGTAGTCATTATTAGTCTTTGTCTTGATCAAATTTTGTATTAAATGGTCAAATGTATTCTTGTTTACCTAAAAATTTAAATGAATACTAAGCCCAATGGACTGATAAGGTTACTGGTCTAGTTAGTAGAGCAGGCATACTAGCCCTATGAGTCCCCAATTTGTTGACCAAATTTGACTTTTAATTCAAATTGGGGAACTTATAGGTAAAAATTTTATTTTATAGTTCTATAGGGGGTGTAATATGATTGTCATGGTGGGTATTATAGTTTAATCAATGTCTGTTAATGTTATATTGGCTTTGGTCAATTAGTTTTTATGTCTATTTATCATTTTTGGGTCATTTTGAGGTTCTAAAAGGTGCATTTAATGTTTAATATAGGTTTATTGGGAATTTTAAAGGTAAAAATGGGTTATTTCATGTGACATATGTCCTAATAAGTCTTAACCAACTAACATAACTGAAATATGGTAGGTTATGTATAAGAAAAAGTAGTTTTCTAGTGAAAAGAGAAGAAAATGGCACTTGTATAGCCTCCTTGGGAAGTGTACCACTTATAAAAATTTTAAATGTGACTATTAATCTTCCCCACACTCATATACATGATTTAATTTATATTTATGTGTCATTTCTTGGCCAAAACCATTCTATCCTATTCTTGCCTTTCTAGACATGCAGAAGTGACTTGCAGGTTTGTACTTGGTACGACCAGCACAAGGGGTTTAAATAAAAATAATATTTATGGAATATTATAAATCTAATTATATTTAATTTTATACTTGGTTTCAAATTAATTTTTTTTTGAGCTTTGTGAGCCATTGCTAACAATTTAACTATCCAAATCTGTATGCTTATCTGTGCACCCTACAAGTTTTGCTTTTGTTTAGAAAATTCTATATGACTCAACTTCTGATATTGGTTATATAGGATTTTTACTATCCATTATAACATTTTCCATAATTATTTTTAATTTTTAATGTGATTTTATGAGCAAATCATCTTTGGTTTGTAGACTGGTCTTATGTGGGATGACAGGCCTATTTTCACCATTCCCAGATATTCATACTTTGACAATGGTTTCATGGGGTTATGATAGTTATATTTACATTTTATAAATTTTATCTTAATTATTTATGACCCTTAAATATCCTTTTCAAATCAATGTTCCATAGGTGCAGTCAATACACTATGCATATGCAGATAGCTCTTTGAATATTCAGGTTCTCAGAAGGATACCATGTTAAAAGAGGAGCTTTGATTGGTGTTTCAAGTGTTTTGGAGTGTAAGTATTTTATTTTTACATTTTTTTAATTTTTAAAATGAATATAAATCATTTATTTCTTATATATTATCTATATCACTATCCACTACCTATGCACATAGTATTATACCATTAAAATGCACCTACAAGTGCTCTCATGGATATATTCAAGATAAGAGAGAGGTGCTAAGGATTGTTTCACATCCATAAAAATGTTAAGTTTATTTTATATGTGTTAATATATTCATAAATTCATTTAAATCTCACAAGTTATGTTTGTTGCCAACTATCCACCCTCACTGCCTGTGTACCAGATTGCCCACCTACAAATAGCCTTAGCAGAAAAGTTATTAAATCATTTTAATAATTTAAATCATAATTTAGAACCCCATTGTAGGTTTTAATGTGTTTATGATATCATGTTATACTCACTTTAGTTTCCAGGTTGACAAAGAGAGTTGATAATCACTTTAAAAGTTCAAATGGCAGTGTTTAGGCCTCTTGTCCCCAAAAGCACAAAATAGAGGCCTAGGGGTATTTTGATGGATTCTTATAATAGGGTTAAAATAATTTTTTTTAAATATATATGTATTTTTATTTATTTCCCCATCTAATATAAAATTCCCACAAGGTTTGAGGAGCAAGAGATTAGTATAAATTATTTTCTTGATGGCTCAAACTTGTCATTTTATGTATTGAGAATAGGTAGTAACCACCTATAGTTCTAGTTACAAAGGGAATCCTTACCCAAGTTTCAATAAGATCATACATTCATTATTAAATGGATATATATATATATATATATATTAGGATTCAAATAGACTAAGGATAAGTTACAAACACCATTTTAAAGCTAAAACACAAATCTTCACCTACAGGTGGACCCCCTATTCTGCAAGTGAGTCACAATCAACTGCCTATGAATATTTTTGAGAATTTCAACCTCAAAAGTGATGATATATCCAAGTAATTTATATTAAAAATTTAAAATAATTATTAAATATCTTATATGGTGATGGTAGGACTCATGACCTCTAGCAAACACCACTACAAGTATCCTTTATCTGAAAATATACACCTACAACCACTTTAAGTGACTTTGAGAAAGAGTGAGTAGGTTTAGGATTCAAAATGATGATAAAAGATAATAAAATTGAAAAATTGGGCCTAAGAAAATTTAAATTATCATGTAAGATCTAAATATGTCAACTACACTATTTTCAAGCCTCATCTAGGCACAACCACCTACAGGATTCACTGTTAGGGAAGACAGGTAGGGTAACTCAGTCTTGAAAAAGTAAAAGTATATAAGAGGTATATAGGGAGTTTAAATGATAATAATAACTATAATAATTTCATATTGATAATTATTACCTAAGTTATCCCTCATAGTGGAGGTACAATCAAAGAAATAACCTCTAGCAAGCAACACAAAGTCAGTTTGAAGAAATCCTGCACACTCCACCTTTTACATAGTTCATCTTGAGGATTGGGAGAGTTATAAGGTATAATGACCTAACCAAAGGATAAAAATTGGTACATAGGGTCTCCATATCTTATATAACACTCTAAAATATTTGCCTTGTCTGAGAAAACAAAGGGAGTGCCCTCTATTTTGTCTCAGATAGAGGGCACTCCCCTCAATGTAAACCCTAGTAGATTTGAGGGAAAATGATAAAATATTAATATATATAAGGTGTATATGCCCTTAAAAAAATGTTTGTAAAGCTAAAAAACACCCAAGAAAACATGGGGAATAAAATTCAAAGGGATTAAATGTAACAAAGTGGTCTAGGTGGCTAGAGTTGTAGGTAGGTCTATTAGGCATAGTTAGGCCTAGAGTTTAAATGGATTGTAAATTACACCTATAGATAATATTGAGATTTATAACTCATTTTAACATGATTTTGAGGTGTATATAGAGGTTTTATAATTTTTTGAGTGTAGAGAAATCATTAGGAGAGCTAATTTTGAGCTCAAAACCACTCAAACTTGTGCAAAATAGTGAAAACAAGCTCGATAGGAGAACTTTGAATGATCAAACCTTTCATGATTATTTTCATGGAGACAAAATAATTTTATAGGAGTTATATTATATCCATAGAAAATACTTTGTGGCATTATTCTGAAACTTGGACCTCCAACTTTCATGAACAAAGCTTAAGGGTCAAACCTGCTCTAAAACCCTTAAAAACCCTTACTAGAGACCAATATCAAGAAATGAGCTTGGAAAAATGATAAAATGGAATATTTTTCTCATGAAATATTTTTTACCTTGGAAAATACTTTATCATTCTCCCTCACATGCTTTTTCATGTACAAACTTTTATGGATGGGGGTAGAAAGAATGTTGTTTTCACTATTTTATGTGTTTTTTAGGTTGTATGAGGTTTCAAGAGATTAAAATCACATGGATTTAACTATTAATATTTAATATAACTCCACATATCACTCTCATTCCTTTAAGTTGATCCTAAGTCTCCAAACTAGGTGTTTCAACTCAGCCAGTCAATACTAGTCTATTAGACAAGTTAATGAGAAGTGTGAAAACTCTAAGGTAAAGTGTTTTTAAAGTGTCCCTGATGAGTACAAGGCCATTTAGGGACTTAAAATTTTTCATTCACTTCCTCCCATGGATATTCATGAGCAACTGATGCTAATTTTGAGTTCAAGTGTATAGGGTGCATGGAAGAGTAGTTTTCCAGACAACATATGATGATTATTCATTTCCAGGTGATTCCAAGTGACCAAGCATACAAAAAATGAATATAAAGGAATGTAATATGTAATTAAAATTCATTTTAATCATTTTAATTATTCATAATTATTTATAAGGTATTCAAATATGGATAATCATGCAAGCAATTTTTTGAGCCACAATGAAGAGTTTCTTGCCACTTTTCATGAAGTTTATGGCTTGGATTGACACTTGTAGCTCCTAACCTTTCATGTTTCATCCAATAATATCTCTACATGAAAAAATAAATCCTTGGATCAGATTGACTAGTTTCCTTTTGACCCTTGGACTTCTCTCTTCTTCTCTCTCTCATAAGTTCTATAAGAACTAGCTATTTTGGCATTGTATTGGATGATCCAATTGAGTATGGTGAATCCATACTCAAATGTATACCTTTTAATCAATAATAATAATGATTTTTATCTCCTCCATATATTTTATTAGTGTTTTCATTTTGAATTTTTGATTTTGCATAAGTGAAGACTATGGATTCCTTAGCATGTTGTTTCATTCTTTCATCCTATTTGTAGTTGGAAAGATTAGTCTTATAGGGCATGTGAAGTGTTCAAGGAGATTTAAAATATTTAGTGATTTATTATTTTCATTATTTCCCTCATATTCCTCTTGTCTAGTCCCCCTAACTTTTCACATTCATCCATAACCTCATAATGTAGCATTGATGTGCGAAGATGAAGATTGGAGAAGTGTTTATTTAGTTTGTCCTTTGATTTCAAGTGTAATATGCATATGTTTGGATGTAATCATATTATTTGGTGTATAAATTCCATTAGATTAATTTTTTTTCATTTATCCTTCTCCATTTTCACCCCCCAAGTTTAGTAGTAGTTACAATCCAAAGTGGTACATCAAGGGAGCTAGCCCTATCTAGAGATTCACCTCATTCCCTAGGTTTCCCACAAGCCTAGAGGTGATTCCATTGTTCCACTTGGATGAGGAAATATGTTCATCTCCTCCAAGGGTTCAAATCTAAGTGATAACATAAACTAAGTTAGGGGCTTCTACAGTGTATTGAATCCTCATGCATAAATAAATTAGGCATTTTATAATTAGTTAGCTCTTAAGATTAGAGGACTATGTATGGAGACCTGAAGATGTTCAAGTGATGAAACGAGACATAATTTGGGAGTGATAGATCTTACATCACATCATTATATACTATTGATAGAGTATAAGTCTAGAGGAAAGATCCTAAAAGCTTTGTTGATCTGTAGAAGAAGAGAGAAGGCAACTTAGGTATGTATGTTGTGTAAATTTCTAATGAATTGATGGTTCTAAATTCTTGGACAAACTCCTTTATATGATAAAGAGGGAGAACATTTGGAAAAAAATTAATAAATATTCCCTTTTCCATTAATTTCAAAGGGGGAGAAAAGTGAAAATTCTCTGTATGGGAGAAGAAGACAAAATTCTCTCTGCAAAAGTTTAGAGCAAAAAGTGTATAGAGCAAAAAGTGCAAATGTCAAATAAGAAGTAAAGAAAGTGTCCAACTTGAGTATTAGGAAAATGTGCCATTGCCTAAGGGGGCGAAATTATGGTATGAATAGCTTCATTTCATACTCATAAAAAGTGAATACAAGTAATGCCAGAGAAATAATAAAGTATTAGAAGATTAGAGCATTTATTTTTCCATCAATGACAAAGGGGGAGATTATTAGCAATTTAATTGTCATTGATGTCAAAAGGGACATTATGAGCATGTCATTTATTTCAAAAGGGAGATTATGGATTTCATTGATGCTAAAGTATAAGTATGGTGATTTGAGGATGTGAAAGGCATTCTATCATAGGTCAAGGATGATTGAAGTGATTATGTACATGAGTGGAATTCATCTGGTTCTTCACATTGATCATCTATACATTTTGGTTCTAGCTAAGAAAATATAAGTAAGCATATTGATAAGGTAATAATTTTCACACATGGAGGTGTTAGGATAAAATGATCACATGGGTATATTCATTTTAGTGCCTAGTTTATATCCACTAAATCTTAGGTTATGTGATGTAGTAGGATAAAATATATGCTTGAGCAAAGTAGGGCTCTAAGGCATTTTGATGGTGTTTTCCAACACTTAGTCAAATTTATAGTTTGCAAGAAAAATCTCAAAGGCATTTTTATAAAGATATATCTTTCACTTATGAAGGATTTAGGAGTAAATAGATATATAGATGGAATCCCATATGTAGGAGGATCATATGCACTAATTTATAGGTCAGTTGAATAAGTGTGACAAGAGTTATGCAGGTGTAAAGTTAGCCTTCCAAGAAAAATGAAATGGTTTCCATAGTTAGACAAAATATGCACAAGGTTATGTAAAGTTTTCATGCTTTTAAAAAGATCATTTATGGACATTTTCAAAGGAAATAAATATAAGATTTGTCATGGGTTTTTCATGAGCATCTTGAATATATGGACTATAAGTTCGATTGAGATGAGCTTAGAATTGAAGTATCCTTGCTCTCAGACTCAATAGGGTTTCTCAGTAAAAACATAAAGGTTTATCCATGGCATCAATAAGAAAATTTATATTTTAATTTTGACTTGGTATAGCAAGATATTGGTAACTTTATTTGCAACTTAAGTCCATTTCATCATTAAGAAACTATCCCCTCAACCTGGCAATTACTGGCTCTGAGCAATGATCAAAGGACTTTATATTTTCCTAAGTCCAAGACTTAATATATGTCCCAGCTTGATCAACAGCTATCGCTTTATCATATGTAGATGATCCAATGAAGTGAAATAAAGTAAAAGTGTCAAAGTTCCCTCTGAGGGAATGTGTTAATGTCAAGTATCATAAGCATATGAATCTGTCAAATAGAGGACCAATGAGAGTGAGTTTGTTAGAGTTAAAAGTTTGAGCTAGTTGGAAGATAAATGGTTCATGCTTAATAGAATGTTGGATATCCAATAGAGCACGATGAATTTTAATTATCAAAAGGAGATCTGATTGAGTGTGTAAGTGACAAGTGTCACACTCATAGAGTTTGTTAAATAGAGACCTAATGAGCTTCAGCCTATCAAAGATAAATATCGAGCTTATTAGAATATTTGACTGTGCATGGGTGATTGTGCAAAAAAGATCTAGCAAAGTGAATGGACTCAAATGCTATAAATATCTCAAAATTTAATAACTAGAAAAAAGTTAAGATCATATATCTTTGAAAATCTAATGACATACAAAATCTTGGATGAGAAAGATCTATTAGAGTGAGTGGACTCAAATGGAACAAATTGATCGATGTTTATCGACCCTGTGGCAAGTTAAAGATTGAGTAGGTTTAAGAAGATCAATGGAGAAAAAGTAATCCAAAGATGTAGGAAGTAGTGATATGAGGTCAAAGTGTCAAAATTTTAATGACCAAGTCAAAGTAATGTTTGTGCAAGTTAAAATATCAAAGAGCACATGGGAGCTAGGATCTAGAGATTGATGAATGTGTTTTAAAGAGTGGAACATTAAAATTCAACAATGTACAAAGATTTGATGGAGAAAGAGAAATTATAGATGGTTCAAAGAGATAGATCAAAGGTTAGTATTTAAAGTCTTAAAATACCAATGGTCAAGTATAGAAACATGCAAGAACATGTGAGTAAGCCATGAATCTTGACACAGACAATGAGATTGATCGATCCAACTAATATAATCTACATTAAAGAGCTTATATATCAAAAATTGAGTTTAATAGATGATATAGATAGTAAATAGACCTAAAATTTTTACATGATGCATGGAATCAAGACACAAGAAACTTATAGTTCATGTCATAATGAACTAAAGTCTATAATTGGTGTGATATGTTATAGTCCAATTGTAAACACATAGAATATGTGGAACCCTAGATTATTTCCTTATATATGATATCTAAGACAAAGTAAAAATCTATTGGAGCCATTTTAATTGTGTCAAATAAAAAATTTATAGATAGAGAACTAGAGGGTAGAGAGGAAAATAAGAGGCTATAGAAAGAGAGATGAAGTGTGTCAAATAGATACATATACAGACATAGAGAGAGAGGGACAGAAAGGAAGGCACATAGAGATAATGTGCAGAGAATGACCAGTTACAAATTAGACTTATAATAAAGAGAATATAGTTGGATTCATTTATGAATCTATTTTATATACTAGAGTTGTATCTTCATAGATATGATTGGTTGGTACCATCAGACAAGATAAGTTAGTGCTTAGTTAGGGGATTGGAGTCTCCTTAGGTTTGTTCCCTTATACACTGTAACTAGTGAGGTTAAGTTGATTTGGTGCTTCCTTAAAGTTAGTGATCTTAAAATAGGGGATGGGTGTCTCCTTAAGGTCGGTGCCCTTAAATGTGTAACCAATGAGTTTTGCTAGTGAGGCTTTGACTATGAGGCTGGATTAGAATAGTAGATTCTAGCAGCTATTCTCACTGTGGTTTTTCCCTTTGGGTTTTCCATGTATAAATTTGGTGTCATGTGTATTTGTGTGTGTATGTGATCTCTACATTTATCTTTTAATCTGCATATGCTTTTGAATTTTATTTAAAATATTCAAAGGACTAGTTTTAGGTGATCTACTAATTTACCCCCCTCTCAGTAAATAGTTGTGTTCCAACAAGAAGTTTGAAGCTTGTGGACAAAACATACTTCTTGACAGTCAGCATTATAGATAGACACCTTTCAATAAAATGGAGTAATGAGAAAGCACTTGCAACTTGTTGGTGTTACTGCTATGCTTTTAGCATGCCAATATGAAGGAGTTTATGCTCATAATTGATGATCTTCTATAGATTTTGGATAAAGCCTACATAAGAGAGGAAGTTTTGAAAAATGGAAAAGTCAATGTTTAATGCATTAAAATTCAATATGGATTTATTAACTCCTTATTTTTCAATTTAATATTTCCCTAAGGGAACTTCCCATGGGAATTACAAGTATCAATTACAACTTGGAAATTTACAAATTGCAAATTTGTAAGAGGGGCCAGGATTTATCCAAATAGGTCAAAGGTTAAAAATAATGTATTTATGCATTAAAAAGGAGATAATGCTAAGGAACCCCTAAAAAGGAAAATATGTGAAAATTATGAAGTTTTAAAGGGGCAAAGGTGCAAAATGAAAAATGTGAAAAGTCAAGTTGGAGCCAAAAGGGTAAAGGGGTCAAGTAAATTTGGGTATTGCAATTTCTCATGTTTTTCTCATTAAAGATCCTCCAATGGGAGAGATATTATAGGTTTGCAAGATCAAGGTGGTCCACTCCAAGGAAGATCATTTGAATCACCATGGATACAAAATATTCCCAAGACATCATTTCAAGAGCAAGGTTGTTCCATGGTGTGCGTGAGGAGGAGGGAAGTTGTCCAAAAGTTTCTATTTGTCCAAGCAAGTGATCAAGGGGATCCTCAACTAGTTACACATAAAGACAAAGTTTTTATGGCCTCCATCATGAATATCCTCTTTCTAGCTCATGTGAAAGACATTTCCATCTAAGAAATCAAAATATTTGCTTCAAGTCTTCATTATTTTTCTTGTAGAGGTAGTTGTAACAATGATTTTCCTTATAGTTACATGAAGATTATAGGCATGACAAAGGATTTATTCTAGCTAGGATCATCTTGGTGGGACTTTGGAAATTATACATTACAACCCTCACTCCCAAATTTGAAATGGGTAAAAAATGTATAAATAGAGGGCTTATCCTCTATTCAAGGGGTTGATCATTATGTTGGTTTTTGATATTTGCTTCTCTCCAAGTCTAGGTTCTATAATAAATAATTTGGGATCAAATATTGTGTGTAGATCTTGTCTCTCTTGCTAAGGTGGTTATAATTATATATCCATTATAAATCTTTGAGAGCATGTTTATATCTCCCTTTTCAAAAGAGCAAACTCATTGTAATCATATAAAATGCAAAAATTGTTAACTTGATCATGGTTAATAACACCTAATCCTTAGGTCCCTCTTGATTGCTCTCATAATCCTCTTAGGCTTACTTTTACTAATTCTTATTCATCCATGGCCTTCCAAACTTGATCCCAACTAAGCCAGGACCCTTTCCTCATGACTAATTCATCCCCTTAGGCCCTATCAGCTCAAGATAATAGCACTCAACTTGGACACTAGCATCAGACCTTAGGGTGTCTAACTTTTGGCACTATTGTCCAAGTGCATCTTAGGTCCCAATGGTCATTTCCTTCCATATCCTTATATTTAATCATCTCAACCTAACATGATTTCATTTAACCAATGACTAATAGATCCATATAAAGTCCCATTCAAATATCATTTAGAAAGGGTTGGAAAATATCATTCAAGCAAGCAAGAATACAAGTAATACCACTCATCCAATCTTCCTTATTCTCTACATACAGCCAACCTATACACTTTCAAGCTAATTCAATATCTTACACCAGTCCTTAGTCATCTCAAGCATACTCAATTTTAGAATTTATTGCATTTCATTCACTATTACACCAAGCACTCTTAAAGGGAGAACTACATATTAATTAATCCCTCCTCAAAGTATTGGTATGTAGGTAGTGTGCCCATACATAGGGCGTAAAGTGTGTTCAATGCATATTACACACACTAACCTCTTTTCCCTATTTTCCAAATTTCTATTCAATTGCATAGAAGATACATGTACATAAATAATCAGCTCTATAGGGATCTCTTTTGACATTAAATCTCTAAATTTGTTACACAAGCTCACACTAACAAAGCAAACAAAACCTAAAAAACTTAAATCCTCAGGACTATAGCACTAGAGAAGGACTATATCACTAGAACCTAGGGTATCTAGTTTTAGTGTTACTATCCAATCAATAAATGAAGTATAGGATTTTATTTGTGACCGTGTCATAAGCTTTCACACAAATTTATAGACCCTATCTCAGTTAAATTAGCATAGAATAAGATAAGTTTAATATTCTCTCTCTCATTACTATTTTTAGAAAAGCTCTAATTATAAATAAATTTCACAAATCAATAGCTTTAATTCAAAATATTATTTATTGATTTTATATTACTCAGATCCTTTTATTATTTAGGAATTAAACACTAATTTCTCCAAAATTAATAAATCATTTGGTGAACCTGACTTACTTCGAATTATGCATAAAAATCAAAGAAACCTTAGGGTAAATTCCTAGCTGATTTTTTCCATAAATTTCTAAATTTTTTTCTTGAATATTTTAATCATAAATTCATCCCAAATTTTAAAATTTAGAATTAAATTTTAAAATATTTTTATTTCAAACCCTAGTTGCATCAACTAGCTCCTAGAATTTTCCAGTAATTTTCCAATCTTTTTCTGAATTTTTAGTTGCATATTAGAATCAAAAAATCACTTCAAATTTCAAAAATCCATAGCAATTTCAAAAAAAAAAAAACTCAAAACCCTGGTTTCATCTACTATGTCCCATTAAATCAAACACTTTCCCATAAATTTTTGAATTTTTACTTGTATACTTAACTCCAAAATTCAATTTCAATTTCAAAAATTCATAGTATTTTGCAAAAATATTATTGTCAAATCCCTAGTTGCATATACTAGAACCTATTTTATTCTTAAGGTATCACCTTACATCCATAATAAAATTACAAAAATGATTCTCACTTATGTATAAATTTGTCTTACATTTCATTCAAATAACAAGGAAACCCTAATGGGCCCTATCATGTACATGAATGATGTAGTCTATCATATGTTAGTACAAAGATTCATCCTTTTAATTTCATGATTATGTTGCATTATATGGGATGATATTACAAAATTCATTTCCAAAAATTCACAAAATTTCAAAATTATTTTTACATATTTTCTTTTGCTCGTACGAAATAATTACCAACTCCATTTAGCTAAACACATTCGAAATGTTATGTTACATGTCAAAATATTATATACCTTTATGAAAAAAAAATCATGATCTTTAGCCTTTACTATCTATCACTCATGTGGAAAAAAATTCAAGCTTATCATTCTAAACACATTATAAATGTCGTAGCACATGTCAAAATTCTTTATGCATTAATGAATAAATACATGCTCTCTCTCTCCCTTGCTTGTTATCTCTTATGTGGAATGTTATTTATAAATAAATTTTATACAACTTATAACTCCAATTACATGAATTTTATCCCACATACATGGTTTATACCTAGAGGATCTATTGCATAAGCTAACAATCACCTATCAAGTTGTAATTTCATATCTTATGCATAGGAAATAGTTTCCTTCTCCTCCTCTCCCCCAAGAGGGTGATAGATACTTTCCCTCTAACCAAGTCCATATTATCACCCCTCCAAAAGGTGAGGTATCCCATAATATTTTTCCTAATGCATACATTCATCCTATATCTTCTTCAAAACCTCTTCAACATATGTACTTACATGTTCAATCGAAAGCAACTAGGGTTTGTACTTATGAGACTCTAAGGGATAAAATCACTAGTATGAGCAAGTTATTTTCAGATTTACAAATGAAAAATCAGATATTACATGAATATATCACAACATTGGAAAATAATATTATAATACAGAAGCCTCAAAGGCACCCTAGTGTCAATCATGTATATGCACCTTCACCTAGTCAATTGGTTGCAAGCAATGTTACATATAAAAAAACAAAATCACAACAAAGTAACTCTATAACTAGTGATTCAAAAAGTATTAAATGATAAAATAAGAGTTCAAGTGAGGTACTAAGGGAAATTATTAAATCTAAGTTAATCAAACTACCTCCACTGCATCTAGTGAGAAGATCTAGATATTATTGTGCATATCATAGAATGCATGGGCATCACATAGATTTATGTTTGGCATCAAAAAAACATATACAATAGATAATTTCTAATGAGAATACTACATAAGGTAAATTATTCAAGAAATCCATAGTGACACAAGAACACATTCACAAAGGGTCAACTTCAAAAATAATACAAAAGTGGTTACTAAAGCATAACTCAGAACAACAAAATGATCAAAAAGCAAAATCAAAGCAACAAATAGTAACACAAACACAGGTAAAGCATGAAAAAGATGTAAATTTACCTCTCAAAAATGAGGCTCAACTTTTAAAGTAGTATGGTTTTGGTCAAAAATATCTACAAAAGTTTGATTTTTAAGGTCAAGGGTTGGGCAAGCATGTTCAAGACATCACTACTCTTACTCTAGCAATTGATAATGTTTGTCACCAAGGTTTTTGATTTATTAAACGTCCTAAGTCAAATAATTCATAGATATAATTTATCAAAGTAAAAGATCTAGATATAACAAAATTTAACACTAGCATTCCATTGGTTTAAGATCAAGATAATATTGATTAGTAGAATAATATAGGTTATTGTGATTTCCAAGATACCAACTATGCATTTGAATATTTGGAGTCATATTCTCAACCATTCCCTCATTCTTCACAATCATGCATGATTCCTTTGTTTGGTACAAGGCATCATGATAGAGAGTCTCCCATGAGACTCACCAAATAGTATCATTCCTTTTCGGCTTACTTGTACATAGTATTTCTTCAATTTATTATACAGTCTACTAAATGATTGATTATATATAGCTTATTATCAAAAATACAAAAATAATATAACTTTTCAAAAATTCCAAAAAACTCAAATATATCAAAATAATTAAAACATTTTGATTATATGCATCATCCATGATTTGCATTGTTACTACTATTTTAGGACTTACATTTGTTATTTCATGCTATTGTATGTAAATTTATCTACATTACCATGCTTTACTTGATCTTATTTGAGTGTGTAGAGTGACATCCAGTGACTTGATTACTTCACTCTACCCATTGAGGGGGCATTCTACTTCTATATTCAAGACATACATCGATATACATACCCACTGGGGGCATCTTCTACATGATTACACCATCCAGGTTATGTCATTTCCACACTCCACACTCTAATTTATCATGATTGATGTACATTATCTACTAGCTTACAAAGATTACTTTATCAACATATCATCAGTATATATCACTTGTGTATTTATTAGCATATACCTAGTCTTATACTAAACATGTCTTGCATACTTTCCCTCTAGCTTTGACTAGTTAGACGTCATTATATCTTTCCAATATTTACATGGTTTATCTTCTTACTTAGCATACCTTGATTTGATTACATTACCAGATCCTTCTTGTCTCCTATATGTGCCTTAAGACATTTTCCAATGTTGTTTGCTTTTATTCATGTGTATACCTTAGGACATTTTCCAATGTCCTTTGATTTTACTCTTCTATGTGCCTATGGCCCTTATGCCAACTTTGCTTGCTCCACTTGTATGTGTATGTGGCATTTGAACATGCCTTGTATACTTTCTTTCCAATTTGAATGACATATTCCCATGTCCCTTGTTTGCATGGCCCCTTAGCCACCCTTGTATGCTTCTTACTTCTTTCTTTGTGTGCTTTTTGCTTGATTTATTTTTTATTGTTGTAATTCCATGATCCATATCATGCATTTTACTATTATATTGGATGACATGATGGATATCATGCTCCATCCCTCTAACTAACAACTAACAAACTAAAAACTACAATTTATAGTTTTATTTCAATTCTAGTGCATTGCACATGTTATTACATTGTTATATCTATCTACGCATACCCCTATTGATTTAACAATCTCTCAATTCAAATCATGTTATATCTTGAGATATCTTGTTGATTATCATTACTATATCATGTATATTTCTACTATAACACACTTACAGGGATTCTTATTTTGAGGCCAATCATTATAGGGTAATTATTCTTACCCTCAAAAGAGGGGGAAACAAATAAGGTTTTTTCTATAAAGATCATATCTCTTATCGATCAAAAAATCCAATTTTAGAACAATGAGAATAGCAACCAATCATCAAACCACTTAGAACAGACCAACCAAACAATCAAGATTCCATAACAGTGATTAGTTTTAGCTTACAACATCAGTGCTGAGGCTAGACTATAGCCCCAATGGCATTACTATCCATTTCTAGTGCTCCTATATAAATCGTATAAAAATAAGATTTTCTAAAAATAGATAAAAAGGTAAGATCAATTCCAATTTTGTCAGCTATAATTTAGACTAGAATCAGTAATTTTAGTATACTTTTGTGTAGAGAATATAGATATAAGGGGAATCATGTGCGACATGATGGCCCTCACTTCCAATTTTAGATATGGTAATTGGTATAACTTCTAAATTAGAATCCATGTTTTAGACAGTAGTGATTGGGGGTAGATTGCATAGCACTTTGGCTTCTTTTCTTTTTGAGTTCAGCATTGGCTAAGCATTCTTGGTAGTTACATGCCTTACTCCATCTGTAGATGGTTGGCATCATTTTGGAGTTGATTTCATACAATCATAACCTCCACATTCCCAAGTTCTTGATTTCTTGAGTGACTTCCACATAAGACAAATTTTTAGTTTTAGAGTGGCTTTCATACAAGCCTAATCTCCATATTTTTTATGTTGGCCAACATTGGCCTAGATTCTACTACACATTTAGCTATCCATGCCATATTGTCAGATTTCTAAAGCATTCATGGGCTTCAAGAGCCATGTCATATGACACACATTTCATATTAGTATCAGTTTATAGCTTCACTTCATGGGGCAATGATGGAGCCAAATGGTCAGTCTCTTTATTCTTGAGCCACCTATTCAGAGGGATTAGACATATAGTCCAAACATTAATTAGCACATGCATGATCATCTAGCTTTACTCAATAGGTGATGATGGAGTCAAAGAGTTATCCTTTACATTCTTGAGCCACTTTTTAGGGAATTGAGCACTCAGCTTTGTTTTTTATATAACTTTTGGTAGAACATCATTCAACACATACCCATCACACTAAGCCTTACTCATCATCACAATAGGTTTTATATTAGTTCACATACCTAGTGAGGTGTATTCATTCCTTTCTCATCCTCTCTCTCTTACCTAGTTTTGTATGTTCTTTTTTTATATTGAATATAATAATAATTAATCTACTCTTTGTTTTCCTTTTGCAGATTCACACTTACACAACATGTTTTCTATGCATTATCCAACATTACTTACCATCACATAAGCTTCATGGGCTTCACCTTTGTAATTAAGTTTAGGTACGCTTTCTATTTTACTTTATCCTATTATTTCACTTTGTTTAATCACTAGAATAAGGTGGGGGGGGAATGTAGTCATATAAAATGCAAAAATTGGTAACTTGAGCATGACTAATGACACCTAATCCTTAGGTCCCTCTTACTTGTTCTCAGGACCCTATTAGGCTTAATTTCACTGATTCCAAATCATCCATGGCCTTTTATACTTGATCTAGATTGAGCTAGGACCCTCTCCTCATGACTAATCCATCCCCCCTAAGCCCCATCAACTAAGGATAATAATACCTAACTTGGACACTAGTTCTAGACCCTAGGGTTTCCAACTTTTGGGGTTATTGCCTAAGTGCATCTTAGGCCCCAATGGTCATTTTATTCTAGATACTTATCTTTAATCATGTTTTCTTAATGAAAATTAATTTAACTTGTGACCTATAGATCCATATAAAATCCCATTCAAAGATAATTTGGAAAGTGTTGGCAAATATCATTCAAGCAAGAAAGAATACAAGTAAGACCACTCAAGAAATCTTCCCTATTCTCTGCATACATCTATCCTATACACTTTGAATCCAATTCAAGATCTTACACTAGTCCCTAGTCATCTCAAGCATATTCAATTTTAGCATTTCATGTATTTCATTCACTATTGTACCAAGCAATCTTAAAGGGAGAACTACATATGGATTGATCCTTCTTTAGAGTATTGGTATGTAGGCAATGTGCCTATGCATAGGGTGTGAATCACATCTAGTGCGTCTTACACACACTAACCCCTTTTCCCTATTTATGAAAGTTTCATTCAATTTAATAAAAGATATAATCTCCCAAAGAATTATCTTTATAGGGAGCTTTGTTGATAGCAAGGCTCTAAAATTTGGTACATAGGATCACATTGACTAGACAAACAAAACCCAAAAGCTTAAATTCTTAGGACAATAACACTAGAGAAGGACTATAGCATCAAATCCTAGGGTGTCTAGTTTTAGTGCTCCTATCCAATCAATAAATTAAGTACATGATTCTATTTTTGACAGTGTCTTGGGCCTGCACATAAATATTTAGACCCTATCTTAGTCAGATTAGCATAGAATAAGATAAGTTTAATTTTCTCTCTCTATTTACTATTTTTAGAAAATATCTAATTAAAAATAAATTTTAGAAATCAATAGCTTTACTTTAAACTATTATTTATTCATTTTCTCCTACTCAGACCCTTTTATTATTTAGGAATTAAACACTAATTTCTTGAAAAATAATAAATCACTCGCCATGCTTGTCCCCTTGGCAGCATTTTGAAAAATTGATGTATATAGTATCTCTCTTCAAATTAATGAAAATGTTTGTGATTCTCTATTATTTCCTATTGATGAAGTGCAGTGATGTGTTTTGAAAATATTGTTGATTAGATATGTTGTTTTATGTTCATTACTGGTTGTCATCTTGGTTTTAGATCTAGATTATAAATCCCTTTCGACATTATTTTAGAATATGTTGTTGAATAACTTGTTAGAGCACCCTAGGTTTATGGATTTGATAGGGAAAAGTGTTTGAAGGTTTAGTTTTAGTGTATGTTCTATATCTTTAAAGGATCATCTAGTATCTATTATTATTATCTCACTCATGAGTATTTGTTGTCTTTATAATAAGTTATGTCATGCATGTTGTAAGATCCTAAGTTCTAATTGAAAACTACCAGCACACTACCACATCCTTCCTCTTTATAATTAACAAATTATCCTACCCTATCTTACCCTAAAAATGATACAATCCTTGTTGATATGATAAGTGTTATTTTCCTACAAATGCATGAGATATTACTTATATAACATGTATTTACATCTTGTGTTTTAAAGCTTAGAATTGTAATTTTTCATTCAGCCCTGATATTTATAATTATTTAGGATGAAGGTTTTAATCACTTTTATATCTATATTTAGTATCTTGTATGTTACTTAGAGTATTTGTGTATTATTTATGACAACCCTTCCTGGGTGGAATGTGCAATTTTGGTTGTGCCTTGGTCATATTTATGTCTCTGTGTGTCAGTAATCCCTATGGAGGTTGAATTATAGAATATCTACATGTGATCATGATACCCCATAAGCCCTCTCACCTTGGTTCAAGTAGAGATAGAAGTAGCATGGAGTTGACTATACCCTTTGTAGGTGCCTCTCAGTCATTTTCTTTATTTAGTTCATTCTATATGCCAAACCCTCCCCTATCTACAATGACATCATTGGGTTTTTCATCTTTGTTTTTAATTTTTTTCAAGTGTGCAAGATTGAACAAAAGAGGTATACAATTGGGAACAAACACTCAACTAGTGTCATTGTCAGGGATTGAAGTGAGTCCTAGTCACTTGTGTTACTAGGGAATCTTGTAGAGAGTTGTAATTATTTCAAGTGTGAGAGTTTTCTTCTTGTTATTCGATATATTCATACTATCTCAGTTGTAAATATCATAACACTCCACTAAGGACATGCCAGAGAGTGAGATATTTGACAATTTGACATATATTGATTTTTTTGCAACGAGCTATTAAAGTTACATGTTGGAAGGTGTCTTTCCCATTTTGAACATAGTTCTATAAATTTTAGTTTCTTTACTTTTTATCTCATTAATATTCAGTGATTTTAATTTTAGTATGTATCACAATCAATAATTTGTCAATTGTTATATTATATAGTATTAATTCTAGTGGCAACTCCAACTTTACTTTTCTGGTTTCAAGGAAGATTGGTGCCTATTTTGAATATCTTGATTTTTATCTCTGAGTGTTTTCTTACTTGAAAAGATAGAAGGATTGATATCATCCTTCAAAGGTGACTCATCTAAACAACTTTTCCCACCCCTAAGTTTGCATCAAAGATGAAAGAGACAAGTTTGGAGGCCTATTGAAGAGCATAGTATAACTATAAAAGATTTTTTTGACTATCAAGATTATAATAATATTGAATGTTCTATTAAGATCCCCATTGTTGAGGACTATCATAGCTCTTATAGAAACTCTAAAACTTATATTCCAATTTATTATCCACATTCTTAACCAATTGAATTCCCTCTTAAACTTGATGATCCATATATTACACCTCATTTACCTCCTCACATCCCTTTGCCATTTGTTATTGAACCTCAAATTAAACCAATCATAAGGCATAGGGACCTAGATGAGAATGAACATCTTGCATTCTACATTCCCAGATTCAAACCTTTACTTATTGAGGACATAAAATGTTGTCCACAAGAAGTCTCAAAAGAAGTAAGGAACCACCTTCAAAATTTCCAAGGGAATAATGTAGTGAGTGGTGATCAACACTCAAAGGATTTTCATAATATCATTGAAGATTAGGAGGTTGAGCATGAGGATGTTTTCATTAATTTGTTTGTGCATATGATAGAAGAAGATGTTCATGAGTGGTCCAACTCTCTTCCCTGTGGGTGTATTGATTCATGGGAAGAGATGAAGAATGTGTTTAGAATTCAATATGGTGATAAAATTTATCTAAGATTCTTCTTGATTAAATTTTAAAACATCAAGAAGAACCACAATGAGTGTGTTTAGGAATTCAATACATGGTTCAACAAAACAATGATGTGGTTGTGCAAAAACATAAGGCCCACTGATATAGCATGTTTGAGAAAGTATTGTGATGCCTTTGACAAGGAGGCTATTTACTAGTTGAAGGATAAGGCTACCATGAACCTACGATTGGCATTAAATACGGCTATCCAAATTGAAAATAACATAAATCCTATGGTAAATCCCATGAACAAGTGGGTTGATGTAAATTTAGTCAATCTGGGAAAGACATAGTCCATAAAGATAGCCAACCTCAAGGAGACTATTAAGACTTTAGCCTCTATTATCAAAAAAATGTCATACAAGTTGGATAGATATAAAAATGGGATCCCTCATATGTCTAACAATAAAGAGAGGGATTGAAATCCAAATAGATCATAAGGAAGGCCTATTTTACACCATTGAGATAATGATAAAGGGAAGAAACCTACATGAGATGAAAAAATAGAAAAAATTAGAACATAGGGGTGGGGAAAGAAGTGCCTGATCTATTAAATGTTAAGGTGAATATGGTAGGTTGTGACATCAATAGTGATTAGTGTGACAAGTGCTTCTTTAAACATCCTCCATGTGATATAGCTAAACCAATTGATGAATATCTGGATGAACCTAAGACTCTATCATCCAATGATGAGATTATGATGTTCAATTATCATAGTCTTCAAAGCAAGATGTCTACCCCCACATAATTTATGAGTGTTACCACTATTGATCAATTTTGGAGTGTAGTATAAAAGGTATGCATCCCAACTTGTGAATTTTCTTTTGATCTTAATATGGCACAAGTGTATGAATTTCCCATTCATTATTTTGATTTTTTTAAGATCAATGATAATTAATAAGTATGATGGGGGATTTCCATCAGTTGAGGATAGCCATCTTCTAACTAATGCAATAATTACCCAAGAGAAATAATACTACTTGAGAAATAGGCAACCAGATGTTACCCCTCAAGTTACTACCCCTTTAAATCCAAGGGTAGGGGATGTAATCAAGGAAGCTAAGAAAACTACAACAGTACTTAATGCTTATAAACTAGTTCTCATTTCTCAATTTGTTTATCTTAGAAGTGCTCTCACTAAAAATATATTACCTTTTTATCTAGTATTCTTAAGAGGGTGAATGATGCTAAATGAAATTTGCCTTTGAAGGCTACTACTAAGCATGAAAATCCACCTCATCCTACTCCACTTCAGACCTTAAGTGATTACATTCTCACTAAAGGTGTTGTTACCCTTCTACAAAATACTCCTCTTCCTCAATATAATATATGTGATATGCACTAAGTGTTGATCCAACTAAAAATCATTGTGCCACTTTTTGAATTATTAAGAATACTTGAGCATAGGAAGAGGGCATTTGAATACTTATAATTTAGTGAGAAGTTATTTGCAAATTAAATTGATTTACCCCAAACATCCCTATAAAGTGATGAAGAATATGAAGAAGTTGTTGAACCAACTCTGAACGTGTATTTGGGGACTACCTTGGTAGAAATTCAATTGAACCTGGACCCATTTTATACAACTCTCTTGATCAATGGTCTTATTGTCCATAATTGCATGTTTAATTCTAGTGCTTCTTATAATGTAATACCCTTGGGTGTCTTAAATGATATTAAGGTTAATATCACATCAACCTTTGACAAGTGTTATGACATGGACTTTCAAGAGGTTCTAGTTGTTGGACAAGTTAAGGGATTGGTAGTGTAGTTGGTAGTGCATCTAGATAAGTATTTGAATATGGATGTGGTAGTTTTAAACTTCCCACCTAAGTGGGGGATGTTGTTGTCATAAAAATGGGATGATAGCATGGGTGAATATGTACAAATGGACTTATCTTATGTTACCATTCCATTAGAGGGTAGTATGGTCAAACTTTATAGAGATTCAAAGATGTTGCATGTCATTGAAGATCTTAAGCATGCTCTAAATGAAGTGTTGTACACAAATGTAGATTTGGGTAGATTTGTGGATAATATTGGCATTGTTGAATAGCTTTTTGCTCTTGATGTTAAACCTAATAGTGAAGGTTTAGTTTAGAAGGTGTGTTTTGATGGGGCTTGCTCTAATCTTAGAAATGGTGAATGGGTTTTATTTTATGCCCCCAATGGTAAGTGCTTTAAGTTTTATTTTAAGCTATCCTTTGAGTGAACTAATAATTTTTCTAAGTATAAGGCACTCTTGCTTGGTTTATATATTTCCTATGAACATGTAATTTAAAGCTTTATTTTCAAAGGTGATTTTAAGCTAGTGGTAAAGCAAGTCCACAATACTTATGCCACTAAAAATAAAAGGTTAAAATAATATTAGAATGTTATTTGGTAATTTCTTGAATTCTTTGATGCATTCAACATTTTTTATCATGATACGAGTTTCAATAAAGAGGATGGAAAACTTGCAAGGTTAGGTTCTCAATTTGGCATTATAAATACGAGCCCTCATTATCAGTATCAAGTAGAGGTGCTTGTCAGGCCTTCAATCCTAGATAATTTTCATCATGTTTGATGATTATGAATAAATTAAGAAGTTTATAAATTATGAAGCTAAGTTTCATGATCAACTCATAGACTTGGAATCTATAGTTTAGGTTTGTGATATAAAGGAAACCTTGTTTAGGAAGGACATTATTCAACTAAAGATAAATAAGCTCCCTAGAGGATTGGTAAGTTCAAAAGCATCTTTTGATGGAATGGATAGAATCAAGACTCGAGACTCATTTTTTTCAAAGGATGTGACTAAGTGTAATTTGGGTTCTCATCAGAATTCAAGAAAGGTTTGGCTAGGTACTCACTTGAGTGTAGCTGAGAAACAAGATTGCATGTGGCTACTAAGAAAGTACTAAGATTATTCAGCATGATCTTAGTTTGAGTTAAAATCATATAGGGAAGACTTGTTCCAACATGTCATCCCATTGTAACCTGATAGTAAGCCTTTTAGGAAGAAACAAAGACCTATTAACCCCATCTTGGCCACTAAGATGTAATATGATTTAAAGAAGCTAAGGGATAGTGGTATCATTCATCCCATCAGGTATTCATCATGGGTTTCAAATTTAGTCCTTGTGAAAAATAAAAATGGTAACATCTACTTGTGTGTGGATTTTTTGAAATTTGAATAAAGCTTCTTTAAAAGATAATTATCCCCTGCCCAATATGGAAAACCTATTGCAAAGTGTTACAAGATCAGATATGTTATCCACATTAGATGGTTTCTCAGGATATAACTAGGTTGTGGTGAAGGAATGTGAGAGACCTAAGATCGTATTTACCATACCTTAGGACATGTATGTATATAAGAGGATGCCTTTCAGGTTAATAAATGTTGGCACTATGTTTCAATGAGCTATGGGCATTGATTTTATAGGGATGATTAATAAGTTTATAGTTGTGTATTAGAATGATACTACTATGTACTCCAAGACTAGAGAAGAACATTTGGAGCATTTAAAGAAAGTGTTGATCAGATGTAGGGAGTTTGGCATTTTGCTCAATCTTAAGAAATTTCATTTTAGAGTACAAAAGGCCAAGTTTTTGGGATATATAGTATCCAAATATGGTGTCATGATTGATCCCAAAAGGGTAGAGGACATTGATAAAGTTCCCATCCCACAGTCCAAGAAGAGAATTTAGTCCTTCTTTAGACAAATTAATTTTTTAAGGAGGTCTATGTCTAATTTTGAAGAGATCACTCTACCTATTACTTCTATATTAAAGGACTAGACCATCAAGTGGGAGGAAAAGGCCATACAAGCATTCAATGACATCAAAGGATATTTAAAATCTACCCCTATTTTGGCCATCCCTAATTACACTAATCTATTTTAAATTTTATCTTTTGCATCATATAACACTATTATTTTTGCCCTATTTCAAAATAATGAAGATGGTCATGAACAACCAATAGATTTATGTAGAAAATCTATTCAAGGTGTTGAATTAAATTACACCATCATGAAAAAATAAGCCTTCACTCTTTTGAAGGATGTTAAATCATTCAAGCCTTATATTTCGAGTTCAAAGATTGTTACTTATGTCCCACATACCATGGTGAAGGACATTTTAACTCAAATTAAAGTATCTAGCAAGAGATGCAGGTAAGTCAATAAGTTACAAGAGTATGACATGGATATTCAGACCACCAAGTTAGTGCGAGGTATAGATCTATCCAACCTCATGGTTGAGACTAATTTTCAATTCATTGAGGTGAACACTATTATTTTCAATGTTAATTATTCATTGAGTCAATTTGACATGTCTCCATGGTATAAATACATCGTCTATTACTTTAAAAAATTGAGCTATTCCCTTGACTTGGATAAGAATCAATGGAGGAATCTTAAGCTTGTTTCCAAAAAGTACCTCTTGACTAAAATGGATTTGCATGGAAAAATTTGGATGGGGTTATCTTAAGATGCATGCTAGAGGAATAAATTGTTGACCTAATTAAAGACTTCCATAGTGGAGTATGTGGTGTCCATTTTACATCTAAAGTTACAACTCATAAAATTATAAGAGTTGGTTATTGGTGGCCATAAATATTTAAATATGTTTCTCAGAGAGTCAAAAAATGCAAAAATTCCAACACTTTATCAGGAGGATGAAAGCTTCAGGTTATCTTCCCTTACATCTTGTGATGATTGAAGTGCCATTTATAGAATAGGGAATCGATTAATTAGATATATTATTGATTCATTAAACACTAAACATAGATAGATACTAGTTGAAACTGATTACTTTACCAAATGGGTTGAAACGGTCCCTACAAAGAAGGCTACACACTAGGTATTTATGGATTTTTTGCTAAATTAGATTATTTGTAGATTTGGTGTGCCTATAAAAGTTATTGACAATAATTTCATGAGTTTTCAAGTTAAACCTTTATTGTCATTATAAAAAAAGTATGGGATTAAATTGACCTATGATTCCAATTACAACCCTCGGGGAAATGGGCAAGCAGAATCTAGTAATAAGAACTTGTTAAAAGTCATTAGACAAATATTGGAATAAAATAAGAAAAAGTGGGGTGAATAGATGAAATTTTATTTATGGGTTGATAGGATCATGCCCAAGAGAGCTATAGGAAAAAGACCTTTTGAGTTTGTCTATGGAGCTCAAGCAGTTTTACCTATGAATTTGTAGTTACCAACCTATTAGCTCATGCAGCAAATAGAACATGATGAGCAAATCAACCACTATGAAAGTAGGATGAACCATATTATTGAGATTGATTAAATTAGAATTCAAGCTCATGAGAGATATTTCAAGTTCAAGGAAAATCTAAATAATATATTTGATAGGAAGGTCACTCCAAGAACCTTCAAAGTAGGTGATCTAGTTTTATTTTGGGACATTAGGCATGAGGAGAAAGGCAAGCATGGAAAAAAGTATTCCTTGTGGATGGGTCCCTATTCTATTGATTTCCAAATTGGGGAACACATTTTCTTCCTAAGAGACCTGGATGGTGAAATATTAGAGCTCCTATTCAATGGCAAACATATGAAATACTTCCTTGATTGATTCTGCAACTATGTGCATAATTATATAGTTTATAGTCTTTTTAATTTTGTTGCTTTTCCACCCCTCTACTTTGGGCCTTGTTTGTATAGTTTCCTTACATTATTTTGTCTTGTGTTCATTTTTATATCCTCTTGATCTATTTTTGTCAATCCACCTTATTTTGTTGAGTCTTCATTAGTCTATGTTGATATAAATTGATTAAATGTTGACTTCATGACCCAATGGATTGGCACCTAGTCTTACATTTTTGGGTTCTTTGCGTACCCATAGGGGGTGTACATCCCCAGGTGAGAGCTAGTGTTAGCTCCCAAAATTACCTAAAGTAGTTTGAGCCCTTATTAAGCATAGATGCTTAATTTTTTTATCCCACTTTGTGCTTTCAAGTTTTCATCAGAGGTCAATTTGAATTCATGTCTGAGCACCTTAAGACCTAGCTTCTAATTACCCTAGATTAGGCCCTTTGATTTAAATTCAAATTGGTAGGGGCAATTTAAGCATGAACACTTTTATTATGTTATGAACTTATTTTTAATTTTTACTAAGGTTTGGTCATGTTTATTAACATGACCAAACCTTAGTCTACATTTCATGTTTGGTCCCTTTTTATTTCCCCTGGCCCTTGGTCCTTTTTTACCTATTATTATGGACTAAGTAATGCTTGGTCCCTTTGTTATAAACTGAGATCAAAAGCCTAAAGTATACATCATATTTATTAATGTCCCAGAACTTTAGGCTAAGTCCTTTTATACTAATTACTTTATATCCTGAGCTATGACTTAATTATTTATTATGTTAAATTTGAGTCAAACATATCTAATCTTATGGATCATAATCAAACAGTGCACATTAATGTAGAGTAAGATAATCCAATGGTGAGTGATCAATGATGAATATTCAAAAGGACCCAAGATGAGCATGGATGTGCCAAGTGTTAAGATCATGAGGAATTATTTAAATCTCATATCACAAGTCTAAATGAACTAGACCGTCATCAAGATGTCATGCAAAAATAGATAGGTCAGTTTACTTATGCATTTTATAAGTTTACTTAGAAAGCATCTCATGATTGAACGGTCACATAGAATCTATACTTTGGATGCCATGAACATCTCTTACAAATTTTATGCCTTCATGTTTTTTCTATCTCAAGATGCAAACCTTTAAAGTTGAACAAGCAGTGTGACAGTCATGTGAATGTCAAATGATGATCACACGAATGTCAAACTAAAGCTCATTAATTATCCATTGGGGTCCAAAGATTGACGGTCATGTGGAAATCATTGATGGTCATGCAAAGGTCAAATTATGGTCTCATGAATGTCAAAATTAATCTCAACAATTATCCATTAGGTTTTAAATATTGACGATCACATAGACATCAAATACATTCACGTGGATGTCAACTAATGGGCACATAGATGTAAAAATTAATCATAGTAATTATCCATTAGAGTTAAAATATTGATGATCATGTGGATGTCATTGATGTTCATGTAGACATCAAATGATGGGTGCATAGACATCAAATTTAAGGCATAGTAGATATCCAATGGCATTCGATCCTTTGGATCTATATCAATGGTCTACGGTGATTCGTGCAGGGATAATTGAATGGTGAAAAATGAAAGAAAGATTTTCAAAGGGGAAATAGTCATTTTTAAAAAAATAAAGATACTGATGAGAAGAAGTGACATGCTGATGCCACATAAGCATACACGTCATATTCAAGGACCCTATGTAAGGAAATTCATGGAGCTTTCTATTAAGAACAAAATATACTGAGAGGGGGGGTGAATTAGTATATTATATATCTTATAAATCTTTTCTTTAACCAAATTCTACTTAATCAAACATTCAAGATATGCAATAAAACTCAAACAATAAACATTCACACAAGATAGAGAGAGACACCAGATATAACATGGAAACCCAATGTGGGAAAAACCACACAGAATCAATCTCAAATATATTTGTAGACACCGAAATCATGTCTACTCCTTGGTCATCCTCCCCTTCTCTCCCCCTTGGTCCCCTTCGTCCCGTTCCGCTTCAACACTCCTAACCTATCTCTTATTAATTTAAAATAATTATCTATTTTGAATTAATAATTCCCTCTCTCTCTCTCCTTAACACATCACCCCTCCTAGGATGCTTCTCCTAGGATGCCCTCCACTACCCCATGCCAAGTCTTAAATGACTTAAGACCCCATTTAATTCTCCCACTCATTTCCCACACCTATTAAACCACCTTCGACCATTTCTTACCACGACCAGCTGACCTCTGCAAAATAAAGAACGGATAAAAGGCTATTTTTAGCCCTTTTTCCTATTCTTTGGGTTCCAACGTCAGCTAACATCGGCGATATTGTCGGCATCGGTTTCCTTCAAAACTGTGTTCTGCATCCAGAATGCGGATCCGCCAATCTTTCAATCTGTCAATCTTCAACAATCAGCCAACCTTCTAATCTTCTGACCTCTCTTGCTCTCTCTCTCCCAAATGCATAGCAAGCATCATAAGGTACAGTGACTCTGTATCAGTCACTCCACCTTACAGGAAGTCTTCTACACCAGCAACATCAGCAGCAAGTTTTCTACACCAGTAGCATTAGCAACCAACCTGCTACACTCTTTCTTTAGCAAGCCATAGCTAAGTATTTCTTCTATGTTTTCATTATGTTTTCTAGTTACTGCTTCTAAGTAATATCACCCCCCAAACCCAGCTATCAACTAGACTAGACCCAAATCCTTATTCTCCCTCTTCACCCCAATCCTTTGTCTGGTCCCTCTTTCAGACCATACTTTTTGCCCTGTAAACCCTACACAGACCTCCAAATAGACTCTCAGACACCTCAAGCCATCTTGCTGACCACAAATAGAGCATAAACTCATCTAGACCCTATCCAAGACCATTGCCCTGACCGACACCAGCCACCAGGCCCATTGCCCCTACCGACGTCGGCAGACTAACCGATGTCAGCAACCTTGACCTACCAACATTGGCAGACTAACCGACGCAGGCAACTATGGAAGGCAAACAGTAGAATACAGGTACGCATTACCTTTATTTCTTTTCTTTAGTCTTTTATTATTTCTATCTAGCAACATTTTACTTTTTATCAACTAGTGGACTGTCATCCCTCCAAGAAGTCTTTGCACTTCTAGGAATAATCTTTTGCTTGGTAGTTCACTGTTTATCTATCTAAAAACCTCTTTGTTTGAGTCTCTTTCTTCTACAGGTGTCATCCTCCACAGCCAAAGAGGAGTCCCTACAACATCTGGATAACGGTGCGTAGACCTCATCCAGGTAACATCTAACCCTAGACCATTTCTTTTAGTTTCTTATTCCTTTTGAATGTGAAAGCAAAAACTTGATAGAAACATTCTGGCACGCCCGATGGGACCCTAGGAATTTTCCTTGGGTTCATACTTTTTCTTCTAAACAAACTTTTCATATAGGTGCATTAGGTCTCTCCTTGCATCATTTTCTTCTATCTCTTCCAAAAGACACCATCAGTAAAGTTAAAAAGAATCCTTCTCTTTCTTTCTTTCCTGCATCTTAGACTAGTCAACTCATACTCTTCAACCTTTTCTCTACTTGTCTACATCCGAACACACATTTCAATTTGGGTTTAAAATACATTGAATTTCATTTATTCCTAAATGCATACTTAGCTCTCACATCTAGTAATTAAAAATGCATCATGAATAAATTGTAGCACACTCATGTTACACGACCAAACCACTATCACAAATCAAACATCTTAACTCACCTGAGACAAGTTCTGACTAGGATTTCATCACCTAGCAATACCTTACCCATCCTAGCAATCCCACTTGGACTTCACTACCAAGGGGAAAGCCCTCTCTATTCTCTGGCAGAGGATAATCTCTAGGGGAAGTATATACTAGCTAAGCGAGACTAGCTTATCACTGGGCTCGTGAAGTGAGGGGAGCTTGTTCCTTAGCACTAGGCCATGTACAGAACCTAACACAGACTCTTGAGCACCGAACTAACCTAAAACCAACCTTAGACTACCTCTTCTAGGACCCGTTCTACAAGCCAACTTCCCAAACACACTCTAAGGCATAAGCCAACATGATTCTAAAAGTTGATTCTTAAGATTTAACACTTAGGGTCTACCTGTCTCCATCTATTTTTCTGTTCCTATCTGGTTTTTTGAGCTAGTGAAGACATTTTCTTCTTTCCAAAAACTTTCAAATTTTTTGAGTTTCTAGAAAACACAATAATTGACATCAGTTTTTCCACCGACGTCGGCAACCTTTCTTCGCCGGCATCGATTATCTGACCGACATCGGCAATCTATTTTAATGACATCAATTTTTCAACTGACGTCAGTCACTGTCAAAATTTTTCTTCTCAAAATAGCAAGCTTAAAACCCAGCTTTCTTGTTGTCTAACACCCATTCTAATTTTTTGAAACTAAAAAACATAGTTTCTAGAACCTGACCCCTTTTGCCTTGAATGGTTTTGACATGTAGTCAAACCAAGACTTTTGTTGACCACGTGAGCCAACAACTGCTTCCACCTTCGCCTTCTATAACTAGTCCTTTAATGGAGTATCATTCAGAGACCAAACATACTCCTGCCCGACCAACCCCGACTCGACCATCCATTGTCCTCGAAGGGGACAAAAACTTTGAAAGGTTCCTTGACCTCAATGTCAAGGCCCTTCAACATTATCTTGTGAGAAGACAAACGTGAGACTCTTCAGGCAACCCAGTCTATGGGATGCCAACCTCCTTCACTGAAGTGGAAACAATACCGACAGTGTCCACTACCCAACCCATGACCACTCCAGCCTTTGCTTTGACCATTAACTAAACCATGACTAATCCTTAAAGTGTGGCTTCTCCTTCTATCTCTGCGCCCACTTCCATTGGGGTTTTTCCCCACCATCAACCACAGACTATTCAACCAAGTTCTACCCCTTTCCAAAGCCTAGTTATCTCCATCTCTCCTACTCTTACACCTATCAACACCAAGGTGGCTACCTACCCTTCAACCAGTGTTGCCACCCCTCAACCACCTTTGGCAGCCCCTATTCAATTTGTGCCCTCCAACTCCATGGCACAGGTCCCCTTGGCTTCAACGTCTGTCCCTATGACTAGATACCCATACGTTGTGCCTATACAAGCGCAACCATCTACGTCTTATGCCCCTTCTAGCACCTTCCAAGTGCCCTACTACCTATGGGGTGCCCCATCTACCAATCCATCAGCCGATCTCACCAAGATGCTAATGGAAAAAAATTTTAATCTTGAGGCTTCCATTTCTGGTTCAAGCAATGTCCTTTCATATGACCAAATTTGCAATGAACCCATCCATCCCTCTGTCCCAATCTGACCGTATCCCAGTCAATGGGAGCTTCCTAAGTTTACTCACTTCCAGAGTAAGAAAGACCCTCAACAACATCTATGAGCATTCAGACATGCTTGTTATCTTATAGCCCATGATGATATGTTATTGCTACGCATGTTCCCCATGTCACTTTTTGGCCCTGCCCTCGATTGGTACAGCTCTCTTACCAGTCACTCCCTCTTTTCATTCACTCAACTCACCCAATTATTCCTTAACCACTTTTCGATCAATATCACCAAAAAAGTCTCAATCACAGAACTCTACTCTATCAGACAGTTTGATGATGAATCAATAGCTAATTTTGTCACCCGTTCGAGAGGCTTAATCAACCAACTCTCCTTCCCTTTACCTCAACCTGAGCTCATTGAGCTCTTCTCTTGAGCATGTACCACACACATCTCATCCACCTTACAAGTTCAAACATTCCACACTTTTGATGAAGCTTTCACCATGGCCCAAAAGCTTGAACTCTGCGTGATTGAAGAAAATAGGGTTAAATTGCGTAATACCAATGCAAAAACCGATGACCCTTCTTCTTCTAGACCTTCTTCTTCTACCAATTCCAAGCCCAAAGGATTGGCCAACACTATGGTCATTAGATCACCATCTTCAATAACAACCAACCAATCTCAACCTTCAACATCACAAAGCATCACAAAACAATTCCAACAATGGTACATACAGCGTCGATACACTCCACTAGGAGAATCATATGCTTCTGTGTTGGAAAAACTTGTCAAGCAGGGGGTCCTCAATCTCCCTCCAATTTGACCACCTCAATTTGACTCCTCAAAAGCCATCCCTACATGGTATAGGGAAAATGACTTCTATCACTATCACCATGTCCAAGGCCATGACATAAACAATTGCCAAACCTTCACGAACATTGTCCAAGACATGATAGATAAGGGAGATCTTGTCTTAGATAACCCAAACACCCCACCTAATCAAAGCATAGACATCTTCAAATAGACCTTTCCTAACCATCCTCCTAGCCAAAACATTGTCCAGACCATGATCGATAGCTCCCACGAGCATGATATACGCACGGTCAACACGGTCTCGCCTCTTGTCCCTGACCAACCCCCTCCATAGGTAGAAGAGCTTTCTTCTCCTATTCATCTTCCATAGGTAGAAGAGCCTTCTTCTTTTATTATTTATCCATCGACCTCTCTTATATTGGAGGATGCTTCGACCATACCAATGCCATTAGCCCCACCTTCATCCTTCCTCCTACCAATGGAGGACCCTACCTTTCCTACTCCTCAACCACAAGTAGAAGGCATGATCATCCCTGCCCTCTACCCTCTTGAGGAGTCACATTCTCCAATTTCTTCTCCACCAAGAGAAGAGCCTGTCTCTTCACCCACTTCAATCGAGGAAGACTTAGTGATAGTTTTCTCTTGCCTCTTGCCTGAGATCACTACATCTCACTCACCCCCATCCATATCTGAACCCAAACCCGTGCAGGCATCCATCAAGCCCAAAGAGATTAAATCTCTCAACATTTAGCCTATATCAAACCTCACTCACCCACAAGTGAGGGTAGACTCTAACCTTTCTTCACACAATAGTGGCCCTCAAACCAAATAAAAGTAGGCCACTAAACCACACCAAGGAATTCCTCCCCCACCTTCATCATTACCTTCAATTTTGGGCCCACATCCATCAACCTTAATAGGGGTGCTTCCTACTCCCATACCTCACAGAGGCAAATTGCCTCCATTACTCTCTCAACCCATCAAACATATATTTCCTCCAAAATGACCAATTCCTCCTACGCCTCCAAAACAAAAGTTGTCAACCCCTACTGCAACAAAACACGCAAACCCATTGGTGGGTTCTTATGCCTTATTGTTATGATAATTGTTACAGTCTTCTCGCATCAATCTTCCACCTCTTAAACCATACCAATATCTCAGACCAAAACCACCCTGGTTTGATGACACTAAAATTTGTGCATATCATCGCACATTGGGACATGACACTAAGCATTATTGTGCCCTCAAGGTTGTCATTCACCAATGCTTGGAGAAAGACACCTTTCTTCTTGACCATATTATCAAAAAACCTTCAACATCATCCCATCCTTCTCAAACCTCCTCACCTTCACACTCATTAACTCTCGGATCAAGACCATCTTGGTTCAACAACACTATATTTTATCACTATCATCGCACACCGAGACATGACACTAAGCATTGTTGTGCTCTTAAAGCTGTCATTCATCAACACTAAAAAAAGGATACCCTTCTCATCAAGGATCCTCTTGACTACCCCTTTGTCAAATCTTTGACACCATCACATGCCTCACAAACATCATCACCTAAATCAGGATCTCAACACCAAACTAGGGTCCCTCCACCGCCTTTAACCCCCTTATTTGAAATCAACACAGTCAACTTGACCACTAGCCCACCAACCCAAAAGGATAAAGGGAAAAGACATGTTTCTATCCCTTGGACATCCCCATCTACCAAGCCTTCACCACAACCAAAACCCAAGATTACTGTCTTGGGCACATCTCGACCAGCATCTTCAAAGACAATCCCTGACTTCATGGTGAAACAACCTCACCACATGACCCCTGTGAAAATATCTTTGTATGATCTCATACAAAACTCTCCACAGCATCATCAAACTTTGATCCAAGCCTTACAATCGATGGAGGTCCAGCTTGATGACCCTCAACCACGAGCCACTTTAATCAAATCATTACCAACCATTTCCTCTGTCACCATCCATGATTTTAAGAATCCTGCCTCCAACCTGGCAGATCAGGATCTCACCTTCTCAAACTAAATCTGTCAAACATTCTCCCTAGCAACTGGGGGAATTTGACCTTATACTAACTATTTCAACCATTGGCCAAGCCTCGACTAATCATCAACCAACCTTTTAATCATGACCTCGACCAAACATCAACCAAGCCTCGAATAATCATCAACCAACCTTCACTAATCATCAACCAAACCTCGACCAAGCATCAAACATCAACCAACTCTTTAATCATGACCTTGACCACACATCGACCAAGTCTCAACTGACATCAACCAAATATCAACCAAGTCTCAACTGACCTCGACTAGACATCGACCAGCATCATCAACCAAACATTCAACTGATTATCCAAACATCAACCGACCAAGTATCGACCAAGTCATCAACCAAACCTCGACCAAACATTCAACCAACCTCAACCAATCTTGACCAAGCATCAACCAACCTTTTAATCCTGACCTTGACCAAACATCAACCAGCCAAATAATTTGATAACATATCAACCAACTTCACATCTAGCATCAGCCAACATGTGACCAATTTGGAAAGAAGTAAACGAGGCAAGTTTGTTCTTAATTGGCTCGAACCTTACATCATAACGCATAAGCATGGACCAGGGACTCATCAAAACCTGAGCCCCTTAATGCCTTACATTTGCGACCATTCTACTGTTAGTTGAGTACTCATTCACTTGACATTTAACTTGAGCTCGTCCCTTGAGCAATCCTTGTCCTCTTAATCCTCATTCCTTTCAACCCTATTCCCCTAAACAAACCCTATGTAACCCTTTTATAAAGTATGGATGTTTTGTCCTAATAAAAGGGAGCCCTTAAACTTCTATAGTCTTGTCCATGACTCAAAATTTTGTCAAAAATAAATTTGGATGTCAAAATATCAAAAGGTCAAAAACTCTAAAGACAGACTGCTCCCTCGAAGGACAACTATACAATCATTGTTGTAGCTAATAGACTACTCCCTCGAAGGATAGCTATTCAAAGCCCTCAAACATATAAAAAGCAAAAATATAGACCACTCCCTCGAAGGATGGCTATGCCTAATAGCTTGCTATAAATAGCACTCTCTTAGAAGCTTCCCACATCAATCAGCTTAACAAATGACCACAAAACAAAATGACATCTCTATGTAGACTTCCCGCATTAATCAGTCTGCTCCCAAAAAAAAAAAGGTCATGGACTTGACTTGTAGTCGTTCTCTGAGTCACCTGTAAAAGGGGCAAAGTTATCCCTACTAAAAGGGTTACCCTATCCTCACATATCACATCACCTACTCAAGGGACTTCGAGCTCATTTTAATGTCAAAGTGATTCGATTACTTCTCTAACACAACCAATGGTCAATGGTGTAATGCATGAACGAGGCTTTTGATTCTAAACAAACTCTATCTATGCTATTATTATGGTCCTTGACAATGAAAGAGCAATGCGCCTTTCACTTCTTATCCATACCTTTGGCCACATTCAACCAAATCATTTGCCAACCAAACCAAAACATTTTTAGACCTGTCACATGCCATAATCCATTTCACATAGTTTCTATGGACACCAATACACATGGAAACTATCGACCACACAATTTATGTTAAGCATAAACCATTACTTGCTAAAGCATAAATCGACTCAATTCATTTTTAGCATACATCCATCACGAATATGGAAAATTTCTAGGGATGAAAGACCCCTCAACCAATGTTACAAAATACACCATCACACACTATGAAAAATGTTGTAACATCATCTTATCCTCATCATTTCAACACATGACCCAACTAACCTATCGACCATTTTGCCTCCTAGTTTGAACTACATTGGTCTGAGGCCCTTCCAATAAGGGCTATGTAGGCAGCACTCAGATGACACGACGTCTTCTAGGGTTAGCTTGACCACCCTCATTTGTTCATCTACCTGATGGACAAACCATCTTACCTCGACTCAACCTAACTAAAATAATCATCAACCATCTTGACCTCCTACCTAAACTACATTGGTCTGAAGCCCTAATAACAAGGGCTATGTAGGCAGCACTCAGTCGACATGACATCTTTTGCGGTTAGCCCGACCACATCTGTTTGTTTGTCTACCTGATGGACAAACTATCCTCCTTTGACCATGACTTGACCTCGACCAAAACAATCCATAACTTTGACCTCCTGCCTAAACTACATTGGTATGAGGCCCTAATAATAGGGGCTATGTAGGCAGCACTTAGATGACATGACGTCTTTTGGGGTTAGCTCAGCCACATCTATTTGTTTGTCTACTTGATGGACAAACCATTTCCCCTTTAACCGCGACTTAACCTCATCCAAGACCAATCCACAATCAACCCCCATCCTCCCTTTGGGGAGAACTACATTGGCTTGAGGCCCTTAGAACTAGGGCTATGTAGGTAGCACTCAGATGACATGACATCTTCTAAGGTTAGCTTGGCCATTCCTTTGTCTGTCCACCTAACGGACCAATTATCTATCTCAACCTCGACCCAACCAATGACCTTGGAGATTGTGACTATCTCCTCAGACTCTGACCACTTCCAAGACAACTTTGCCTTGGTTGTTTTTGCATGTATGCTACCTCACAAATGGTTAGCAAAATCATCTGCAACCCATGTTTTGACACTCACAAGTATAGGATCACGAGCAAGTTGATCGACACTACGTGTGACATTTTCATGTTTCCAGGAGCACTTCCTGAGCCTGGAATACCTGGAATATGATGAACATTGAAGCTACAGCTTAGATTGAATAACACAATCAGCTACGACTAAATGCTGGGGCCCGGTTATTTCAATTTTGGCACTCCTCAACCTTGACCTGTGACAATTTGACCTAACCATCTCGTGAAGTGGTATACACGCAATTACAACTTTTGCATTGTTCACACTCATACTTTCACCATATCCATCCATCTCTCTATCAAATTAGCACCCAATTCCAGGTTCCCTTCCCTTGACTCCTGCTTTGAGGGGGAATACCTCATCCCATAATTGAGGCAACCAACATTCATTTTTGTCCTGCAGTTCGTCAAAACAACCAACAGGATGAAAAAGACCTCATCCCATACCTGGGTCAAATCACTCCTATTTTTGTCTTGCAGTTCATCCAGAACAACCAACAAGACAAAAAGGGGCAAATGTAGACACTAAAATCATGTCTACTCCTTAGTCGTCCTCCCCTTCTCTCCCCCTTGGTCCCCTTCATCCTGTTCTGCTTCAACACTCCTAACCTATCTCTTATTAATTTAAAATAATTATCTATTTTAAATTAATAATTCCCTCTCTCTCTCTCCTTAACACCTCACCCCTCCTAGGATGACTCTCCTTGGATGCTCTCCACTACCCCATGCCAAGTCTTAAATGACTTAAGACCCCATTTCATTCTCCCACTCATTTCCCATGCCTATTAAACCACCTTCGACCATTTCTTACCATGACCAGCTGACCTCTGCAGAAGAAAGAATGGACAAAAGGCTATTTTTAGCCCTTTTTCCTATTCTTTGGCTGTCGACATTGGTCAGTAGTCAGCCGATGTTGATGGTATTACCAGTGTCGATTGCCTTCAAAACTGTGTTCTGCATTCGAAATGTGGATCCACCAATCTTTCAATCCATTAATCTTCAACAATCAACTAACCTTCCAATCTTTTGACCTCTCTCGCTCTCTCTCTCCTAAATGCACAGCAAGCATCATAGGGTATAGTGACTTTGCATCAGTCACTCCACCTTACAGGAAGTCTTTTACACCAGTAGCATTAGTAGCAAGTTTTCTACACCAACAGCATCAGTAACTAGTCTGCTACACTCTTTCTTCAGCAAGCCACAACTAAGTATTTCTTCTGTGTTTTCATTATGTTTTCTAGTTACTACTTTTAAGTAATATCACCCCCCAGACTCAGCTATCAACCAAACCAGACCTGAATCCTTATTCTCCCTTTTCACCCCAATCCTTTGTTTGGTCCCTCTTTCAGACCATACTTTTTGACATGTAAACCCTGCACAGACCTCCAAACAAACTCTCAGACACCTCAAGCCATCTTGCTGACCACAAACAGAGCATAAACTCATCTAGACCCTATCCAAGACCATTGCCCTGATCGACGCCGGCCACCAGGCCCATTGCCCCTATCGACATTGGCAAACTAACCGACGTCGGTGACCTTGACCTACTGACGTTGGTAGACTAACTGACGCTGGTGACTATGGAAGGCAGATAGCAAAATATAGGTATGCATTACCTTTATTTCTTTTGTTTAGTATTTCATTATTTCTATCTAGCAACATTATACTTTTTATCAACCAGTGGACTGTCATCCCTCCAAGAAGTCTTTGCACTTCTAGGAACAAGCTTTTGCTTGGCAATTCACTGTCTATCTATCTAACAACCTCTTTATTTGAGTCTCTTTCTTCTATAGGTGTCATCCTCCACAGCCAAAGAGGAGTCCCTACAATGTCTAGATAACGGTGTGCAGACCTCATCCGAGTCACATCTAACCCTAGACCATTTCTTTTAGTTTCTTATTCCTTTTAAATGTGAAAGCGAAAACTTGATAGAAACATTCTTAGATTGAATAACCCAATCAGCTATGACTAAATGTTGGGGCCAATTATTTTTATTTTAGCACTCGTCGACCCTTGACCTGCAACAATTTGACTTGACCATCTCGTGAAGTGGTATACACGCAATCACAACTTTTGTTGCGTTCACATCGAAACTTCACCATCTCCATCCACCCTTTATCAAATTAGCACCTGATATTAGGTACCTTCCCTCGACTCCTGCTTTGAGGGGGAATACCTCATCTCACATTTGGTGTAACCTCCTCTTATTTTTATCTTGTAGTTCATTCGAACAACCAACAGGACAAAATCAACCTTATCCCACACCTAGGGCAGCTCACTCTTATTTTTGTCTTGTAGTTCATCAAGAACAACCAACAAGACAAAAAGCAGCAAATGTAGACACCGAAATTGTGTCTACTCCCTTGGTCGACTCCCTCTTGGTCCCTTTCCACTTCAACCTCCTAACCTATGTCTTATTAATTTAAAATAATTATCTATTTTAAATTAATAATTCTCTCTCTCTCTCCCATCACACCTCACCCCTCCTTGGATACCTCTCCTTGGATACCATTCCTACCCCATGCCAAGTCTTAAATGCCTTAAGACCCCATTTCAACCCTTCCACTCATTTCCCACATCTCATTTAACCCACCTTCGATCGTTTCTTACCATGACCAGCTGACCTCGGCAGAAGGAAGAATGGACAAAAGGTTATTTTTAGCCCCTTTTCCTATTCTTTTTCTACCGACGTCAGTCAGTAGTTGGCTGACATTGACGGTATTGCTGGCGTCGATTGCCTTCAAAACTACGTTCAACACCTTGAATGCAAAATCTTGAACAATCTTTCAATCCTTCAATCTTGAACAATTGGCCATCTTTTTCCAATCCTTCCAATCAACCAATCTTCTGACCTCTCTCGCTCCCTTCTCCCATATGCACAACAAGCATCACAAGGTACAAGTATTCTACATCAGTCACTCCACTCTATAGGTAGTCTTCTACATTTAGCAACATTAGCAACAGGTCTCCTACACTTCTTCTTCAACAGGCAAGAGGTAAGTATTCTTCTTTTATAGCTTAGAACATCTCTGTAATCAGTTTTTTGTTTATTGCTTCTAAGCCACATTACCAACCAGACCCAGCTATCAGCTAGACGAAGATTGACTCTCTTCCTAAGAAGGCTAAGAAACCTTCTTTATATTCTCACTCTTTTTGACACCCTGTCCCTTATCTGACTCCTTCCTTTGACCTTATCAGTCTCCCTGCAACCCTGCACAGACCCTTTTACCTGTCAGACTACCACAGACCATTTTGTCAACCAAAAACCCATCCAGACCTTGTCCAAGACCATTTCCCTGATTGACACTAGCCACCAAGCCCATTGCCCCTATTGACATCGCTAGACTAACTAACATCGGCAACCTAGACCAATCGACGTCGATAGACTAACCAACACTGGTGACTGTGGGAGACAGATTACCACATACAAGTATGCATTTGTTTCCATTTCTTTTGATTCAGTCTTTTATCATTTTTGTTTCTAGAAACATTCTATTTTTTATCAACCAGTGGACTGTCACCCCTCTAGGAAGTCTTTGCACTTCTGGGATTAAGCTTTGCTTAGCAGTCTATTGTCTATCTATCTAATGCCTTCCTTGTTTAAGTCTCTTTCTTCTAAAGGTGTCATCCTCCATAGCCAAAGAGGAGTCCCTATAATCATCTAGATAATGGTGTGCAAACCTCATCCAGGTATCATCTAACCCTAGACCATTTCTTTTAGTTTCTTATTCCTTTTGAATGTGAAAGTGAAAACTTGATAGAAATAATATTCATGAGAACAACCCCACAGGAGCACCATACCCCTTTTCCAAGTACAAACCTCAGCTACAATTCATGAGCACCACCCCAGAGGAGCTTTAAACCCCTTTGTCGAGCACCAACCCAGTTGTTATTCATGAGCACTAACCCATAGGAGCACCAACTCCTTTGTCAAGCACCAACCCAGCAACAATTTGTGAGCACCAATCCACAAGAGCACCAACCCCTTTATGTATACCACACACCTATCTCTCAATGTTGCTATCTTAACAAATGATAGATCAATACAACATCTCCTTCCTCTCTCTCACTTTTTCTCTTATAAGCTAGATATAATAAATACAAATCATCTCTCAAAATTACTCTTCTAATCTAGATATTACAATATCAAATCAACCTCTCACATCCACATTTTCAAATGGCTACTCAAGCCTTTATTTATAGCTTTCTAAATGACCTTTGGCCTTCCCCCTTTGTGACCTTTCATTCCTCATGAAAAATGGTGCCAATCTTGGATGACCCTTCATATCCAAGCATTTGAAAAGTCATGTGGTGACCCTTCATGACCAAAAATGCCTTTCCCACTTTTGTCCTTATCTTTGGTGACTTTTCGTATTCCTTTAAGTGTCCCTTCATGAGAAATTCGCCCTTTAATATTTTGTCTTCACTTGGTGACTCTTGGTATTCCCCAAGATGACTCTTCATGGGAAAATGCATCCCATCCTTATTTTGTCTTTATCTCGTGACTCTTCGTCTTCTCCATGGGCCCTTATTTTGTCTCATATGTAACCAAAAATATATTTGTTAATATTAAATAAATATTAACTCATATTAGCCAAGATAAACAATATTAAATGCAATGGGGCCTTTATCACCAATAATACTAAACCTTTGACATCAATGACAATATTTGCAACAATCTCCCCCTTTGTCATTAATGGCAACCTCAATTCTGAAACTGCCACATCCTATCACCTGGCCACATCCTATCATTCTCTCCCTTTGACATCAATGGCAAAGGGCCTACCTGGAGCTAACACTTAGCTCCCCCTCACTTGATGCTAAACATCAATGGTAGGAAGTAATAGAAATTACTCCCAACTCCCCTTGTCGATCTTTGAATGTATCCTTTGATTGTTCCTTTGAGAAGATATCTGACAGAACATATACATTGTTCCCTATCCTTTGAGCATTTGCAATTAACTCATTTGAATCTTTTCTTCTAATCTCACAACCTTCAACATGAAACCTTAATGTGTATCCTTGATCACAAATTTGAATAACACTCAATAGATTATGCTTAAGACCTTTTACATGCAAAACATTTTTAGTCTTAGTTCTACCATAATCCAAACTCAAAGTACCTTTTTCGGCTACCTAGTAGTGGTTTTATCTCTGAACCTCACTGTACCACCATTAATCTTCTTTAGAGAAATGAACTTACTTTTATCTCCTGTCATATGCCTCAAACATCCACTATCAATTAACCATGGCTGATCTTTACCTCCCACATGCAGAGATATCTGCACCATCATAGAATATTCATGTTGTTTATTCTGCCATGTACATGTCTGAACCTTCTTCCTAATGAATGGATCTTTGACACTCTGATTCTTCTTCTTGATGAATGGAGCTTTGAACCTCTTATCCTTCTTTACTGATGAGCTATGTGTCCATAGTTGTTGCACTTGTAGCATACTATGGTATCTTCATCAAAGCTTGATAGAGGAGCAAAAGAGTTATGACTTCTGCTTGACTCTACTTGAATTTCCTTCTCCTTACTTCTGAAATTGTTAGCTCTTTTTCTACATTCTACTTTCTTACGACCATATCCATTACAATAAAAATAATAACCATAAAAATAAGACCTGTCTGTATATCTTTGACCTGATTGCCTTTTGTAGCTTTATTCTTTCTAGCCTTCTATGTTTAGGATGTCCTCTGTATTCTTCACTTCTCCCATTTATGTTTCCTCTTGTGTCAAAACTTCAGCATGGCTCTTTTTCTTTTCAAATCTGATACCTATTTTATCTGAATATGCTTTTTGACTTTCTGATATCTTATTCAGCATGTTAGTGCTATCTTCAAATTTTGAATCACTGACTGCTTTATCACTGACTGCTTTCTTAATATATTCTTTTAAAGAGGCAATTTCAATAACATAACTTTCACAATCTTTTCTTGCTATTTACAATTGTGCTGTGAGATCTTCTTCATTCTTCTTGGCTTTTTCAAAGTGTGCTTGTAGATCTTCAATCATTTCGTTTGACTCTTGTTCACTTTTCTCAACCTAGCACTTTAACCTTCAATTCTTATTCTAAATAGCTTCTTACTCTTCTAGGGCATAATTGAGTTCTCCTTCCATATCTACTTCAGCTTCCTCCTCTTCTTCTTCTTGATCATCATCATGTATGGCCATGAATAGAATCTCTTCTTCTGAATCACTGACTCCACTATCTTCGCTTGAGCTAGGATCTTTAGAATACAGGTTCTTCTTGAATCCCTTCTTAGATTTGCCTTTGAAATTCTTCTTTTATGTAGGCTTTTCTTCTTCATCATCTTTAACCTTATCTGGGCATCTAGTTGAAAAATATCTAATCTTCCCATAATTAAAACATTTAAAAGGTAATTTTCCTTGATATTTACCTGTTCCTCTTTTTGGCCTACGAATGAAAAGTGCACCAACCCACAAGAGCACCAACCCCTTTGTGTATACCACACACCTATCTCTCAATGTTACTATCTCAACAAATGATAGATCAATATAACATCTCCTTCCTCTCTCTCACTTTTTCTCTTCTAAGCTAGATATAACAAATACAAATCATCTCTCAAAATTACTCTTCTAAGCTAGATATTACAATATCAAATCAACCTCTCACATCCACATTTTCAAATGGCTACTCAAGCCTTTATTTATAGCTTTCCAAATGACCTTTGGCCTTCCCCCTTTGTGACCTTTCATTCCTCATGAAAAATGGCGCCAATCTTGGATGACCCTTCATATCCAAGCATTTGAAAAGTCATGTGGTGACCCTTCATGACCAAAAATGTCTTTTCCACTTTTGTCCTTATCTTTGGTGACTTTTCATATTCCTTTAAGTGTCCCTTCATGATACATTCTCCCTTTACTCTTTTGTCTTCACTTGGTGACTCTTGGTATTCCCCAAGATGACTCTTCATGGGAAAATGTGTCCCATCCTTCTTTTGTCTTTATCTCATGACTCTTCATCTTCTCCATGGGCCCTTATTTTGTCTCATATGTAACCAAAAATATATTTGTTAATATTAAATAAATATTAACTCATATTAGCCAAGATAAACAATATTAAATGCAATGGGGCCTTTATCACCAATAATACTAAACCTTTGACATAAATGACAATATTTCCAACACTTTCATCATTGATAGTAGGTTGACTAGGAAAATTGCAAATGAGGCATGATAGCTCCTTAGGAAATTTGAGGATTTGAAAGCAATTGAAAATTGATTGGATAATTTTGAGTCTCATGGGTATAAATTAGGGCAAACAATGGGTTTTTTGGATATGTCAAGTGTTATTTCTAAAATGTGACCCTAATGAATGGATGATGAATAAAACCCATTGGTCATTACAGAACATATATCTAAAATGTTTTCAGTGTGTTTAGATAATGAGGGGTATTTTGATACATTGGAATTTTAAAGCTCATGTAAAAATCATACTTCTTGATAGTCAACATTATAAATAGATACCTTTCAAGAAATTAGAGTAATGAGAAAGCACTTGCAACCTATTGATGTTACTGTTATGCTTTTGGCATGCCAATATGAAGGGATTTATTATCATATAATTGATAATCTAGTGCAGATCTTGTATAAATATTACATAAGAGAGGAAGTTTTAAAAATGGAAAAGTAAATGTCAAATGCATTACAATTCAATATGGCTTTATTAACCCCTTATGTGCTCATTTTAAGATTTCCCTAAGGGAGATTCCTAGGGGAACTATAAGTATCAATTAAAACTTGTCAATTTTCAAATTGAAAATATACAAGATGGGCGAAGATTTACCCAAATAGGTCAAAGGTTGAAAATAATGCATTTATGCATTAAAAAGCAGATAATGTTGAGGAAACCCTAAAAAGGTAAATATGTGAAAATTAAAAAGTTTTCAATGGGAAAAGGTGAAAAATGGGAAATGTGAAAATGCAAGTTGGAGCTAAAAGGGTAAAAGGGTCAAGTAAACTTGGGTATTTCATTTTCTCATGTTTTGCTCATCCAAGCTCCTACAATGGGAGAGATATTATAGGTTTGCAAGATCAAGGTGGGTCACTCCAAAGAAGATCATTTGAGTGACCATGGATCTATAATATCCCCAAGCCATCATTGTAAGAGAAAGGTTGTTCCATGAAATGCATGAGGGGGAGGGTAGTTGTTCAGAAGTTTCCAATTGTCTAAACAAGTGATCAAGGGGATCCTTGGGCACTTATACATAAAGACAAAGTTTGTTTGGCCTCCATCATGAATATCCTCCTTTTAAATCATGTGAAAGGAATTTCTAGCCAAGAAATCAAAATATTTGCTTCATGTATTCACTATTTATTGTAGAGGTATTTGTAATAATGATTTTCCTTACAATTACATGAAGATTCTAGGCATGGCAAAGGATTTGTTCTAGCTAGGAGCATCAGGAAGGGACTTTGGAAATTTTAGGTTGCAACCCTCACTCCCAAATTTGAAATGGGTAAAAAATGTATAAATAGAGAGCTCATCCTTTATGTAAGGGGTTGGTCATTATGTTGGTTGTTGTTGGTATTTACTTCTCTCCAAGTCTAGGTTCTACAAAAAAAAAATTGGGATCAATTATTATGTGTAGATATTATCTCTCTTGCTAAGTTGGTTGTAGATATACAACCATTATCAAGCTTTGAGAGCATGTTTATGTCTCCTTATCAAAAGAGAAAACTCATCATGCTTGTCCCCTTGGCAATATTTTAAACAAATGATGTATGTAGCATCTCTCTTCAAGTTAATTAAAATGCTTATGATTCTTTGTTATTTCTTATTGATGAAGTGCAGTGATGTGTTTTGAAAATGTTTTTTATTGGATATCTTGTTCTATGCTCATTAATAGTTTTCATCTTTGGCTTATATCTAGATTATAAATCCCTTTCTACATTATTTTAGAATATGTTGTTGCTTAACTTGTTAGGACACCCTAAGTTTATGGATTTGATAGGGGAAAGTGTTTGAAGGTTTAGTTTCAGTGTATGTTCTATATCTTTCAAGGATCATTCAGTATCTCTCATTAGCTCACTTATGAGTATTTGTTATGTCTTTGTAATAAGTGATGTCATCAATGTTTTAAAATCCCTTACTAATTAAAAACTACTAGCACACCACCATGCCCTTCTTATTTATAATTAACAAATTGTCTTACCCTATCCTAACATGTAAATGATACAATCCTTGTTGCATATCATAAGTTTTATTTTCCTTCAATTTCATAATATATTGCTTGTATAACATGTATTTTCATCTTATGTTTTAAAATTTAGCATTGCAATCTTTCATTCAGCCCTGATATTCATAATTATTTAGGATGAAGGTTGTAAGCACTTTTATACTTGTCTTTAGTAGCTTGTATGTGACTTAGATCATTTTTTCATTCCTTGTGATATCCCATCCTAAGTGGAGTGTGCAAGTTTGGTTGTACCCTGGTCATATTTGTGTCTTTGTGTGCTAATAATCCCCATAGAGGATGAATATATAATCTCTCTATGTGATCAAACTACCCCATAGGTCCTCTCAACTTGGTTCATGTAGAGCCAAAAGTTGTAGGGAGTTAAACATACCTTTTTTAGGTGCCTCTCAATCATTTTCTCCATTCAGTTCATTCTAGATGATAAACCCTCCCTTGGCTACAATGACATATCATTAGGTTTTTCATCTTTGTTTATTATTTTCTTCAAGTGTGCAAGGCCAAGTGAAATAGGTGTAAAATTGGGAACCAAGAGTTGAGGTCATATAATTTTTCTTGAAAGTCACTTTAGGCCTTTTAAAATCCTCTTGGGTCTCAATCATTTTTTTCTTGAATATAGTGTAGTAGTTCAATTAAACTTATGGGGCTTTCATCATGGGGACCTTGCTTACATAAACTATATCTTCACCTTCCACCCAAGAGAAAAGTGCATGCTCCGAGGCTATCTCCTCTTCTTGCTCCAAGGACATTCCTTGCATTTGAGACATTAACACAACATTTTCAATACTTGGGGACTGGTATCCATAAAGAGCTAAATCAGGTGCATTCCCTTGCCTTCATTATTTGGCAACCTTTTGTTATAGATTACCTTTAGGCAATTTTTGAGTGTTTATGCATCATTACATAGAAATCACCATAAATTTGAGTCATTTTCTAGGTTATTTTGGCTAGTGAACAATTCCCTCTGAGAATTTGGAGGGACCATTTGCAAAGGATTGGAAATTAAGACAATCAAATTTGTAGGTTATGCTTGATGATTCATCCTCTACCCTCCCTATTATTGGTTATGTTTATTTGACACTCTTTTTCTTTGGTAATTATAGAAAGGGGGGCATAGCTTGCTGCCTCTTGTGGTTTATGATCTCATTTGAGAAGTTACACAAGATGCTCTTCATGTTGTTCATCTCGGCAACTAGTGTGGATGAAGAAGATGTACTCATTTGATTAGCCAGATATACATACATGGAACAATATGCTTATGATTTTCTTAGGACTTCCTCTTGTGGTGGCATTGATAGTTATCATAACATAGGCATCTTCAATCATGGGGGGAGTTTCCTAGCATCTATCAAATTATTCTCCATGATGATGGCCAATTTATATGCATCTAGCAGCATCTACCCTCTAAGGGATTGAATCATGATAACTATGTCTAAGCTAAAGGATTTAAGGTAAAATATGATGGCCATACCCATAGGTGATCGAGCCACTATCAAGATTCTTTGTCAAGTCTTATCAAACTAGGTATTAAAATTGATTATAACCTATTATGGGTCACTTTTAATAGCGATTAATTACTACAAGAGAGATGACCAATCTCCTTTCTCATTGAATCAATCAAAGAATCTATTGCCCAATTCATCCCAAGTGGTGATGTAGTTAAGAGGTAAGAACTTATACAAGTCAAGAGCTCACCCTTTGAAAGAGGCATCTAGTAACCGTAAGGCTAAGTTATATTTTGTAACATAATGCATGGTAAAAACATTGGCAACATCCTAAAAATGTTCTACCATGATCTTGAAATCCTCCCCTATGAATTTAGGAGTGCATTCAAGGCATTAGTGGGAATGGGATGTCACGTAGCTGGGGTAACTAGAGGGATGAGTGGGTTACCATTGTTCCATGCCACAAAGTTCTTTGGTGGTCCTTAGATAGCCATATGTTATGGTTTTTGTGTTGTTGTAGACACTAGAAAATTACACACAATGGTTCTAAATGTTGAAATGCCTTAGAACCCTTCTAGACCCATTAACCAACCCCTTAAACCTTGGGTCTAGTTAGTTACTAATCTAACTAAACTCAATAACTTAACCATTACCCAACTTTTTTTAACCCACCCTAGCCTTTATACCTTTAAACACTTAATCACTGATGGTCAACATGACAACTAATGGTTAAGTTGACCATCGATGGTCAGGTCTTCCTCAATCTTACACAAGCACCAATTGTGTAAGCTAACATAGCATAAATTAATTTATCCACCTTGATTGGTGCTAAAAAACTCCCAAGTATCAAAATCAGTAGCCTAACCATCTAAGGAACCTTTTATCCTCTATATATCCTTGCCTACAAAATGAGGGGAGTAGGAGGTGAAATGGAGAGATTAGCACAAGCATTATTGTACAAAATTATTCAATTTTTCCAACTAATCTTCTTTTAGCAAATTAAAAATAGAAATAAAGATCTAAACCTCTACTGAAATTGCTTTTGAGGTAAAGTACCGTTACTCTACCAAAATTCCTTCAAGCTTCACCAACATATTCAACCAACTTCAAAAACAAATCTAAGTATTTGTTTTGCATTATTCAATTAATTTATTTTATTTAGACACCTTTACTTGAACTAAACCACTTCTAACCAGCTACCTCTAACCTTTTGACCAATTAGCTAACCCCCACCAACCTTTTTTACTTATCCGTTATTTACCCATTATCTAACCTTCAACCTTAACTAGACCCTATCAATTAATGGTAGTCATCAATGGTCACCTTGATCACTTATGGTTAGCCCCAACCATTAATAATCACCCCAACCATCGATGATCATCTTAACCATCGATGGTTACCCTGATCGTCGATGATCACTGTGTGATTTTTTTGACCAAAAACTAGCAATTTATTTTCACCAACCAAAATTCAAACAAAATTTGTTTTACTCAGTCTCTATCACCTCATAGACCAAAAATAGCAATCTGACCCTACCTAAACCATAATCTAATATATAGCATTTACCTTAATGTTATTTTGTTAAAACACTAGCATTTCTTTGAAAATCATTTATTTCTTTAGATCTAGTATTTTTATGTTATGAAACCTTTCTTTTCAACATTAACTTATATTAAAAGGTTAGTTGATAGCCTCCTAGATAGATGACACTTCTTAGACCTATCTTGTTAGACAATCCACCCAACCTACTTAACTAACCAACCCTTTTCTAGTTCTATCTTATTACAGGTCATCTTTCCAAGCCAAAGAAGAGTATCTACAACCATCTGGATTATGGAGTGCACACCCATCTAGGTTTTACCAAACTCTACCCCTCTTTTAGTTTTACCTTTCATCTATAAATAGATAAAAATAAGAAATTTGAGTAACATTTTGGCATGCCCGATGGAACCTAATTACATCTAGTCCCTTTTTTTTCTTTATTCTATGCTCATACAATGAATTTGAAATTTTATTTTGGGTATAAAATTAACTACATACATTGATTGCTTGCATGTTTATCTCATTTAGTTAAATTGAAAGTAAATTAATCGATCATAGCTTCACTTATTTATCACACACCATACCAAACCACTTATCAATTAACAAATCTTAACACCTAATATAAGGCTTGATTAGGATTTCATCACCTAGCGATAAACCTTCACCCTTTGGCAATCTTACTTAGACTTCACTACCAAGAAGAGAAACCAAAACATAGCTCTTTAGTTAAGTCTAAACTCTAGAAATCAGTATATATTGGCTAAACACCTAACACTCTTATTGTTATGGTGTGTGAAGTGAGGGGGTGGGCCCCAACATCAAGCCATGTACTAACTTTTAATATAGATTTTGAGAGCCATAACTAACCTGAAACCAATCATAGACTTCTCTTATAGTACTCGCTCTACAAGATAATTCTTCCAACATTCTTTCTAACTTAAGGCATAAGCCAAAAGAGAGACAAAAAATAACCTTAAGACTTAACGTACTTTAGTGTATGTTTTACCTTTTTGACTTTTTCTTGTTTTCTCTTTGTTTTGAGTTGCGATAAATCAACCTTCTACCATCTTACCTCCATTTCCTTGTTCAATGGGGAACTATCCTATATTCTCTCCTAGAGATCCTAACTTTGCTAGGATCTTGGAGAATAACCATCTTGCCATAGAGCGATACCTTTCATCATGAGCCACTTGAGCTCCTAACCTTACCTAAAACTAACCTACCCTCATCAACAACCAACCCAACCTCACCCACAATCGATCAAACCCTACCTATCACCTATCAAAACTCAATTACAACCAACCAGCAAACTATCAACTACCACCTGAGTTAGTTACAATGTTAATAGACAAGATAATCAAATTAGAGTCATATATTTCTATTACCCATGACCAATCAACCCTCACCTACAACCAATCAAATCTCAACTACAACCAACCTTTTCCATTCACCCATATGGAACCAACAATCTATCAATGACCATTTAACCATCATCATACCCAAATAACAATCCATCCACATGAACTTAATAATTATCATAACCAACCTTAGCTCTAACCTATCCAACCATTGGGTTACCTACCACAACCATCACATCAACTACCCCAACCCACCTTGAGGAAACCCTCTTTATCTCAACATTAAGATTTGGTCCATCCTATTTTCCATCCAACCAACCACTATCAAACCAACTTATAAATGTTACCTAACCTATCAAACCAACCCACCTTACCAACCTTACCTAAGCAATCAAACCCATATAACTTATCAACTCAACCTGTTGATCAAAATTTACTTTTAAGTCAAATTGGGGCACCTATTAGTAAAAACTTGAATTTATAGGTCTATATGGATGTAATATGAGTGTCATGGGGTGTATTATATGTTAATTAATGTCAAATAATGTCATATTATCCTTGGTTAATTAGTTTTTATGTCTATTTATCATTTTGGGTCATTTTAGGGGTCAAAAAAGTGTATTTAATGAGATTTATGGGTTTATTGGGAAGTCTGAAGGTTAAAAAATATTATTTTATGTCCCATGTGTCCCTATAAGTCTTAATTAATTTTTAAAACTAGAATATGGTAGGTAATGCATAAGAAAAGGTAGTTTTCTAGTGAAAGGAGAAGAAAATGGCACTTGTATAACCTCTTTGGGAAGTGTGCCACATGGAAAAGGTTGAAATGTGACTATTAAACTTCCCCAATCTTAGTTTCACATTTTCTTTGATCTTTAAATTCATTTTCTTTCTCAAATCCATTCTACTCCTTTTTAGCCCTTCTTGGCAAACAAAAGTGACTTGTAGGTTTGTACTCAGTACGAATAGTCACTTGTATAGGTTCCAGATTAAACTCTTTTGTGACGTTAAATAAAACTAATATACGTTAATTTTAATATATTTAGTTTGAATAACTATGGTTTGTGATTCATGAATCATCCTCATGAAGTTGACTATGTAAATTTGCCTGATAATCTAAATAACCTATAGGTTTTGCCTTGTTTTGGTGGATTTAGTACAATACAATTGGTTATGTTGATTCCATATGATTTTGAATTCACCCTTATATTATCTCCATGATTTTTCCAATTTTAATGATATTTTGTTATATAAATCACCTTAAGTTGTAGGAAGGTGCACTATGTTAGTTACAGATAGTTTTTTCCACCATGTTCAGGATTTCAAGCTTTGAAAATGGATCTATTAGTTGTGATAGGTTATTTATCATGTTTTCAATTTGTTTATATGATCTCATGCCTTCTCAAGTTCATTCTTCAAGTAATTTCCATGGAATTGCAATCATATGCTACTTGTCAGTCAATCTACCATGAAAATATACATCTATAGGTGCCATGGAGGAGGAAAACCATGTTAAAACTAGGATATATTAACTTGATCCAAGTATTAACAAGTTGGAGAAGATCCATGTTGACATTTTAAATAAAATTAATTGACTATAAAGGCAGTTTTCTTAAGTATATGGAACATTTCATACTTGTTGCCTATATGCAACCCAAGTGCATCTTCAAGAGCCTCTTAGGATGATGTTAGAATAAAATGGGATATTTTATTGGTATATCAGTCTTCAATGTGCTAATATTACACTATAAAACCTTTATAAATCATAAAATTGGTCACAAACATGCATATCCTACCCATTGCCTAGTTATCCTCACCTTCACTACCTATATGAGCAAAAGCTACCTATAGGTGGTCTAAATAGGGGACTAAAATGCTCAATAGAATGTTAAGGCACATATTGTAACCTTATTTGAAACCCCAACATTTTTATAAGATCATGATAGACATGTTAATAATTTTATATGGACAAATTGAGATGGAATCACCTTTAAATGAGGTTGATTGAGTTTGGGACCATGTTCCCTAAATTGAGAAAATAGAGGTCCTCAGTGTTTTGTGTATATATTTTAGCATGGTTTAAATGAATATTGAAACACCTAAACTAGAGATTGGTCACTTAGAGACCCAAAGTTGCCAAACTATGACTAAATTCCTTCAGTGATGTCTATAGGACTATGACCTCAAAGAGGAATTTTTCATCCAAATGTTTTAGATTGGCCTATGCTCCATGTTTTGAAGGTTTCTAATGGTTTAATGAAGAAATTATTATCTAGGAAACCATCTAAATGACTATAAGCATCATGTTTTGATCCCTAGACTATCCTCAATCCATACATAGGCTCCTACACATCTACCTATAGGGGTCAGGCAGCAAGTTATTTAAATAATGGCTTAAATGGTATCTATGTGATGTATTAAGCCTATTCACAATCAATTCAAGTATAATCAAAGGATAGGTAAGGGGAAATAGTTAAGGAAGATCTTAGGACACCATGACCAAGGTTTAAATGAGATAAATGCACCTACAGCAGGTCCCATACACAAAATGGTCTCAGTCTGACCAGTGACCTCAAATTTGATGCCAAGGTGATGTTTTAAGGTTCCCAAAGAAATATAATAGTTTAATCATACATTTTTTCACCTACAGGCAAGGGTAAACAGGGGTTTCTCAATCAGTGAGGAAAGAGAGTATCCTTGGTTTGAAGATGGCATGAACACGAATGAAAATAAGTTATAAATGGTTTAAAGAGACCTAGGGTATTTTTTTAAAGGATTTTATTTAACTAAAAACACAAATACAACCTACAAGTACCCCTATTTTACAAAACATAGTCTCTGTAATTTTGAACTCAGTCTTAAGAGGTTCAATGTAGGGAAAGGTTTCAAAGTGCAAGCATAGATTTTGAGGGCCTAATAGAATTTCTAACGTAATTTTTATGGTTTAAATCACCATATTATTCCCTAATATTTTTATAAAAATCAAATGAGATTTAAAAACCAAGCAATATATAATCTACACCAAGGAAACCCTATACACAAGATTCTTCACATAGTTTAGTTAAGGTATTGGAAGAAACAAGTAAGGAATTAAAGTATTAGATGGACTTGTGACACATTTTTAATGAAATTTATGGTCTCCATAAACCCTTTTCATGGGAAAAGAACAAAATATCAACCCTAATCAAGTATCATACATCTAGTACTTTAAAACCCTACATATAGTCTACCACAGTAAAAGTTTGTCTTGGGTCTTTGATGAATTGAGGGGGAAAATGATGTCACTAGGAGATAAATTTTGGTAAATAGAACCCTTATGAATTGTATAAGATAATAAATTATTAATTTTTGTCTAATTATGCATCGGAGTTCCCTTTATTTTGTCTCATACAGAGGGCACTCCCCTAGGTGTACTAGTTGGCAATTTAGGGGATTGGAGGCAAAGAGACTAACCAAGATTTATTTGAAACTTAAAGAGAGGTTATGGAGGTTTCATAGAACCTAAATAAAAATATAAGGAATCTCAATGAGTAATTAACTCCAACAAGATGGCCTAAACCCTCAGAATTGTAGGTAGGTCTACTAGGCATAGTTAGGCCTAGAATTCAAATGAGATGTCACTTTCACATCTAGCTCTTAGTGAGATTTATAATCGAATTGGTAATTTTTATGGAAGTATAATATATGTTTTTTATTTGACAAGAGGCAATGAAAACCATATAAATTCCTTGAGCACAAAATTTGTAATCAGACCTAGTTGGGCATGGTTAGGCCTAGGTCCAAATGGAGAGCCATTTTCACTTCTATCATAAGATGAGTATTTTTCATGAAGTGAGACATGTTTATGAGGTCATATAGGAGGTACATAGGCCATTGATATGTAGTTTAATATATCAAGGAGACATTTTGGGCCCTAAGGTATAAATAGGCCTATTGAGCAAGATTAGGCCTACCATCCAAAAAATGGGGTCAACTTCATTTTTGGCTTTAGATGACCACTCAAATGGATTATAATATGATTTTTGGGTCAAATTAGACATGTTTAAGATATTAAGATGAAAATAAAAACATGGAGAAGACACTCTTGTGCTCAAGACAACCTCAGACCTGCAAAAAATGGAAAAGAGAGCTCGATAGGAGATGTTTGGACACTCATATCTTTCATGATGATTTGCATGGATGCTCAATATGTTTAGAAGAGTTAGTTATGATCATAAACAAATATTTTGTGGCATTATATCAAAGTTTGAACGTTTTAAACCTTTATGAACCAACATTAAGATTAGAATGCACTTAAAACCCTCCTAAACCCTTGGTCTAGACTCGATGTAGAAAATGAAGGAGATAATGCATCAAAATGGCATAGTTTTCCCAAAAAAAGGATTGTATGTTGTTGAGGACTCATTCAAGCTACTTCCCACTAGGATGAGTTGTACAGACTTGTATGGATAAGCTAGAAATAGGGTATTTTTTACTATTTTTTATGTTTTGCAGGTTCTATAACAATTTTGAGCATAAAACTAATTTTGAGCATGAAACTAACTTTGAGAGGAAGATATAGACTTGGTATAACCATTAATGTCAATTTTAAACCCTAGGTAAACTCTTCAGTGTCCAAAACAAGTGTTTCAACTCAGCCAGTCAAAATTGGCATAATGGACAAGCTAGGGAAAAGTGTGAAAACTTCATGTGGATAGATTTTTAAGGTGTCCCTGATGCTTATAAGGTCATAGAGGTCCTTAACACATGTAATTCACTTCATTTTATGTATTTTAATTATCAACTAATATCTTTTTTATAGATGATTTTAGATGATTAGGCCTACAACCAATGCATGGAGAGGTATGTATGATGTCCTTAAACTTCATTCCAATCATCGTACTTGGTCTCAATCAGTTATAAGGTTTTCAAATAGAGATAATCATGCAGGTAGTTTATTTGAGCTAGAATGGGGAGTTTCTTGCCACTTTTCATGAGGTTTATGACTTGGATTGACATTTGTACCTTTATGCATTACATGGTTCATCCCACACCCTCTCCACACACACACAAGTAAATCCTTATATCATCTTGTAAAGTGTCTTTATGACCCTTGGACTTCTTTTTTCTTCTCTCTCTCTTAAGTTCTATAAGAACTAGCCATTTCAACATTGTATTGGATGCTCCACCTAAGTATGACAAAGCCCTGCTCAAATGTATACCTTTTGATCAATAATACTACTGATTCTTACCTCCTCCATGACTATTCTTAGTGTCCTCCATGACTATTCTTAGTGTGTTCATTTTAAATGTTTGATTTTTCATAAATGAAGACTATGGATTCCTTAGCATGTTATTTCATTATATCATCTATGTTTAGTTCGAAAGTTTCTTCTTGCAGAGCATGTGAAGTGTTTTAAGAGATGTCAATGATTTATTGGGTTAGTCTTTTCATTAGTTCCATTAAAGACATCTTGTATAATCCTCATAACTTTTTACATTCATCCATAACCACACAATTTAACAGTGATGTAAGAAGATGAAGATTGGAGAAGTTTATCTTTCAGTTTGTCCTTTGATTTCAAGTGTAATATGAATATGGTTGGATGTCATCATGTTACTTGGTGTATCACCTCCCTTATATTAGTTTGATTTTAATTATCCTTCTACCTTTTCACTGCCCAGGTTTATTTTTAGTTTCAATCCAAAGTGGTACATCAAGGGAGCTAGCCTTATCTAGAGATTCACTTCATCCTTAAGCTACCCACAATCCTAAAGGTGTTTCCATTTTTCCACTTAGATGATGAGAGATTTTCCATCTCCTCAAAGGGTGAAAATCCAAGTTACAACATAAATAAACCTATCAAACCAACTAACCTCATCAAAAAAATTGATTTGCTCACAAACTCAAGAACAATCCATCATTTAACCTCTTTTTGCACCCATTATTATGCACACCAATAACCAAATCCCTCAACATAATGAGGCCCATGAATTAGATTTGGTCCTTAGTGAACCTATAGCTAAGGAAACCATCATCCAACACTTAACCAAACCACTTGTTAACCAATTGGAACCTTCTCAAATTTCCTTCAAAATCACAATCAAGGAAACCAACCAACCTCTTCCACATACCTAGGTAGAACCAAGAAACCAACATCTTCCACTTACCCATGTGGAACCAACCAATCAACCTCTTACACTTACCCATGTAGAACCAACCAACCAACCTCTTCCACATACCCATGTGGAACCAAACCAACCATCCTCTTTCACTCACCCATGCAGAACTAACCAATCAACCTTTTCCACTCACCCATGTGGAACCAACCAACCTGCCTCTTCCACTTACCAGTTTTATGGAGCTTACTATTAACCCTACCTCACCTACCATCAACCCAACCTTAACAACCATTAACCCTACCCCACCTACCATCAACCAAACCAAACCTACCATTAACCCAAACAAACTTACCATTGACCTAACCTTACATATAACCATCTACCCAACCTTAACTCACCAACCAAACCAAAAAATCAAATAAACCCAACCAAAAAACAAACTCAACCATTTACCTTACCTCTCTCAACCAATCAAACTAACATCTACACCAAATCAATCAACCATAATCAACATACATTTTAACTCAACCATAATCAACCTATCTAACAACCCAAACCAAGGTCAACCCATCAAACCTACCCTAACATACCTAAATCATATCCAACAACATATTCCTAGCCTTGGTATAATAGAGTAAATCATTCTAAACCACCACCTATAAACTTGACCTAATAACCACTAACAACTAATAACCCCTTTTGGGAGGTGGATGAAGTCATCTTCAACCCTCCTAAACCCTTTTATTAAGCATCACCTCACCTTGGGATAATTTTCCCATTCTCCACCATCCATGGAAAGAGAAAACTTGGGGAAATTTCCCTCCATAAGACTTTGACCATTTATCAACCCAAACCATACCTTAAACAATTAAACAAACTAACCCTTAGCATTTTTTCCTCAACCTATCAACCAACCAACCCTAAACTATTATAGATTACCTTTCTCCTTCATCCAACCAAACTTATTGAAGAATCACCTTCTCCCCCTACCTAGTGGAATCACCTTCTCCACTAACCTACCTAACCTTTGGAGATTACCCTTCTCCACTTTTCCAAACATTTGTGATTTTTCAGGATCACATCCTACATTGGATACTCAATAACTCACCAACCAACCACCAAACCTGATCCAAGTGGTACATCAAATTGGGGTAACCCATTTGAACACCACCTACATAAGCCATTGGATATTACCCTTCTCCATCGATTGACCAACCAATCAAATGAATTTAACCTTAGTCATTTTGGACCACCTTTTTCACATTTTTTGTGATCACCAACCATTTGGGAGTCACCTTCTCCTCTAACTATTGGAGATTACCCTTCTCCATCAACCTATTTAGGAGTCACCTTCTCACCAAACCTTTGGAGAGTACCTTCTCCATCAACCCAACCTAGACCATGTTTTACGTCAAATTAGGGAAACCCATTTGGACACCACCCAACCTATTTGGGAGTCACATTCTCCCCCAATCGTTAGAGATTACCCTTCTCCACCATACTATCACGTAAAAAACCTCACCCTTTTTGTCAATCCAAATATTTTCTACATCTAATCAAGTGTCAGAAAGTAACTAGGGAACATCTACTCTCCTGATTGACATCAACCATTATGCAAGCATGGATTTGGGGCATATCATAACCTTAACTTCCATAAATGCTTTTACATTTGTGCACTTATCTTTTGGTTAAACCTAGTTCCTGACCATCTTATGTCTAACTTAATCTCATCCCTTGTTTTTAATCACCTTCATCTCCTTATCTTTAAGGATAATTGGTTAAAAATATGATCATGTGATTATCCATCATAAACTTAACCTAATCCTAAGCATGGATACCACAACTCTACCCATGACATGATCCTTGTGGTACTTTCCAACCTTTTTAGGATGGATTCCCATGATCATTATCACTTAAAACACCCCTTTCACCCAAAATTAACCTCTTTTTGTTATGGATTCAACTTCATAAAGGAAAACTTTAGGCTTATATAGACTATTCCATGTCTAAACCCGCATATAAACAATTTGGGATACCAAACTATCACTTGGGTCAACATCTCTAGCATGTAGACTGCTCCCTTGAAGGATAGATACCCAAAATAATAAAAATTATTTGAACTTAAGGTAAAATTCTTCCTTTAAGGACAACTATCAAACATGAACAAATCCAAACTTAGATCACTCCCTTGAAGGATGGCTAAGTCAACTTTGTCAAAAGCAATCATTTGAAGCTTCCTACATCGATCACCTTCCCAAACATATCAAACCAATCAATAATAGACCCTATATCAAAATCAAACACTAATCAATCCCAAGAAACCTATAATTATATTTCACAATAGCACTAGTATACTTCCCACATTGATTAGTCTACACCTATCATATGACATAGACTTGTCTATCAAGGTTCCTAGTTCACTTATAGAATGGGTAAGCCATCCCCATAATAATTTTACCCAATCATCCACTACCTATCATCCACATCCCCTTTGTCCTCCACAAATCAAGGTATTTTTTAGCTTACTTGACACCATGTGATCAATCTACCTTTTTTAACCATCAAACTAAAAATAAAGTAAAATCAAGATAAGGGTTTATGTTTATAAGCTCACCCATATTTCCATCGTGGTCTTTATAAATCAGAGTGTTTATCCTCCTACTTATACCTTGATGACCACTTAGAAAGACATGTCTGCCCCCTTTTGACTCATTAAAACTAACCCATCAAACAACCTATCAATGAACCCATTTGGAGATTACCTTTCTCTACCAAACCAAACCCAACCTTTGGATATTACCCTTCTCCAACCTACACTTACCTTAACCGTAAACCATTGGAGATTACTTGTATTCTTAAACCTTCAACCAAACCAAGTGGTACACTAAATTGGGGCAACCCATTTTAACACCACTGACCAACACACCTTACCTTAACCCAACCACTAGGGAGTCACCTTCTCCCCCAACCTTTGGAGATTACCTTTCTCTACAAAATTTTAACCATTGGAGATTACCCTTCTCCACAAAACCTTTTACCTAACCAATCCAAGTGGTACATTAAATTTGAGCAGCCCATTTGAACACCACTAACCAACCTTTGAAGAGCACCTATTCTCAAAAACCAACCATGAACCATTGGAGAACACCCTCTCCAACCAACTACCATACCAATTGCACCATCTACCTTGACGTTGGCCATTTTTGACCCAAATAATCACATATTATGTAACAAACTTGCCTGGTATTTTTGACCGCACTGACCAACCTTGCCATGTTGAACAATTGCATTTTCACCACATTATACACAACAAGACCATTTATGTTTTTCAAGGAATAACTTCTTCCTACCTCAGATACCTACAAAAACATTGACACTATCTAGGAGACTTATAGTGTCACTTGATCAGCTATGACTAACATTATGGATCAGTTACCCTATCACTTGTACTTTTATAATTAACCTTATTTTTACCAAAATTAAAAACCTTAGTATTTATGTGATCTTGGATATAGTACTTAGTTTCATTTTATGTTCATGTTTGTGCTTAAAATTCCCAACCACCTTTTATCACCAACCTCTTGACTCACCATAAACTGTTTATCAAACCCTGACTCAATTTCAATTTTACCTCATTAACTTCTGATTTGAGAGGGAACACCTCCTCCCATACTTGAGGTAACCAAACCTTTGACCTGTAATCTATTTTTTGTATCTTATTAATTCAAAGTTACATAATATAAAGGGGTAAAATGTAGACATTAGAAAACTACACACAAAGGTTCTAAATGTCAAAATGCCTTGGAACCCTTCTAGACCCACTAACCAACCCATTAAACCTTAGGTCTAGTTAGATACTAAGCTAACTAAAGTAAATAACTTAACCATTACCCAAACCTTTCTAACCCACCTTGACCATTTTACCTTTCTACACTTGACTGTTGATGATCAGCATGACTGTCAATGATTAAGTTGACCATCGACAGTCAGGTCTTACTTGATCTTACACAAACACTTGTTGTACAAGCTAACATGGTATAATTTAATGTATCTACCTTTCTTGGTGCCAAAAAACTCCCAAGTATCAAAATAAATAGCTTAACAATTGTTGATGACTTAAAATTGTGCTTGATCTTAGTCAATCAATAATGGGAAGTTTCAAGCTGTGAGACAATGTGGCTTGAAACAACCTCCAGATTTTAGAGAAGCTGGTCTCTTCTTTTGTATCAAGTGTTGGGGAAAAGGGATAGGAAATTAAATATAAATGTAAGTGTAGGAACTAAAACCTAACTATGGTGACGCACCTGAGTGTAACCCTAATCCTAACCTGAGCACGGTGAGACTATTATAGTATTCAATTACATTTAAGAGCAAATAAGTGCATGATCAGTGTAAAATATTGAAATAACAAAAACAAAGGCTCACAATAGGGAAGTCTTTCACTGAGATACAGGGAATGTTAACAAAGGTATAGTGTTCAATCTTCTTAATAGAATCTTCTAATCACATAAGAGGCACAGAAGTCACGTACAGTTATGTAAACCTTCTGATTCAAGAAAATGAGACAAAAGAAAATGACATTCCTAATCACAACTCCAGAGAATCTACAGTATAGACTACTTCACAAATGACATAGATAACACCAACCAAGGCATGGAGCTCAAATCTTCTTAATTTATTCAGCCACATAAAAGGCACAAAAACATGCACAGTTATATCAACTTTACAACTCAAGAAAATTGAGACAAGAGTAAATGATATTACTAGTTAAAACTTTAGAGAGTCTAAAAATATGATAAATCCCCCCTCTCTTCTCTTACAATTATTCTTCTTTAATAGCCTCAGATCACCTTACATTGCTTTCTTTCTCATGCAATTCTACTCCATCCTTCACTCGCAAGGGACAAAATAGACGGTGCCTTCAATGCCTTGGATGCATCCTGGTCTTATCAAGAACTACCCTAATTATGACATGGAGATCCATGTCTAATACCTCTCTTCATGCCTAAAATTCCTCATTCCATCACATGTTTGGCCACTCAACTATCTACTCTACCTATGCCTACAGGGGACAAATAGACAGCCCTTTAATGCCTACAGGTTCCACAAATCTACCCGGTGCACTGTTCTATCTACCAGGAATAACTTCCACCTAGTTTCCCTCCATATTTATTATAACAAATAGACAGACACGAGGATACTTAGTCAATCCATGAAAATTCTCCCTTTTTGTCTAGAGGGCACCAAAGAATGGCACTTGGCTACTTTTGTTTTTCTATATTTTGCTTAGGAATGCTTCTCCTTTGACACCTGTCGCAATCCACTTCCTTGATACTTTATAGTTTTATCAAAATAAAACTCACCACATTCCTTGCTCTAGCAACTCTTAATAATGGGATGGACGTAGGTGGTAGGCTTCACTTGTTGACACTCGACACTTCCATAGTCCTTTGAAATAACGTCTGGGACCCACCACAATCTTTATTCAGTAAATAGGCTTAGAGATGGTCCCTCAGAAGTTGACACGTGGCAACTTTTACTACTCTTAGGAAGATACATGGCATCTTCCACTTTTTCTTTTAGGGGTATGTGGCACCTTCCACTTTTTCTAAGGATGGAGTAGAAAGGGACTCAGAGAGTGACACTTGGTAGCCTCTGCCACACTTTGGCACTTAAGCAAAATGAAACAACACCTTTATGAATTGAATGAAATCATTGAACCTAGGTGTTAAACCAAAGTTTCTCAAATGGTGACACATGGTGACTTCCACTGCTTCTTTAAAAAGGTAGTTCATGGCCTTCCATGACTGCCACCTGGTGCTTTCCACTGCTCTGTTGCTTAGCTTGTTGAAAGTCCTTGCCAAAAAAGTAGAATGAAACATGGGTGCCTCTATGAGACACAAATTCTAACACATGGTGCATTCTACTTAGCTTCTATTGGATACTTGGCACATTTTTTAGCCTTTTGATTTGTTACAAAAAGGAGCTCGAAGAGTGACAGCTGGCTGGCTCTGTGTTTTGGAAAGCAACACTTGGTAGTTTTTGCCCGAACCTGATACTTAGGCCAAAATGAAACAAAAGAAACAAAGGGGAAAAAGACTCGTGCTTAGATGGTGACACTTGGAAGCATCCACTGCACTTCAACACTTATGCAAAAATGAACCTGCCCTCTACTTCAAAACTCTGCCATGACATCCAGGGTGTGCAGGAACCAAAATTGCATTGCTCAACTAAAAGAAATAAAAAATGACATAGAGTAAACATTACTCTATAGTTATTGGTGACCCCCAGGACTTTTGAGCCTACTCAAAAAGAACTTGACTCCTGCTCTGTCAAAACTTCAAAATTTATAGCTTCAAAAGTGTTGTTTGGTAGATTGACCACTCATAGTCAGATAGCCCTTGCTTGTTCTGCAATTCAATGAAAGCCAAGTCAAGGTTAATGATATCCTTGTGTGAAAAGGTTTACAAGGTTTAGACTGTAGCTTTCATCTTCAATTCTAGTTGAAAAATAAGAACCAGAATAATTTTGACCTCTAAGGCTGAGGAATCATCCCACAAGCTCTAAAAAATTATTTGATCCCTTTGTTTGGCCAGTAGCAATGGTTCAATTTGATTGACCATCAGTATTGTATTTACATCCAAAAATGGGGAAGGAAGGCCCAGTCACACCAGATCTTAAATATGTTGTCTCATTTCACCGATGCCTTCTTTCATGACTTCAAGACATTATTGACAACTGTTGGCTGCGACATTGCGACTAAGCTCCTCATTGACCCATTTTATGATGGCCATTCTATCTAAGATTCCTATGAATACCAATGTCACATCCATCATGTCGTATAGCTTTCATAGCAATGAATGGGAGTCCATGACTCTTCTGAAGATTATGGCTAGAGTGTTCTATACTGAATTCTCCACCCTCTCGCACAGTTGTTGTGCATTGAGTAAGAAGGTGAGAAATGGCCTAAGCTGGATAATTTCTGAAGAGATTCTCTCCCATGCTGACTCGTAAAGATCCTTCACCAATTGTATTACTCTGACACCTCTTAGTCTATTAGCCAGCTCAATTGTAGTTGCATTGTCCTCTATTGCTCTACTTAAAATTGGGCTTGAAAAGCCATAGCCTTATTTTGCTCCTCTAGTAGCCTTTACTATGATTGGGTAACTTGTAGCTGAAGTCCTTTGACTCTTCCCTACAATGTTGCATTCTCCCAACTGAGGGTTGTGGCTGCATCTTTTGCAAGTGTAAGCTCTACCTTCAATGAATCATTCTGGGCCTAAACTGCCCATTGAGTCTGGAGGGAAATAATATCTTGCAACTGTTTATGCAGACTAGCTATTTCATTGTCTATCTTGTTTATTTCTTTGGCCAAACTATTATAGTTTGTCTTTACTTTGGCCAAATTGGCCTCCATCTTTTGTAGTCTTCTTGATTTCTTCAAATAGTCTTATGTGATCGTAGAAGTGGATTTAGTCAGTAGCTTGACTCTATCTTGGGGCCTAAATAGGGATATGTCAATGGCCATTGTGTTCATTATATAGTCTTTCAACTGCATTTGCTCGCTCAGCTTAGCAACGTTGGGTGATAAATGGGTCACCATCAGTTGTTGTTGGATGGGGTCAAATTGTGACCACAAGTGTGGAATAGCCAGTGCTTTATTCTCTTTAATCTTCTTCTTCTCCACCCGAGCCTCTCTTGCCTTCTTAGTGGCATCAGCCTGTGTCTGGTAGGTGGAAGGGGATGCAATATGTCCCCCTACAAAAGGAAATCCTTATGGCAGGCCATATTGGATAGCCATTGGTTGGCTAGGATTGAGTTGTAGGGGCATCTTTTTGAGAATAGAAGGGGAGAAATGGGGTAATTTGAGGGCTTGAGGCACTAATAATGGGGTGACTTATGAAATGGGAATGGCAGTAGTGGTAGTAGGTGTCATCTGGCTAGGTGGAGGCATCATGCCAATAGGGTGAGAATAGACTGAGAGGGAGGAGGGGGAGTAATACTTACCTAAGGGGAAGTTGCAGTGGTCTACACTAGGCACTGTGAAGGCTCATCTTCCTCCTCTGAATCTAAATGGAATTGCACCCTCCTTCTCTTCCTAGGTATCTCTACCTCTAGCTGTGTTTGTTTCCCTTCTACCTCTATTATCACCAGTGGTGCATGTGGAGAACTAAGGACTTCAATCACTCCTGATGATGGGGAGGCTTTTGGTGGTGAAGACACCACACTCCTTTATTGTTCTATGGCAGCTGTAGCTTACTCTGATTTTTGTGGTTGTTGACTTGGTCCCACTCTAGCTTCTTGCTCTACCCCAAGTGTCAGCAATTGACTTGTTTTTGGGCTAGATATAGGGGAGGGATGCCACTCATCCCAGAGTTCTTCTCACCTTTCATCTAAATCTACACCTCCAAAAGCATGTGTGGTTTGGGAAATTTCTTGCCTATATTTCCAATAGGCCTCAATCTTCTATGCATCCCAACCTTTGTTCCTTAACATCCTTCTCAAACTAGAGGTCATCCTAACTTTGGGATCATAATCCCTCTATTTATCATAGAAGGTTTCCCATGGCCTATTTTGTGGTAGGGGCAAATTTGTCAATTCAACATAGAGACTAGGGGCATCTTCTATAGGGTTTTTCTTGGTCTCCCAAAAAGGGCGGCCTTCATGTGCAATTCTAGCTCCAATTCTATTTGTCCTCACTACAGAGGCTATGTAATCATCTGGGTCATAAACCCATTTATCCTTGACTAACAAGAACCCCAGGAAGGCCAGCTTCCTTAGCAGCACAGTTTTAGCTTCTCTGGCTTCCAGGATTACATTGCCTGCCATCCACAGGAGATTGTTCATTTTCCTCTTCTTCTTCCCAAAACCATACTCATTATCAACTATAGATACCTACCTAGTGACTTCCAAGAATTCCAACCTAAGATTTAAGGTCTTTGGTAGCAGTACTGGTTCTCCACAAATCCATGGACCCTTATGATCATGTGACGGGACCCAAAATAGAAGTCACATGGGATCGGATAGCTAACCAAGAGGTTTGGGACAATTGGGAATAACCTATTTATGATAGGCTCAAGGATAAGGAAATGAAGAACAAGGGTAACAAATAGTTCCCAAAAATCATATGGGTAACTGGTTTTTGATAAAACATGTGTCCATACAGACATAGGAATGGTCCTTTAGGGCTTGAAAGCTAGGTCATACAGGTTCAGAATCATATAGTGGGTGAAAGGTCAGGGTTCTAGTACAGTATTAGATGAAACAAAAAGGAGGAGTACCTTAATATCACTTTTGACCTAAACTGGGTTAGCTACTCTACCATTGAGAAGGCGATGTGTTTTGAGAAGTCAAGTCGATATTCTTGCATTCTGTTGACCATCTTTAGTCTAAAGAGGATGGTCATTTACTTAGCATATATAGCCATGTCATCCTTCATGCCAAACATGAGGGCCATCATTGACAGTGTGTCTTGGCTAGCGGGCACAAACTAAGTCCTTAGTATAAGGAGCGTGGGTACCATGGTATCACCATCAGCCATTTGTAACTCAAACCTTAAAAACCTTGTTTGAGTGTTGACATTCACCCACATCCTATGTATCCTCTCAATGGTGGGGAAGGTGGCAGTACTATCATATTACAGGGCAAGCATGTCTTTGATAGCTGGTGGGTTGATCTGTAGCATGAATGGGCCTTGTTTAATGGTGCAAGATTGTGCATGGAGCAAGTTCATGCATAATTCAATCAAATTAGGGCATGGGTGCACAATTGGGATCATGAACTGAGCCAGTTGTGAGGTCCATATCCTCATTTCAAATGTCTCATATTGCCTTGCCTTGGCTCTTTGTAGATACCTTTGGTGTGCCCCTTCTCTAAGGTTCTTACTACTGGCTCTTTACAAGGTCGGGTCCATGATTCCATCTGCATAGTCCTTTACCTTGGATGGGTCACTGGTTTGATCGACTCCTAAGGCTTTTATTCTTGGGTAGCCTCTCGACAATTGTGCAAGAGCTACCACATATGATTTACTAGCTAGTAATCTATCGAGATATCCAGGTGCTCCTGTTCCTTGTTGAGAAGATGATGTTCCCACCATCTCTATTCTCTTATATAATACCTGGTATATGAGCCTTGTGCAGGATAGAAAACACACTCGATGAAGCAAACTTTCTTAGGCACTAATAATCACAATGAGTAGGGTATGTTCACAAGAATGCTTGAGAGTTTGTAAACTTTAAAACTTTTAAAGGGATATTTATGGGCCTATAAAGTCCCAAATAACATTAAATTTGAATGACCGTTAGCAAATCCTACTCAATATTTGAGAAAAAGTGAGGTGGACACGTTATGCAGTGCAAGGTACCTTAGAGATCTCAAAAGATTTTGGGAAGCATTTAATGCAGCAAAAAATTTAAAGAATTAAAACTTCTAAGACACCGACTCTATGTTTAAAATACTTATTTTTTAAAAAAAAGTGAGAAAACAATAACTAAAAACAATGTGGGAATGGGAAACTACCTAACTACATTAATTAATCATCCTTACTTCCCTCTGGGGTCAAAAATGAACTTTCCAACATCTTTATGACAAGCCAACTTATGTTGCCATACCAGTGATTGCCACAGGTATATCTTTGATGAAACATCCTCTGTGTTGGCCACACAGATTTGTCTGCACTTGAGTGAGTTTGAGTCGAACATGCTTTCACCACCCACGAACTCTTCTTGTCCTTGAAAGCTCATCGAATCCTGGTTCTTCATGCTACTGTGTGTTATCAAGAAATCATCGGCTATTAGTTCTTCACTCTGTGCCTTTTGATATCCATTATCTCTTGGCTTATCTCCTTCAAATTCTAGATTTATTACATCATCATGCTCCTTGATGACTTCATCCTCTTGAAAAGATTAATCTAAAAGCTGGTATCCCTTCTGCATACTCAGTTGAGTCTCATAGTTGTCTTCTCCATATTCAGCTAGTTCATAGCCTTCTTGAAGGATAATGTCACCTGTCTCAATGATCTGATCAAGGGAGTGTCCATGTTCTTCCATATCTTCTTGAAAAGTGAGGAAAAAGTCATAAATGATCTCTTCCTCATCACAAGTTAAGACAAAATCTTGTGACTTGTCCTCTTGTTCATTTAAGGGAGTACCTACAATGATTTCCTCCTTATCTGTACTTATGAAATCCTCTTGACTAGCCATGAATTGAGCGTAGTCTTTTACATACTCAGTTGCTTCCTTCAAAATATATTATTCTTTGAAAAGGGATAAAGAAGAAGGCTGTGATGAAAAACAAGAAGCTTCTTAAGGAAGGGTGGAAGGGATTTGAGGGGAAAGTGAGTGATTGGGGTCTTCTTCCCTTGCTACTATCATAGGCTCTACATTATTGGGGAAATGATCTTGATAGGTTTAACCTTGCTCATGAACAGGGGTGGCATATGCCTGATCTAGAATTTGTGGTGGTGGATAGGCATTTTGATAGATTTGGTAAGGCCATCTCTCATGAATGCTTAGCTTCTCTTCTAGAAATGTAATCAATCCACACATATCCAGCATCTCATATATAAGCTTTTGCCAATTTGATTTTTCAATGGGATCCCATTCACTTTTAATCAGGTCTATTGCATCCCTTACTTGATGGATGACATGACAAGGAATCTCTTGGCCACATCCCCTTCTGTTGTCAAACTCTAACGCATATTTTTTAAATCCCAGTAATGCTTTTTTGAAGGTGAAAATAAGGTTAGGTTGAGCATGGGATGTGACATATTGGGGAGACTAGTCATAAGATTGGTATAGTTCATGACCATCTGCATCCTTGTTACTTGACATGAATCTAGGAGAAGCTTGTTCTTGATTGAAAATACATGAAGGAGAATAAGACCCATAGTTATGAGTAACAGAATTATACATACCAAAAGATGATTTCTTGATGATACCAGGATTGTTTGATCAGCTGATTTGCCTCAGAGTCATTATTGGTGTTTCTAAAAACCTCCAAAGGCTAATTGCTCAAAGAACACACCAAAATTCTTTAACTCCTTGAAAGATCGCATCCCACCAGGCGTGCCAAAAATTGTTGATGGCTTAAAATTGTGCTTGATCTTAGTCAATCAACAATGGGAAGTTTCAAGTTGTGGGACAATGTAGCTTGAAACAACCTCTAGATTTTAGAGAATTTGGTCTCTTCTTTTATATCAAGTGTTGGGGAAAAGGGATAGGAAATTAAATAGAAATTCAAGTGCAGGAATTGAAACCTAACTATGGTGATGCGCCTGAGTGTAACCCTAATCTTAACTTGAGTACAGTGAGACTATTATAGTATTCAATTACATTTAAGAGCAAACAAGTGCATGATCAATGTAAAAGATTGAAATAACAAAAACAAAGGCTCACAACAAGGAAGTCTTTCACTGAGATATAGGGAATGTCAACAAAGGCATAGTGTTCAATCTTCTTGATATAATCTTCCAATCACATAAGAGGCGTAGAAGTCACATACAGTTATGTAAACATTTGATTCAATGAGACAAAAGCAAATGGCATTCCTAATCACAACTCCAGAGAATCTATAGTATAGAATACCTCACAAATGACACAAATAACACCAACCAAGGCATGGAGCTCAAATCTTCTTAATTTATTCAACCACATAAAAGGCACAGAAACATGCACAGTTATATCAACTTTACAACTCAAGAAAATTGAGACAAGAGTAAATGATATTACTAGTCAAAACTTTAGAAAGTATAAAACTATGAGAAATCCCCCTTCTCTTCTCTTACAATTCTTCTTCTTTTATAGCCTCAGATCACCTTACATCACTTTCTTTCCCACATAATTCTACTTTGTCCTTCACTCGCAGGGGCCAAACAGATGGTGCCTTCAATGCCTTGGATGCATCCTGGTCTTATCAAGAACTGCCCTGACTGTGACATGGTAATCCATGTCTAGTACCTCTCTTCACACCTGAAATTCCTCATTCCATCACCTATTTGGCTACTCAACTGTCTACTCTACCTTTGCCTACAGGGGACAAACAGATGGCCCTTTAATGCCTATAGGTTCCATAAATCTACCCAATGCACTGTTCTATCTATCATGAATAACTTCTGCCTAGTTTCCCTCCATCTTTGTTATAACAGATAGACAGACATGAGGACACTTAGTCAATCCATGAAAATTCTCCCTTTTTGTCTAGAGGGCACCAGAGAATGACACTTGGCCGCTTCTGCTTTTCTATATTTTGCTCAAGAACACTTCTCCTTCGACACCTGTCACAATCCGCTTCCTCGATACTTTATAGTTTTATCAAAACAAAACTCACCACATTCCTTACTCTAGCAACTCTTAAGAATGGGATGGACATAGGTGGCAGGCTTCGCTTATTGACACTCGGTGCTTCCATAGTCCTTTGAAATAATGTCTGGGACCCACCACAATCGTTATTCAGCAATTAGGCTCAGAGATGGTCCCTCAAAAGTTGACACATGGTGACTTCCACTGCTCTTGGGAAGATACATGGCATCTTCCACTTTTTCTTCTAGGGGTATGTGGCACCTTCTGCTTTTTTTGAGGATGGAGTAGAAAGGGACTCAGAGAGTGACACTTGGTAGCCTCCACCGCACTTCAGCACTTAAGCGAAATGAAATGAGGCCTTTATGCGTTAAATGAAAGCATTGAACCCAGGCATTGAACCAAAGTTTCTCAGATGTTGACACGTGGTGACTTCTATTGCTTCTTTAAAAAGGTAGTTTAGGACCTTCTGTGACTGCCACCTAGTGCTTTCTACTGCTCTGATGTTAGCTTGTTGAAAGTCCTTGCTAAAAAAGTAGAATGAAACGTGGGTGCCTCTATGAGACATGGATTCTAACAAGTGGTGTGTTCCACTTAGCTACTACTAGATATGTGGCACATTTTGTGGCCTTTCATAAAGTTACAAAAAGGGGCTCAGAGAGTGACAGCTAGCCGGTTCCATGTTTCAGAAAGTGACACTTGGTAGTTTCCACCCGAACCTGATACTTAGGCCAAAATGAAACCAAGTAAACAAAGGGGAAAAAGACCCATGCTTAGAGGGTGACACTTCACAACATCTACTACACTTTGACGCTTAGGCAAAAATGAACTCGCCCTCTACTTCAAAACTTTACCTCAACATCCAGGGTGTGTAGAAACCAAAATTGCAGTGCTCGATCGAAAGAAATAAAAAATGACGTAGAGTAAAAATTACTCTACAACAATCTAGGGAACCTTCTATCCTTCATATCTCTTTGCCTATAAAAAGAGGGGAGTAGGAGCGATTAGCACAAGCACTATTCAACACACGTATTCAAGATTTCTAGATAATCTTATTCTAATAAATCAATAATAACAATAGAGATCTGAACCTCTACCAAAATTTATCTCAAGGTAAAGCACCATTACTCTACCAAAATTCCTCTGATCTTCACCAACTTCAACAATAAATCTATGTATCTATTTTTTATTATTTAGTTACTTTACTTTATTTAGACACCTCTACCTAAACCAAACCACATTTAACTAGCTACCTCTAACCTCTTGACCAATTAGATAACCCCCACCAACCATTGTGCATGTCTGTTATTTTCCTACAATCTAACCTTCAACCTTAACTATACCTTGTCAATTGATGGCAACCATTGATGGTCACCTTGATTGCCAATGGTCGGCCCCAACCATTGATGGTCACCTTAACCACTGATGGTCACCTTGACCACTGATGATCACTGTGTAACTTTTCTGATCAAAAACTAGAAAGCTATTTCCAGTAACTAAACCTCAACCAAACTTTTTTTAGCCTATCTCACCTCACAGACTATAAACAGCAACCTAACCCTACCTGAACCATTCTCTAACCATTTAGCATTTACCTTAATGTTATTTTGTTATAACACTAGCATTTCTTTGAAAAGTAAATATTTCTATAGATCTAGTACTTTTATTTTGTGTAACCTTTCTTTTAAAAATTAACTTGTATTAAAAGGTGGATTGATAGCCTCCTAGATAGCTCATACTTTTTAGATCTAGCTGGTTAGGCAATTTACCCAACCTACTTAACTAATTAACCTTTTTTTTTCTCCTATTACAGGTCATCTTCCCAAGCCAAAGAAAAGTATCTATAATGGTCTGGATTATGAATTGCACACCCATCTAGGTTCTACCAACCTCTACCCCTCCTTTAGCTTTACCTTTCTTCTATAAATAAATAAAAAGTAGAAATTTTAGTAAAACATTTTGGCATACCTATTTAGGAGTCACTTTATCCCCCAAATATTAGATATTACCTTTCTCTAGTGTTCTATCACCTATCCAACCTCACCCTTTTTGTCAATTCAAATACTTTTTGTATCTAATCAAGTGTCAAAAAGTAACTATGGTACATCTACTCTCCTGATTGACATCAACCGCTTATGTAAGCATGGATCTAGGGCATATCAAAACTTTAACCTCCTCAAATGATTTTGCATTTATGCACCTATCCTTTGGTTAAAGCCAATTATTTATCATCTTGTATCAAACTTAAGCTCATCCCTTGTTTTAAATCACCTTCATCTCCTTATCTTTAAGGACAACTGATTAAAAATAGGATCATGTGAATATCTGTCACAAACTTAGCTTAATCCTAAGCATGGATACCATGGCTCTACCCATGACATGATCTTCATGGTACTTTCCAACCTTTTTAGGATGGATTCCCATGATCATTTTCACTTAAACCACCCCTTTCACCTACCTTTAACCTCCTTGTGTTACGGGTTTTCCTTCATAAAGGAAAACCTTAGGCATATATAGACTAGTCCATGTCTAAACTAACATATAAATAATTTGGGATACTAAGCTATCACTTAGGTCAACCTATCTAGCATGCAGACTGCTCCCTTGAAGGATAGTTTCCCCAAGATAATAAAAATTTCTTAAACTTAAGGTAGACTTCTCCATTGAAGGATATCTATCAAACATGAACAAACCCAAACTTAGGCCATTCCCTTGAAGGATAACTATGTCAACTTTGTCAAAATTAGTCATTTAAAGCTTCCTACATCGATCAGCTTCCCAAACCTATCAAAATAAATAATAATAGCCCCTATATCAAAATCAAACACCAATCAACCCCAAAAAATCTATAATTATCTTTCATAATAGCATCAATAGACTTCCTGCATCAATCAATCTACACCTAGAATATGACATGAAATTGTCTATCATGGTTCCTAGGTCACCTAAAGAAGGGAAAAGCCATCCCTACAAGAAGTTTACCCTATCATCCACTACCTATCATCCACATCCTCTTTATCTTCCACTAATAAAGGGATTTTTTAGCTTACTTGACACTATGTGATCAAGTTACCTTTTTTTAACCATCAAATTAATAAGAAAACAAAATCAAGATAGGGTTTTATGTTCATAAGCCCACCCATCTTGCCATCATGATCTTTATCAATCAAAGTGTTTAGCCTCCTCTTTATACTTTCATGATGATTTATGAAGACATGTCTTCCCCTTTTTGACTCATTGAAACCAACCCATAAAACTAACCTATTAGTGAACCCATTTGGAGATTACCCTTCTCCACCAAACCAAACCCAACATTTGGATAATACCTTTCTCCAACCTACATTTACCTTAACCATAAAGCATTGGAGATTACCTTTCTCTACAAACCTTCAACAAAACCAAGTGGTACAACATTGGGGAGTCAACTTTAACCCCAACCTTTAGATATTACCTTTCTCTACAAAACTTTTACCATTGGAGATTACCCTTCTCCACCAAACGTTTTACCCAATCAAACCAAGTGGTACATCAAATTAGGTAAACCCATTTGAACACCACTAACCAACCTTTAGAGAGAACTTATTCTCCACAAACTAACCATGAACGATTGGATAACACCCTCTCCAACCAAATACCATACCAATCACCCCATCCACCTTGACATTGGCCATTTTTGACCTGAATAATCACATATTTTGCAACAACCTTGCCTAGTATTTTTTACCACACTAACAAACCTTTCCATGTTGAAAATTTGCATTTACACCACTTCATGAAAAACTAGACCATTTATATTTTTCAAAGGATCAATTCTTACCTTAGATACCTTCAAAAACACTGATCTTGTCTAGGAGACTTATAGTATCACCCGATCAACTATGATTAATCTTGTGGACTGATTACCCTATCACTTATACTTCTGAAATCAACCTTATTTTTACCAATATTGATAACCTTAATCTTAGCATGATCTTGGCTATCGCATTTAGTCATATTTTATGTGAATGTTTACACTTTAAATACCCAACCACCTTTTGTCACTAACCTCATTACTCATCATAAACTACTTGTCAAACCTTGACTCGATTTTGGTTTTATCTCATTGATTCTTAGTTTGAGGGGGAACACCTCCTTCCATACTCAAGGCAATTAGACCTTTAACCAACAATCCATTTTTGTTTTGTAATTTGTTAATTCAAGGATACATAACAAAAAAGGGAAAAATGTAGACACTATAAAACTACACATAATGGTTCTAAATGTCAAAATGCCTTGAAACCCTTCTAGACCCACTAACCAACCCCTCAAAATTTAGGTCTAGTTATATACTAAGCTAACTAAACTCACTAACTCACTTAAATCACCTTAACCATTTTACCTTTAGACACTCGATTGCCAATGGTCAGCATGACTATCGATGGTTAAGCTGAACATTGATAGTCAAGTCTTCCTCAGTCTTACAAAAACACTAGCTATACAGGCTAACATGGCATAATTTAATTTAACCACCTTGACTGGTGCCAACAAACTCCCAAGTATCAAAATTAGTAGCCTAACTATCTAGGGAATATTTTATCCTCTATATCTCTTTATCGATAAAAGGAGAAGAGTAAGAGGTGAAATAGAAGGATTAACCCAAGCATTCTTGTAATCAAGTATTCAAGCTTTCTAGCTAGTTTTCTTCTAGAAAATTAGTAATAGCAATAGAGATCTAAACCTCTACCAAAATTGCTCTTAAATCAAAGCATTGTTGCTCTGCTAAAATTCCTCCAAGCTTCACCAACATCTTCAACCAACTTTAACAACAAAGCTAAGAATCTATTTTGCATTATTCAGTTACTCTATTTTATTTAATCACCTCTACCTAAACCAAACCACTTTTAAATAGCTACCTCTAACCTCTCTACCAATTAGCTAACCCACACTAACCTATTGTGCATGTATACTATTTTCCCATAATTTATCCTTCAAGCTTAACCAGACCCTATCAATTGATGGTAACCATCGATGGTCACCTTGACCATTGATGATTGGCCCCAATCATTGACAATCACCCCAACCATTGATGGTCACTTAACTATTGATGGTCACCCTGATCGTTGATGGTCACTATGTAACTTTTTTGACCAAAAACTAGCAAGCTATTTCCATCAGCCAAAATTTGTTTTTCTTAGCATCTATCACCTCAAAACTAGAAATAACAACTTGACCCTACTTGAACCATTTTCTAACCATTTAGCATTTACCTTAATGTTATTTTGTTAAAACACTATAATTTCTTTGAAAAGTATTTGTTTCTTTTAATCTAGTCATTTTATGTTATCTAACCTTTGTTTTGAACATTAACTTATATTAAAAGGTGGATTGATAACCTCCTAGATATCTCAAGCTTCTTAGATCTGGCTTGCTAGGCAATCCACCCAACCTACTTAACTAAACAACCCTTTTCTAGTTCTCTCTTATTACATGTCATCTTCCCAAGCCAAAGAAGAGTATATAAAACCATCTAGATTATAGATTGCATACCCATTCAAGTTCTACCAACCTCTATGCCTCTTTCAGTTTTACCTTTCTTCTATAAATAGATAAAAAGCAAAAAATTGAGTAAAATAGTTGCACCAGACCCTAGGTTATTTGGTAAGTTACATTCACCAAACGTGGTAGTAATAAGCTTATATTTTATACTATTAGTGACCTTTTTATGGGCATCTAGATTATAAAATATAACTTATAAGTGGGAGATTATGGATAATCTAATCCCATTAGGCATGCCAAAAAATGGAATTGTTGATGCTTAAAACTCTCATCCTCGATGAACAATTTCCTATGGGAAGTTTTATAAATGTTGGACTAAAATTATGATCTTTGAAGTCACCTCTAGGATTTTAGAATCCAACTCTTCAAATAATTGGGGAATATTAGGCTAAGAATAAAATACAAAGAAAAACTAAAATAAAACTATCTAAGGTGATGTGCCAGAATTCTCAATGTATCCGTTCCTAACATTGTATAAAATAGTTTGAACTTTTAAAACATTATAGACAATTTAAAAGAGCATATGCATTATTTAAAGCCTACAATATAAATAAAATCCAAAACTATAAAATAAAATAATAAAAAAAATAGATAGCAATTGATTCCACATAAGTTGACACAGAACACTACATCCTCTTCATTATTGGGTAGAGAAAAAAATACAAAAGGCTAAAAGGCATAGTATAAACTATTCAATTCTTCCCATAAGGGATACCTTCTAAGGTCTTAGAATGAAAAATAAAGACTATTACTATTTATATTCAAAATTAAAACTATTATAATGGATGTTCTATCTTATAACAGTCATTAAAATAAAACAACTATTACCTAACTTCCCAACCCCTACAAAAGAAAGAAGCCTAGAATATATAAGAACAGTGGACTCATGAAAAAATGACACCTAGAACTAGTACTCACACTTGTGATGAGGTCTTTATAACTAAAAGGGGAGCTTCAGCTCATGAGTGCATATGATCATCAAATTTTGGATATGACATAACTTTGATGCATCAATATTCCCATGATGCTTTAGAAGAAGCGGTGTGGTGACGTGTGTCTCCTTCTAAACTACCTCTAGAATTATTATTGGAAATGGGTCCCACTTCCTTTGGCTAATGAAATGACTCAAAAAATTGATAGAAAAACTTTACCTTAAATAAGCATAATGATGTAATGTGAAAGGCTCACTTCTTTCTAGTTATACCTGCATAGTGGGTTCCACCTATTATTTCATCAGCCAATGGTGAACCTCAAAGCTTTAAAAAAATAACCCTTTGCTCTCAAGGAGTTCTATGATATCATGTGGCTATCTAGCACTACTCTTAGGGAAGTCAATAACTCTTTTACAAAGAATGAGCATGGGAGCATCATGTGGCACTAGCGGAAGGAGCTGAGACTTATCTAAAAATAAAAAGGGGAACCCAAGAAAGAGGAGGTTGATACTAATCTACACAACTTACCAAGCATGTCCATGATTAAAAGATAACTACCCAAAATATTTAAAACATGGATTTGATACACATTTATTTCAAGATTACACTCTTTTCTAAGATGAAAGTCTAGGAGTATTTAGACACAATGGTCTTTATGTTATCTACTCTAGCCACTAAGTGTAAGATCTCTTTTGATAGTCATGTTTAGAACCTATGTTTGTTCTTTTAAATCCATATGGAAGAGAAATATAAAAGTCCAAAAGAGTTAAAATTCATATCATAAGAAAAAGAAAATATTAAAAGGTAAATCTAATCTTAAAAGTTAGATCACTCTAAAATATGTCATCTTTATTTGGAACATCTCCTATCCTAGTCAAATCTCAGACTCCATAGTTGACCTCATGATAGATTTGAGGTCCATTGGGATGTGGTAAGTTAGTATACTAGGGTATGGGTCTTATCTCATTACATCATTATATCTTCTTAGATTTTAATACCATCTATCTTCTCACACAAGTACCCAATCTTCACACTAGGTCGATAACTCCATAAGGGGTCTTGAGGAGTGGAGAATACTTTTTGGGAAGGTATGATCCTTTTAATTTTTAGGCATACTAGCCTTCATGGGATGATTTTTATACTTCACTAGTTATCCCAAGTTTGCGTTGCTAGGTAGGATTCTCTAGATCAATTCATATTGAAAAATATTAGTCTCGCTAACTTTCTTTGAGTGTCATGTTTCTTGTAAATACCATGTTTTCACCTTGGTGACACCCTCTTTCCCCTTCATCTTTTATTTTTCTCTTGATAGGTAGGTTTGTTTGTAAATCTTTTATAGTTTTATATACTTCCTATTCTCTATCTCTTTTAGACATGGTAGTAATATGGTATTTTTAGTTTATCCATTTTTAGAATATAAGTTCTGTTAGTGCCTAAAATTACACTAGAGCAATTGGGCCCTTGTCTATATCAAATTTTATGTCCTTATCCAGATTTATGTCTCCATGTATTCCTTTGGAAGGTCAAGTTCATTTGCATAATTTGATAAGTCCTCTATCTTGTCTTTGTTTGGTGAAGGTGTTCTTTCCCTTAGATTCTCTAGTCCTTTTACACAAAAATGATGTCTGATAGAAATAGGTCTTCATACTTTTTATCTTGGAAAAAAAATTTGAAGACTTACTTCTATCAGACATTTTGTCTGCAACAAAATTTCCAAATGAATTCAATGTCTTCTCACTTTCAAGCTAAGTATTTTACAAAAGTTTTGAAGGGCTATCTCATTGGTTTTGGGTCATTTATTTTAGACTTTTTGTCTACGAAAAAAGTTCAAAGGGCACTTGCCCTTTGGGCATTTTGCTTGCACAAAAATCCTAAATGAATTGTAAGGTCATTTATTTCAGCCAAAGGTACTTTTTAGAAATCCCGAAGGGCCATTCTGCCTTTATAAAATTGACAAAGGGTGAAGGACACTTGCAAAAAACCTGAAAGACACTTTTAAATTGTCATTTTGCCTTTGTAAAATATCTGAAGTATTATTTCCTTCAGGTATTTTTCCCTTGAAAAATTCTTGAATGGTGTCTAAAAAATGTTCAAAGGATAATTATAGATTCGAAGGACACTTACACAACTCCTAAAGGGCACTTTCTGAAGATGGAGTAAATTTTCAATAGTTCCAAAGGGCACTTTAAAGAGATCGAAGGACCATTCTGAAAGTTCAAAAGGCATTTTTTTAGGGAAGGTTCCCTTAAAAAAATTATGAATGATATGTTCAAGTGCTTGAAAGATTCTTTAGGCAAAATTATTGTGGGGTAGAGGTCTATTTCCTTCAGACATTTTTCCTGAGCAAAAAGTTTGAAGGAATTGCTTTCTTCAAGATAAGTACCAAGGTCAATTTCTATAGGGAAATTGTTTTAAACAAATTATTTGAAATAATTATCTTGACAAAGGCAAAAGAGATAAGTGCCAAATTATTTTTATAAAAGTAATAAGGTTCAATTCCTTCAAGATAATTACTTAGACACATTTCTTGTAGGACAATAGTGTCTAATAAAACATGGAGGCCAAAGATAAAGACTCAAATAAAATTACCATGAAATAAAGTCCTTGAAATAATATTTCCAAATTATAGGTGATCATCATGGGGGACTATTTTTATAGGTGTGCAAATGTCAACTTTAAGTTATATAAACTAGCCGTTGTAATTTAAATCTTCAAAAATGATCGCACAAGCATCAAATTTTAGACCCCATCAAAAAGCTATTTGCTTTTAAATAGAGATAGACCCAATGGCACACATTTTTATGGAGCGGGATGATCTAATGGTTCATGATCAAAGATGAATAGTCAAAAGAACCTCAAACAAGCACAATTGTGACAAGTGTCAAGCTCACAGGGCATGATTTAAAGTTTGAGTATGTTCTAGAGATCTTATGGTGTGAGTTAGAAGTTGACAATTCAATGGGACCAGAGATCAAGCGAGATAATTCTATATGGCATGAGGGTGATAGAATTAGAAAATACTATCTGCAAGGTGCATAGGAAGCCCATAAGGCTGTCAAGTGGCATATCCTTAGGTATTGGATAGATATAAAGATTAAGCAAGTTTGAGAAGATCGATGGAGTGAGGATGACATTAAAATTTCAAAGGCCCAAAGAGTCCCATGAGGATCATAAGTGTCATCATCTTGGGGAATTAGATAGAGATCAATAACCTTAAGGCCCTCCCTAAAGGTCTCCAAGGCTTTAGCACCTAGATTTGTAAAAAAACAAAGTAAAAAAGGGTAAAATAAAGTTAAGTTATTTTATTTTCATTCACTTTGCTTATCCAAGTTCCTTTATGAGAGGATATTGTAGGGTTTCAAGATCCAGGTGGGCCACTGAAAGGAATGATTACTCCAATATACATGGATATAGAATATTCTTAGGAAATCTTTGCAAGAGCATATTATTCCATGACATGCATTAGAGGAAGGGTAGTTATCCAGGTAGTTCTAGCTATGTTAATGAGTGATTGAAGGGCATCTCTAGGTGATTACATAAAATACAAATGATTTTTTTGGATCCTCAAATAAATATTCTTCTTCTAGCTCATATAAGGGGCATTTCTAGCAAAGAAATCAAGAATTTTATTGCAAATCTCCATCATTTCTTGAAGTTACAGTTAGATAAATCATTTTTCAGGAAAATACATGAAGATTCCAAGCATGGTAAGGTGTTTATCCAACTTAAAACATCTTGGCAGAAATTGAGGGGGTGTTTTGCACTTTTGGAGGTTACAACTCTCATTCTTAAATTTAAAGGTTTAAAAAATGTATAAATAGAAGGCTTGTCTTCTATTCAAAGGTTGTTAGTTTTTATTGGCTATCATTTGATAGAGTTCATTATTAGGCATCCCCTTTCCCTAAGTCTAAATTCTGTATGAATTTTTTGGGATCTATTGTTGTGTGTAGACTTTTTCTCCCTTACTAAGGTGGTTGCATTTGTATAGCCATTAGAAATATTTAAGAGCATGTTCATGTCTCCCTTTTCAAAGGAGTAGTTTCACCATGCTTGTCCTCATGGTAGCATTCTGAAGTGTTGGTGTCTATAATATTTATTTTCAAGAAACTAAAAAACATTTGTGGTTTTCCATTATATTATGCTAATGAAATATAATAATATATTTTTGTAAGTTATGTTGATTGGATATATGGTTTGTGTTCATTACCGGTTGTCATTCTGAGCATGTACTTAGGTCATAAACCCCTTTCTATAGTTATAATTAGAAATTCATTTTTGAATAATTTTTAAGGATTCCCTAAGTTCATGAATTTATCAAGAGAGTATTTGAGATTCTAGTTTTAGTGTATGTCCTAGTTTCTCAAGGATTATTTGGTGTTTATCATTATCTTGCAATTGAAATGTTTTTTGCATCTTTACTAAGGAACATTGTCATGAAATATTGATAAATACTTTGTTGTTTAGAAGCCACCAACACACCACCTTCCATTATATAATCAAATATAAATTTGTCCTACCCTATCCTACCCTACAAATAACACACTTTGTTGTATATTATAAGTGTTACTTGCCTTACAAATGCATAAGATCTTGCCTATTTAAAATATGTTTGTAGTTTGAGATTTAAATCATAGCATTGTAATATATTGCTTAGTTCTTTTTGCTATTAAATATTTTATGAAATGAAGATTGCAGTCACAATTTCATCTATCTTTAGTAGCTTATGTATGACATACAGCATTTATGAATTTTGTGTGATAACCCTTCACAGGTGAAGTGTACAAACTTGGTTATGATTTGGTCATATTTATCCTTTGTGCCAAGAATCCCCATGGATATTAAAGTGTAAAATCCCTCCATGGGATCAAGCTACCTTGTAGGTTTTCTCAGCTTCATTTAGGTAGAGATAAAATTAGCAGGGGGCTGACCATACCATATTTAGGTGCCTCTTAGCCATTTTCTCCAGTTTGGTACATTCTTGATGCCAAACCCTCCCCTGATTATAATGAAATTCTAGAGGGTTTCTCATCATTGCTTTCTATTTCCTTCAAAGTGTGCAAGGCCATATTAGAGAGGTGTACAACTAGGAACCAACACTCTTGTGGTGTCATTGCCAAGGAAAAAAAGAGCCTTTGGGCCTGTCTTACTGGAGACTCTTTTAGAGAGATATAAGTGTTTTGTTTAAAAATTTCTCTACCTATATTTTCACTCATTTGATTATATTTGGTGCATTAACATCACCAATACTCTTGTGGCATTTTTTTTGAGGAAAGAAAAGAGCCCTGGAGCTTGTGTTATCAGGGACTCTTACAGAGAGCTATAAGTGCTTTTCTTGAAAAATTTTCTACCTATATTTGCACTCATCTGATTATCTTTGGTGCATCAACATCACCAACACTCTTGTGTCACCATTTTTAGGGAAATAAAAGAGCCTTGGAGCCTATTTTGCTAGGAAATCTTGTAGAGAGTTGTCACTTGTGTTGTCAGAGACTCTTGCAGAGAATTGTTATCAGTTTGAAAGTTCTATGTTGTTACCACATTAATCTGATTGTCTTTGTCATCAACATTGTATCCCTCCACTAGGGATGTGCCAAGAATTTTATAAGGTTTGATAATTCTACTTCTACTGAGTCTATTACAAATAAATTTTAACATTATATGTTGGAGGGTGTTTTTTCCCTCCTAAACATTATTTTGAAAATTTTAGTATCTTTTCTCTTATCTCATTTATCTTTAGTAAGTATATTTTTAGTCTGTATTATAACAGTTTGTAAACTATCTTATTCTCGAAGTTTATTTCTAGTGGCAACTCCTATTCTATCATCTAGTTTCAAGAAAGATTGGTTCCTATTATGAATATTTACTAACTTTTAATTTTTAGCATCTTATTATTTTCAAATCTAGAAAGACTAACATCATCTTTCAAAGGTGACCCATTTAAGTGACTTTTTCCACCCTTAGGTATTCCTCAAAAAATAAGGGACAAGTTTGGAGGCCTATTGAAGGGCAAAGTTTAGTTGTTCAGGACCTTCAAGAGCCTAATAATCTTGAAATCTTTGTTAACTCCCCATTGTTGAGGACTATCATAGCTCTTCTACTAATTTTGAGACATATAGTCCTATCTATTTTCTAGTTCCTTAGCCAGTTGAATCCCCTTCTAGGTTTGATCCACCAAGTCCACATCATTCACCCCCTTGTATCCCTTTACCATTTGTTCTTGAGCCTCATATTGGACCAATCATGCAAAATAGGGACCAAGATGAGAATGAATGCCCTACAGTCTATGTTCCTAAATTTAGGACTATCAATTTTGATGAGATAGAAGGCTATCCTAATGAGGTCCCAAATGAAATTAGGAAATGACTCCCAATTTCCAAGGGAATAATGAAGTGAGTGGTGATCAGCACTTGAGGGATTTTCAAAATATCATTAAAGATTATGAGGTTGAGTATGAGGATGTGTGTATCAAGATATTTATACACACACTGGAGGAAGATGCTCATGAATGGTTTAATTCCCTTCCCATTGGATGCATTGATTCATAAGAAGAGATGCAAAATATTTTTAGAATTTAATATGGTGCTAGGATGGATCCAAGGTTTCTCTTGGCTGAACTTGAAAATATCAAGAAGAATCCTAATAAGTGTGTGTAAGACTTCAATACAAGGTTCAATAAGACTATGATGTAGCTACCCAAGAACAACGTGCCCAACAATATAACGTGCTTAATAAAGTATTTTGATTCTTTTGATAAGAAGGCTATGTATTTCTTAAGGGACAAGGCTCCTACTAACCTATGGTTGATATTTAATATGGCCATACAAATTGAGAACAATATCAAGGATATGGGAAAGCCCTTGAACAAATGGGCTGATGTAAAGCTGGTCAATCCAAAAAAAACATAGCCCATGAAGATAACCAACATGGAAGAAATTGTCAAAACTTTGGCCTCTTCTATCAAATAAATGTCATATAAGTTGACTAGAGCTGAAAACAGGGTCCCTCAAGTGTCTACCAGTTATGAAAGGGATCCAAATCCAAATCAAGCACAAAGAGGGTTTGATTTCCATAATCAAGATAATGATAGAGGGAAGAGGCCTACACATGAAAATAGAATTGATATAAATGAGAATAAGGGGTTGAAAAGGAAGTGCCTAATCCTTTAAATGTTAAGGTAAATGTTGTAAACTCTAATTTGGAGATTGATTGGTGTGATAAATTCTTCCTTCCACACCCTCCATGTGATATTATTGAAAAAGTTGATGAAGAGTTGGATGAACCTAAATATGCATCATTTGGCTATGACATTTTTATGTTTGATTATCAAAAACCTCAAGATGAATTTATTGCCTCCATATAATTATTTAATGATGCTATGGTTGATTAGTTTTGGAGTGTTGTCAAATTGGAGAGTGTCCCAGCTTTTGACTTTGCTTGTGATGTTAATGTGACACAAGCATATGAATTATCCATCCATGATTTTGATCTCTTGTGCTCTATGATGATCAATAAATATGTTGGGGGTAATCCATAAGTTGAATACATGTATCTATTAATTAATACACTAGCTACCCAAAAGGATGAATATAACTTGAGAAGTAGGCAACTAGGTGTTGCCAATAAAGACACGGCCCTTGTAAATCCAAAGGTAAGAAATACAAGCAAGGAATTAAAGAAAAATATAGTATTCTAAGAATCTTCCAAGATGGCACCTATAACCCAAGCTATTAATCCTAGAGGTGCTCCTATTAGGAACAATAAAATGCCTATATTATCTAACTTCCCTAGGGGTATAAATGAGCTTAAGCAAAATCTACCCTTGAAGACTACTACTAACAGTGCAAATCCATCCTATCCTACTCAATTTAAAACTTTAAATGACTGTATTCCATCTAAAGGTGTCATTACCATTCCACCAAACACACCTCTTCCTCAATATAGTGTGTGTGATATAGCTCAAGTGTTGAGTCAAATAAAGATCATGATACCACTTATTGAGTCATTATGAATACCTGAACACAAGAAGAGGGCCTTTGAACATTTAGAATTTGGTGAAAGGTCAGTTGTAAATAAAGTTAATTTACCCTAACCACCCCTAGAAGAAGATAAAATATTAGAAGAGGTTGTTGAACCCACTCTGGAGGTATATTTGGGGACTACACTTATATAAAGTTAGCTGAATATAGACCTATTTTATATAAATATGATAATCAATGGTCTAATTATTCATAATTGCATGTTTGATTCTAGTGCTTCTTATAATGTGATGCCCTTAGTTGTCCTTAATGAGCTTTGAGTGAAGATCATGTTAGCCTTTGGCAAGCATTATGACATAGACTCACAAGAGGTTCCAATTGTTGGACAAGTTAAGGGACCAGTGATGAAATTGGTAGTTTATCCTAAAAGGTACCTGAACATGGATGTGGTGGTTGTGGACTACCTACCTAAATGGTGGATGTTGTTGTCATGTAAGTGGGCTACCATCATGGGTGGAAGTGTGAATATGGACATTTATTATGCCACCATTCCTTTAGAGGGTAAGATGGCCAGACCTTATAGAGATCTAAAGATGTTACATGCGATTGAAGATCTTAAGCATGCTCTTAATGAAGTGTTGTACATGGATGTTGACCTTGGAAACTTTATTTGGAATTTTGATATTAACAAACAACCTATTGTTCTTAATGTAGAGTCTAACAAAAAAAATGTAGTTTGGAAGATATACTTTGATGAAGCTTGTTCCAATCTTAGGAATGGAGCTAGGGTTATTTTCTCTACCCTTAATGGTAAATGTTATATGTTTTATTTTTATATTTCTTTTGAGTGAACTAACAATACCATTGAGTATGAGGTAATCTTACTTGGTCTAAAGATTAATATGGAATCAAGTGTTTGATTGTTAAGGGTGACTCTAATTTGGTGGTAAAGCACGTTCATAGTGCATTTGCCACAAAAAATAAAATGTTGAAATAGTATCACAATGTTGTTTGGGACTTGTTGGAGTTATCTTATGTATTCAATATTTATTATCATGATAGGAGTTTCAACCTAGAATTTGATAGACTTGTATGGCTAGGTGCTCAATTTGATATTGCAAATATGACCCCTCATTGTCAATATCAAGTGGAGATGCTTTTCAAGCCTTCAATACCAACCAATGTTCATCATTGGTAGGTCTTTGATGATGATGAACAAATTAAGATGTTTTTAATCTATGAGGCTAAGTTACACAATCGGCTCATAGAATTAGAATCTATTGTTCAATATTATGACAGGAAGGAGACTTTGTTTTGGAAAAAAATCATTCAAATAAAGACAAACACTGTCTCAAGAGGACTAGTAAGTTTGGAGGCATCTTTTGATGGAGCTGATAGAATCAAGTCGAGAGACTCATTCATTTAAAAAGATATAAATTAGTACAACTTGGGTTCTCATGAGAATCCAAGGAAGGTTTTGTTGGGTACTCACTTAAGTGTAGCCAAGAAGAAATCTTACATGCAGTTGCTAAGGAAGTACCAAGATTGCTTAGCATGGTTTTATTCTGAGTTGAAAGCATATGGAGAGGACTTGTTCCATCATGTCATCCCATTATATCCTAATATAAAACCTTTTAGGCAAAAAAAGAGACCCATTAATCCCTTCTTGGCCACCAAGATGAGGGAGGAATTAAAAAATCTAAAGGATGGTGGTATCATTCAGCCCATCAAGTACTCATCATGGATTACAAATTTAGTCCCTATGAGAAATAAGAATGGTAATTTTTACTTGTGTGTGGATTTTAGGAATTTAAATAAAGCTACTTTAAAAGATAATTATCCCTTACCCAATATGGAGAACCTACTACAAAATGTCACTAGTTTAGAAATGTTATCCACATTGGATGGCTTCTTAGGTTACAATCAAATTGTGGTCAAAGAATCCAAGAGGTCCAAGACGGCATTCACCATGCCATGAGAGATGTATGTATATATGAGGATGCCTTTCAGTTTGATGAATTTTGGTGTGACATTCCAATGAGCTATGGACATTACCTTCATAACGATAATTAACTAGTTTATTATTGTGTATCAGGATGATATCACTATGTACTCCAAAATAAAAGAAGAGTATTTGGAGCATTTAGAAAAGGTGTTGATTAGGTTTAAGGAGTTTGGAATTTCACTTAATCCTAAGAATTGCCACTTTGGAGTACAAAAGGCCAAGTTTTTGGGACATATAGTGTCTAAAGAGGGTGTTATGATTGATCTCGAGAGGGTCAAAGCTATTGAAAAAGTGTCTATCCCATAGTCCAATAAAGGAATTTAGTCTTTATTTGGATAAATTAACTTTGTAAGGAGGTTAGTGTCTATTTTTGTAGAGATTACTCTACCTATTACTTCCATGTTGAAGAAGGACCAAACCATCAAATGGGAAGAGAGTTCATGAAAGCATTCAATGACATCAAGTGAGATTTGAAGTCTACTCTTGTCTTGGCCAATCCTGATTACAAAAAGTCATTCTAAGTATTCTCTTTTGCATCATATAATATTGTTGTTGATGTCTTATTACAAAAGAATGAAAATGGTCATGAGTAACTCATAGCTTTATTTACAAAATCTATGTAAGGTCCTAAAATAAAATACACTATTATGGAGACAAGATTTTGCTCTTCTGAAGGTTGTTAAAACATTCAGGCCATATATTTTTAGTTCAAAGATTATTGTGTATGTCTCATGCACCATGGTGAAGGATATATTAACTTAGATTGATGTATCAAGCAAGAGGTGTAGGTGGGTCACCAAGTTACAAGAGTGTGATCTAGATATCCAAACCACCAAGTTAGTAAGAGCTGTAGACATCCAATTTCTAACACCATTTGTGTTGAAATTATCAATCTTACTCAAATTGCATTCAAATGCATATTTTAGGTCAAAATCCATAAAATGCCCTAAATGGTTCAAACTTGTCACTTACAAGTGCCAATTTAGGTCAAAGTATCCCTAAACAGGGTAATAGATTTTATGGGTCAGCTAACTTTGATCAAATCATTTTGAGTCAAAATGACAATTTCACCATTTAGTGCTCTAGATCACTCTTTTCTTCTAATTCATTCGTACACATCACGTACCTTTTTTATTTGGTGTTGGCAACATCCTAAATGGGAATATAACTCCAATGCATCTAACATTGCCTTCCAATTCCTCTCCATTCAAATTACTACCTAGTAATATGACTTTCTGACCATTTTGATTAATTAAGGGCCAATTTTCAAATAATTGCACAAATGTTGATTAACCTTGTTTAAGGCTAATTAACCCAAATCAAGAGATTAAGTGTATTTTCCATGAGATTTGTTGAATATTTATTTTTTAAAATTAATTACTATTAACTACATCATTAGGTGGCATCATTTCTTTGGAAGACATCCCTAGGCCATAAATGCCACAAATATCAAGATTATGGGTCACCCATGCCTAGTTAATTCCTCACATGCCTCTTCTTCAATGCCCCTTATTCCAAGGTCATGATAAAGATAATTATGGATTTAATTCTAAATATTAGGATTATCCATGCCCACACATCTCAATCTTGAGATGGATGGTCATGGTTGATCCTAACCAATCTCAAAAATCTATAAACGGAGAGGCCATGGATGTGAATTTTAAGCTATTTTGGTGCAAGGTTATTATGCTCAAATATTTTCAAAGATTGAATGTTTCAAAGTTATAATGTTAAATTGTTTCCACAAGGTTTTACATTTGATCATATATTTTGTTTGCAAGCTTCATTGATAGGCTAGTTTAGTGATTTGGAATCATGAACCTAGGTTTTATGAAGTGTTCTTGAGGCATTGGAGGAGCTTACGACCATTGTTGACAAATATAAGGATGCTTGATTAAGGGAGAACATATTTTTGAGCCACATTAGTATGGTGAATCCATTTGGGAAGGTAATATGGTGTTTCTTTCTTTCATTTGTTTCTTTTTATCCTTTGTAATTCCCATAGCAATACATAGGCTTTGTTAGTTAATTCTTTATGGATGTTTCACTATTTATGGAATAATGCTTGAATAACTTACTTTGTAATCCTATCTACATCTTGGCATGCTCGATGGGATAAAATTCATCTCACACTTAAAGAAGATCACTTTGTAACTCTAAAATATCCATTTAGACCCTTAAAACTCATGCAAATTGATTTTCTAACTTTATTTAACCATTTTTACTTGGCACAGTTTTACATAGTAACCGACATCGACAACTGATAAAACTAACATTGGTTAGTAAAAATGACTTTGATTAGACCTCAGTTAGCCAAAGTAACCATCATAAATTTTAATAACCGACATCAGTCACTGTGCTTTTCTTAAAACATAGACCCAAGAGCTATTTTTCCAAAGTTCATTATTTTAAGCTAAAAAGAGCTTCAAAGCTAAAGGACATGCTAACATTTTTTCTGTAGGACCAAGCTTTATATTTGCTCAAAACATGTTTAAATCACCTTTGCATGCTTAAACATCAATTAGGAACTTTGTTTTGGTGTTTAACAAAGAATTTACATTCTTTGGTGAATGTTTTCAAAGTTTACAACTAAGGCCAAGGGGTCAAATAAACACCACCAAATATTTCATTTGGGCTTAAAATTTAACACACTTGTTAATTATTGTTTTCAATAATTGTTTACTTAGGTTTTATTTAGAAAAAAGAGGAATGTTACGTGTATATTCTTCCATTTATCCCCTTTAGGGAACCCTCAGAATCAAAAGCACCATTCCTATTGCAAATAGCCTAGTCCAAGGCTTAGAAAGAATGTCACCTAAAGCACTCCCCAAAAACTCATCAAAGTTTGGGTGATCTTGAAAATGACTCTAAAGTCTTTCTATTTTATGCTTTCTTTATTTTCATGCAAACTTGGCTTGTGAGGGGGACATCATTACCTCTCATGAGTTATTTAGGGAAGCTTTGATCCAAGGTTTCACCTCCCAGCATTGACTTTATTTAACTCCTTTGGAGTTGTACATGGGATGTATTTGCATTTAGAAATTGCACTATACTGAGCAAACAGTAGGATGTAGTGTTTGTAAAAAGGACTATACCTGTTTACAACTAGCCAATGCTACGATCACCTAAATTCCATGCTTGTATTTTTCATCATTTGATGTGAAAGTCATTGTTAAATTGATTCCCCTAGAATGATTGAAACTTTACTAGTTTAGTAGACCCTACTTTGCCATACCTTGTCAGTTTAGACTTAAGATGTTTGTTTTTTTTATTAGCTTACATAGTCTTGATTTGTGTTTAAAACTACTTGTTCACTCAATCAACATAACCAAAACACATTATCCTCAATTTTCTTGAGCAAGGGAGGTGTTACGTTGTCCAAATGGAAAATTCATCTTTTCCTTGTTCAAATTGTTATCAAAATCCTTGTGTTATGTCATACACATTGGCATAGTCATGCTGCCTAATTGAGTCTAGATATTTTACCTAATTTGTTTAAATCTTTCATTTATAATCTACATTTGAAATTAATCCTTTTTGATTTTTAAGGGTTGGTGTGTCAAGGTGGGTTCACCATTTATGCCCTAAGATTATTTTAACTTGGGTTCAATTTTCCATTTGGATTGAAGGTCATTTATTAAGACTCAAAATCATATTATCATCTTAGTGGACTCAATTCATCTTGTGTATCACTCATGCTTTGAGTCCTAGAGCATATTTTATCCTAATAGAATCATGTGGTGATGTTGTGCCACCTATTTGGTCACAGTTTTATACTTAGTGATTCATGTATGTTTTTACATCTTGAGTTGCTTAGTTCATTTTGTCTTCTTCTTAATTCAGAGAGCTTTCCTCTAAACTTCTAGGGTCAACTTGTCAAATTTGAAGCTAGATATTACAGTGTGGGTGTATCACAAAGATCTAAGATTTGGTGTACTAGTTTTTACCTTGGGTCTTTGAGTTACTTTACTCTCTTCTGATCTATATGATTTCAAATTTACCAAAAGTCAAGTAAATTCATGAACCAAATCTTCTAAATTATGCGTGGTTTCAAACCACCCTCCCTTATAGTCTCATTGGTACCTTGGTTATTTATTTAAGAGAGAGCCAAATCATACTTTGTTTTATTTCCAAGAATTGGTCTAAAGATTAGTTAAACACATAGAATATCTCTTTTTAGACATGACTCAAAGGTTCACTCATAGTAGGGCCTCTTATGGCCTTAGTTATAAAGATGAGTAATTTTATGATGGTCAAGATAACCCCATTGTTTTTAATAATATCCCCATAATAATAGGATCTAAAGATGATTATAATGGATATCAACCCCAAGAATAGCAAGATGAAGCCTTTCTTAGATTGATAAAACTAGGTGTTAGACTACCATCTAATTTTCCTATAGAACAATTACATACCTTAGTTAGAGAAGGAGAACAATGATGGAAAGAGAAAGATTTTGCACAAATGGACATACCTTCTTCCTCTAATAAAGGAAAGGAAATAGAAACAGAGTCAAAACCCATAAATCTGGATCTTCTAGCTAAAATCAAGATAATAAGTCAATGATAAACAGATCAACTTATTGCAGACTTAACTAACTCTCTAGTTTCCACTTCAATTCATAAGAATGCTTCAAAAGAACCAGGAAATGTGGTTGAAAGTATGCAATAAATATTGAATGAGGACATTACCATAGTGGATCAAGGCAATCTAAATGAATAGTTAAAGTTATGAGAGACCTTACAAAGTGTTCTATTTGATACAGAAGATACATTTTTCAATCATCAAGGACCTCTTATTACTTTAAAAACTCAAAAACCCAAACATTTAGTTCAAATTGAGGAAATCCCTCAAGATAATTTGGCTAGTTCTTTTCAACCAACCAAAAGATTGGTAAATAAAAAAAATCCAAAATCAACAAAGTGTGAAATAGCCAAATTCAAGGAATGTTTTATAATCCAAGAATCAATGGCCTATGTTCTCAACTCAAGTATCAAATTAGAACCAAATCATGGATCTAAAGGTATATGCTCCATATAGATCCACACAAAACCAGGGGCACATTCCACCCTAATAGTAACAAAACCAGGGGCACATTCCACCCCAACAGAAATAAAACTAGGGGCATATTCCACACCAACAACATCTTATCCAATCCATAAATGCATCAAACATGCAAGAATGGAATTCTATGAAGGAAATTTTCCAAAGATTGGAGATGAATAATAGAGTCAAAAAACACAAATTCAATGAGATATACCCATATCCATTTGACTTACTTATTCTCCAAAACCTCTTTCCACCTCATTTTGAGGCACCTAAATTTGACAAATATAAAGGGAAAAGAGATCTACATGAACACATACAAGCATTCTTCTTCTTGTGTCAAGAGGTTGCTTATAGTAATGAGTACTTACCATAACTATTTATGTGAAGTTTAGCAGGACAAGCTCTTGATTGGCTACTTAAACTACCTAAGGGATCAATTGTGGATTGGAATGACTTATCAAAAAAAATCGTTAACCATTTTTCATATAACATAAAACATGAATTGACCATTGTTAACTTATACAAAGCCAAGAAACATGATGGTGAAAGTTTCACTACATATCTGCAAAGGTGGAAAGCATTGGCAGTCCATTTTGAACACAATTTACTAGATAAATAGTTGGTTGATATCTTTGCATAGAATTTTCATCCTAAAGTTGTGCATAATCTATTATTAGCTTGTGCTAACTCATTTGAATAAATTATTGACAAAGGAGTGTAGATTGAGAAGATTCTTATTGCTAAAGGCCTTGTTAAGTTTTTTTTACAAGGTCAAGCATCTAATCAAACTAAATCATTAGCTCCTCAAATAGTTGAATAGGATAAGTCTAAGGGTTTTAACAAAAATAAGAACATGGTTGGAAATGAGGTGACAAAATAAGACATGTACAAATGGTACAGTCTATGCCTCCTCTAAATTTACAATTAACTCCCTCAAATTCAATACCTACTTTACAGAGACAACCTCCATGAAAGACATTTCATAACAATTTTAGAGTCTTTAGCAAGTTAGGAGAATTAGTTGAAATAGTGTTACAAAAGCTCATTGTAGCTAATTTAATTATATCTCTAATATCAAGGACATTTCCTCAAGATCAACAAAAACTAGACTAGTACAAAGAGAATGAATGGTGTAACTTTCATTGTGTTGCTGGTCACGGTGTATATTATTGTGTTTAATTAAAAAAAATTATTGAGGACTTTATTAAAAGTGGTGAACTAGAAATTAAGTTTGCCCATAATCAAGACACAAATTAGGATATGGGAATCTACAAAGACCCCTTTCTTCGGCATGATCCACAACCACCAAGAAATAATCGAAATGGTCACAATCAAGGACAAAGGAAGAATCAGAACCAACAACAAGGTCAAAATCATAATGATCATAATCAAGATCATAATGCCCACACTAATAATGTGGCTTATAAAAAAGTACCTTACAACTATAATAACACTGTGGGATGCATTTTTGCAACCCACTTTACCACTGTTATTGTAAATCTATGTGGTCAATCTCATGTTTCTCACAACATGAGACCCATCATTATAGGGTAAGCACACTCTCCCCCTAGTAATACCATATGAAGTTCCCATCATCATGTTGCTACTTCATTTGCATGGGTTACTAATCCTGAATAATAGTACCTTTCTTATAAAGGCTCTTCATTGACCCAAAATTATAGAAATATGGTTAGTCACCCACAAATCACCATCCAAGGCCCTTTGCCTCCCTCTTCCAATTATAATAACTCCTTGCCACCTTTAGGTTGTGTAATCGCAACTAGATACCCACAAGTTACCACTTGAGGCCCTTTGATAGGGGATCTCTAGCTCTACCAATTAGAGCACAATTGATTACTTTCTTATATGCAATTAAACACGGAATTATACTAGAATGATAAAGTAGCTAGAAACTTGAGACAGCAAAGAATTTGAGAGACAATACACACTCTTGTATTAAATACTACTAGAAGAAAATACAATAAGGAAGATGCCACTTCTTCCTCCACCTCAAAGGCTTACCACACCTCAAGACCTTCTTCCCTTTCTCTCTTGCTCAACACAACAACTCTAAAGCCTGAGTTGCTAACCCTCCTTGAATGCTTCAGCTGATCTCCTTGACCTTACACCTGTAGATCTCCTTGACCTTGCTTGCTTCAATGCTTTTACTTGCCTTAGAATAATTACAATACATGCCTTATGGGTCTTTAAATAGGATCCCATGCTTACAAAAATAGAACTCTAACTACTAAAATTAGACACACAGCCCACGACTTAAATTAGCCCCTTAGCATGCAAACACTCGGTTCAACTAACTAACTGTTCGTGCAACGAACAGTTTTGGACCGCACAGGCGACCGACACTAGTCCCTACTTGTCTGGTGCTGTCGACGTCAGCCGACTCCCTACCATCGTCAGTCTCCTTCTCCACTGCATCTGACCGACGTCGGTCATACTGCCGACACCAGTGGCTCTGGTTCTTCAGCACCCTTCCTTGTGTCTGCAAATAGTTGAAGCTTTTAGCTCCACACCTTAACAATCTCCCACTTGGAGATAAATAGCTGCAACTTGTACCTGTACCTATACACCATCTATTTTTTTCCTTAGGCTCTGTATCCCTCTTCAATGTCACTCTTGAAGACCAACCACCACGTAAACCTATGATGCAATACCTGTATCTTATGCCACAAGAATTTTGTTGCTCTCAAATTCTCCATGACATACTTCTGAACCAACTCTACCCTTAGCTCAGAAAACTCCCTGTATATGAAACCCTGCAACAAGTAACACAATACAGTAACAGGATAATGTAGCTAATATTATCCAACCTGGTAAAGATAAAATACAATGGTCAAACCTCCATTGTTCTGCAGCATAATCAAGACCATATACCATAGCCTTATATCTCATGTGTCCATCCACTCTCTTCTCTAAAATGGGAATCCATCCCTCTATCCAGTACTTCCTTCCAGCTGACAACACTACCAATAAATACCTGTTTGGTTCTCCAATGACTCACACTCCTCATCCATGCCAAGCTCCCACTATTTTTGGATTCTACCTGCATTGCTTCTTCCATCTTCCTAGTTCATGACTATCAGTAAGCAATATAAAGAAGGTGAACAATGAATATGAGGTTCACATACCTTTCCTAACCTCCACATGGGTGTTTGAGACCTATTAATTCACCCAACATCCGTTCCAGTGACCGATCTAGGCCATCTCCTAGTCTGCTCCCGACCGATGTCAGTTCCCTGCACTGATCCTAACTACCGACGTCGATGTCCCTCCTACCGACGTCAGTCCTTATGACCAATGTCAGACTTCTCCTATCTGACCTATCGACCCTGCTGGTCTGTACATGACCGATGTTGGTACCTGGATGACTGACGTCGGTGCCAAGCTACAGACATCGGTGTCTGTGTGTTCCTATAAGTGATGAAATTTTCATCTGTGAGCTCTTCTTGGATCATACCTCTGTCCATGCTGCCCTACTCAGATTTATTCAGCCCCTGTGACTGATCTCTATCCTTCATCTCCTCCATAAACACCAAGGCTTCTTTGTTCTTGTCAAAAGCATCAAATTTCCTCTTTCTACAATGAACTATATCTGTGCTTTCCAAATTTGAACACATACCTTTTGAATCAAGAACTTCCATTCCCTTCCTATTCTTGTGACCAAGCCTATTAGGCCACATCTTTGAATCTACACCAGAAGTAGAATCATTAATTCAAGTATACAGATAAAGAGTATCTACTTTCTTACCTCTTGTTAGAACAAGTGCTCCCTTGGTAACCTTCTAAGAATCCACTGTGAGGGTTATTGTGCATCCCTCATCTCCCAACCTTCCTACATAAATCACACTCTACTTTAGAATTGGAACATGCATGACCTCTTTCAACACCCACGTGTTGTCAATCTACAATCTCAGCTGCACTTTCCCTTTGCCAACTATCTGACAAGGCGTACCATCCCCTAAATAAAGAACTCCAAAGTCTCCCTGTTCATACTCATAGAACAAATCTCTGTTTAGGGATGCATGAAAAGATGAACCAGAATCTAAAATCCATGATCCTACCTGACTATTCGAAGAAAGTATGAGAGCATCCTGCATCACAATATTTGCATCCTTTGCTTCTTCCATACCTGCATGTTGATTCTCTTTATCTCTCAACCAACACTCCTTCTTTGTATGTCCTTTCTTTCCACAAAACCATCAGGTAATACCTTTGGACTCGGATCTCCTTCCCAACCTTGATTTCCCTTGCTCAACCTTCTCCCTTTGCCTTTCCCTGCTTTCTGCACTTAGAGTATTCCCTGATGATTCACCTGTGCTTCTCCTGCGTATTTCTTCATTCAAGATCACACTCACAACATCATCAACTTTTAAGATTTTAGAAGCAGATGTAGAATTACTTACTGCCATAACCAAACCATCCCAACTTTCAAGCAAAGAACATAAAATCAAGAGAGCCTTTACCTCATCATCAAAAACAATATTGACTGAAGCTAGTTGGTTTACCAAACCATGGAAATCACTGAGATGAGTATGTATTGATCCACCTTCCTGCATTTTCAAAGTAAATAGTTGCTTCATAAGATATACCTTATTAGAAGTCGAGGGCTTTTCGTATAAATTTGCCAAGGACTTTATCAACTCTTCTATTGTCTTGCACTGTGATAAGCTAAAAATCATAGATGATGCAAGGCTCAACCTTATGGAATCGAGAACCTTCCGATCAAGAATGTTCCATTCTTCATCCTTCATATCTGTGGGCTTGCATGCAACCCCACCCAATAGTAAGTATAAATCCTTCTGATATAGATAGTCCTCAATTTGCATCCTCCAATGTTGATAATTCTTGCCGTTAAACTTCTCCATTCGTAGCTTGCTTTCTTCTGCCATTACTGAACTCCCACTCAATCAAAAAACCCTCTGAATGACCTGTAATCAAAAACAATACCCTACTTCTTGCAAACCATAGCTTTGATACCACTTGACAGGGGATCTCTAGCTCTACCAATTAGAGCACAATTGATTACTTTCTTATATGCAATTAAACATGAAATTATACCAGAATGATAAAGTAGCTAGAAACTTGAGATAGCAAAGAATTTGAGATATAATACACACTCTTGTATTAAATACTACTAGAAGAAAATACAATAAGGAAGATGCCACTTCTTCCTCCACCTCAAAGGCTTGCCACACCTCAAGACCTTCTTCCCTCTCTCTCTTGCTCAACACAACAACTCTAAAGCCTGAGTTGTTATCCCTCCTTGAATGCTTCAGCTGATCTCCTTGACCTTACACCTGTAGATCTCCTTGACCTTGCTTGCTTCAATGTTTTTACATGCCTTAGAATAATTACAATACATGCCTTATGGGTCTTTGAATAGGATCCCATGCTTACAAAAATAGAATTCTAACTACTAAAATTAGACACACAGCCCGTGACTTAAATTAGCCCCTTAGCATGCAAACACTCGATTCAACTAACTAACTGTTCATGCAACGAATAGTTCTAGACTGCACAGGCGACTGACACCGATCCCTACTTGTCTAGTGCTGCCGACGTCGGCCGACTCCCTGCCATCGCCAGTCTCCTTCTCCACTGCATCTGACTGACATTGGTCATACTGCCGACGCTGGTGGCTCTGGTTCTTCAGCATCCTTCCTTGTGTCTGCAAATAGTTGAAGCTTTTAGCTCCACACCTTAACACCCTTCACCCACTTCTTTTTATAAACCCAATGAGAACATTACACCAATGGTTCCAAAGCTGAATACTATCCCAATAAAGACTAAACTAGTTCAATCCATAGTTTAAAGACCTTATATTCTAATGGATCAATTAGATAAAACCCCTACACAAATTTCCATATTAGAACTCTTTCGAACATCTAATGTTCATAGAACCATATTCAACAAACTTGTACAAGAGTTTATTGTGCTTAATGATATAAACCTTGATCAGTTCTAGAACTTATTTGGACATTTTTCTTCATTTTGACAAATCACATGTGATCAAAAGGACATGTCCACCCTCAGCTCGAACCATAATAACCCACTATACATTGAGATAATCATTGAGGATCACAAGATCAAGTGGGTTCTTATAGATAATGGTTCAAGGTTGAACATCATATCTTTTAAATTGGTGTGATGATTGGGTTACATGGATAAAGACATTCAACTAAAAACTATTACAATCAAGGCTTAGGACAATGTCAAGAGGGAGTCATCTGATACAATTTGGTTACCAATCATGGTTGGGTATATTTCTCATCACACATTATTCCATATTATAGATATTGAGCTTATTTATAACATACTTTTTGGTCATCCTTGGATCCATGAAGTATAGGTAGTTCCATCTACTCTTCACCAATGCCTTAAGTTTCTCCATGATTGGATTCAGGTTACTATTCTCATTGATCAACAACCATACCAATATTACAAACATCTTGAATCATATTTTCATAATTATAACTATTACTTAGGTTTTGAATTCATTGTAAAAAATAAAAAATCCATCATTTCTCATCCATCTCTTTCTAATTATATAGACCCTGGTGATCTAGCCTCTATTTTGGCTTATCTATTTCTTACAACTCTGGCCAAATAGGTTATTATTAAAGATGTCAGCATTTCTATGTATCCTCTAAAGGACATCCTCTATATTTCAAAATAACCAAAATCCATTGAAACATTTGGTAAGCCTAAAACTTCCTAGACTCCTAACAGACCTGATCAATTTTGGCAACCAAAGAAGAAGCAACCAAAACCACCTATGGTTTTTGTACCTACAATTGCACCAAAGAAATTTCAAGAGGCTTTTATTGAGGGAGATTGGTTATATTATGAAGGCCTCATTGATTATTTTCAAAATCCAAAGTATCTTATCCCTAACATGATAATAAATCATCTTGACTATACAGGGAGAGGACTTAGCCCATAGGCACAAGGAATTTTAGAACCCTTATCATTTAGAGTCATCAATTGGAATCATGGTATTAGATTTCAACCACCAGAGGATGACCTCATAACATTTGGTAGTGACTCTTCTAAAGTAGCTTGTAACAAGACTCATACTAGTGACACAACATCCCATTATAGCCTTTTCAATGAGCTTGTTGATTCAGATTTATTTGATTCAAATGCCATATTGACCATAAATCCTATTAGAGCTTCCCATCCTGAAGCAAAAACTCATCCTAGTGGTGCTTCAGTTCCTAAAGTAGGATATTATATATTAAACTTTGGTGCTTCTTATCCTGAAGCAACCCTTCATTATAACTTATGCCTTTGACATCCTGAACTCATAAATTGGGATTAACAAAATTTAGTCATATGCCTCATTGAGTTTCAACATGAAGACTCAATTACAAAATACATGGGCCTACGAGATGCATTCCCCATTGGTGATCATAATTAGGTTTTTGATTTTTCATTAAATTCTTTTACCTACTTTGGAGAGTAGGCAAATTTTCTTGGTCATAATAAAGAACAAACATTGATATCTTCAGGTGAAAACCTCTTTGAGGCACTTGTTAATATGGGAAAAAGTAAAGAAAAAGACAAGCCTTTGAGTGAAAACCTATTTCAGGTGCTCCCAAGTGGGAAAGTTTTCTCATCCCCTCAAGATGTAGAAAGTCCATCTAGCCCAAGTTCCATAGCTAGTACAAGCATCTCTTCAGAACAACATCAAATATTTGAGCATCTTACTCTTGAGTTTCTAGAGGTTTTTGCCAATTGGTCTTTACTTGAGAAGGTAGATTTTTATTCTTCATATTATCCAAATCTTTAGGAAGAACAAAAAGAAGATGAAGCAGAGGATCATGACCATATATTACCTATAATTCTAGAAGATGGATCCACACTCCTTATGGAGAGCACAACAGAAGTGAAGTTGGGAACCCATGAGGATCCTAAAATTGTTTATCTTGGAACTTCCCTTACTGAAGCAAAATGTGAACATATTATATCCATTCTTAAGGATTATATATAAATATTTACATTGGCATACTCCAACATGCTAGGCTTGCACCCATATTTAGTTGTGTATCATCTTGTTTTTCACCCTAATGCTAAACTAGTCAAGTAAAAGTTGAGAAAGATGCATCCACACATTACACTTTTGGTTAAGGCTAAGTTAGAAAAAAAAATTAGGATCCAATTTTATCAGACCATTGGACTACTCTGAATGCATTTCTAACATAATGCTAGTAATTAAAAAGACCCCAAAAATATGTGTTTGTACTAATTTTCACGATATCAACAAAGCATGCCCCAAAGGTGATTTTTCTCTACCCAACATCGACATGATTATCAACTCAACTGTTGGGTTTGAGATATTATCCTTAATGGATATATTTTCTAGTTATAATCAGATCAAGATATCCCTTAAATATAAACATAAGACCACATTCACCACTATGTGGGGAACATTGTGTTACCAAGTCATGCCATTTCGTTTAAAGAATGTTGGAGCCACATATTAGCATGTAATAATTATCATATTCCATGACATGATGCATGACATAATCGAGAACTATGTTGATGATATACTATAAAAATTAAGAAAAATAGATGGACACCCTGACATTCTACAAAAAATATTTGAGAGGTTTCATTAATATAAAGTTTGCTTGAATCCTAAGAAATGTGTCTTTGAAGTCACATCAAAAAAATTACTAGGTTTCATTTTATCAAAATGAGGGATCAAAGTAGACCTATAAAGGTCAACATTGTTATGGAAATTCCTCTACCAAATAATCTTAAATAGTTATGAGGTCTACAAGGAAAGGTCCAGTCTATACGTAGGCTCATTTCTCAATTAGTAGATAACTACCACCCATTTACCCATCTCTTAAATAAAGGGGTAACATTTCATTGGGATGAAGATTATTAGATAGCATTTGTCAATCATAAAACATACTTGGCCAAACCACCAGCCTTATGACCTCCAACACAAGGAAGGCCACTGCCTCTTTATATATCATTCATGAAACATACACTGGGGGCACTTTTGGCTTAGCATGATGATCATGGTAAGGAACACATGGTTTATTATTTAAGCCACACATTGGTAGCCTATGAACATAATTATGTGCCTATTGAAAAGGCACGTTTAGCTATGGTATTCACCACTCAAAAACTGTTAGGTTGTGGAGCTAAAAGCTTCACCAGGATGTAAACAAGAGGAGTTACAAAGGTTACAGAGGTTGCAGAGAGTTGTAGAATGAGGTATAGGGCAACTGACATTGATCTAATCAACTGACATTAGTCAAATAGCAGTGAAGAAGCAATTGACGTCGGTTACTAGTCGGCTGACATCGGTCAGGGAGGAGCCGACATCGATAGCCTGTGCATGAACATGCAGTTTGCATGTTGATTCCAGAGAGTCTATTTTTGGACTGTTAGTTTGCATGTTAAAGGCTAATTATAGTCTTGATTTGTGTGTCTAATTATTGTAATTAAGATAGTCTAATTATTGTAAGCATGAGATCTATATATAGACTCATGGGCTGTATTGTAAAGAAGTGTGCTAGAGAGTAAGAGAGCAAATAATCTCCTTTAGAGAGAGGAGAGCAATGGTGTGTTCCTCCTAGTGCCACAATACCAAGTGTGGGTGCTGGTTTGGAGAATCAGAAGGGTTCTTCGTATATGTATGATCTTGGTCAGCAGGTGTGCAGGACCACGTTTGGAGATCTATAATGGTGAGTAAGGTCTAGTGATTTGCAGGTAGCAGTAGAGAGCAGGAGATCTACTTGGAGTATAGTTCTGTACTTGGTGTACTGGCAGTGTTGTTTCTGACTGGTGGAGGTGAACATCAATTCTATATTGGAGTTGATTGTTGAGACTGAGAGAGAGAGGGAAGAAGGTCTTGAGGTGTGGTGAGCCTTTGAGGTGGAATAAGAAGTGGCATCTTCTTTATTGTATTTTCTTATGAGTGATTATTAATACAATTATGTATTGTCTCTCATATTCCTGTGTTGTTTCATATTTCTAGTTACTTATTCATTCTGGTTAAATTCTGTGTTGAGTTGCTAATACAAGAAGTAATAATATGTGCTCTATTGGTGGAGCAAGATCCTGACAAGTGGTATCAGAGCATGGTTATAGGTTCAAGAGCTGATACCAACAGTTGGTATTAGAGCTTTTGGTTGGGTTGACTAACAGGTGGTTTCAGATATGGTAGTGTTTTTGATTATAGGTCACTCTCAGGGGTTTTAGATTGAGTAGGAGTATAGCAATGACAGAAGAAAGTAAGCTATGAATGGAGAAACTGAATAGCATGAATGATCTGATTGATGGAAAGAAAGAGCAGGGAAAAGGAGATTATTGGTCGGTAGAAGATCAATGTGTAGAAGTAGATGTTGTAGGTGATGTTTCACAGATTGCTCTGGATAAAGTAGAATCTTTGTTTACAGATTCTTTTGCCTCTTTTCATGCAGCCCGAAATAGAGCATCTTTTCATGGGTATGTCTTGGGAGACTTTGGAGAGATTTATTTAGGGGTTGGTGAGCCTTGTCAGATTATTGACGAAGGAGAAGTGAAGCTAAAATTGCAGACAGATAACACACAGGTGTTGAAGAAGGTCATGCAGGTTCCAGCCTTGGAGATGAGTCTAATTTCTTCAGGGAAGTTGGGTGATGGGAGATGCATAGTAACTCTCACAGTGGATGCACTTAAATTAGATGGTGGTAAGAAAGTAGGTATCCTTTATCTATCTACTTATATTACTGATTCACCTTCTGTTGCAAAGATGTGGCTTTGTAGGTTTGGTCACATATGTAGGAGGGGAATGCATGTTCTTAAGTGAAAGACAGATATCTTTGATAAACTTAAGAACTGGAAGGCCTTGGTGTTCATGGAGGAGATGACAGACAGAGATCAGCTGAGGGGACTGAATTATTCTGAGCAGGGCTGTGTTGATTTAAACAGGTTTTTGATCCATGGAGAGCTCACGGGTAAAAAGTCATCACTCATAGGCAAACACAGGTACTAGTGTCAATCATACAGTAATCGACATCAGCAACAAGAAGACTAACATTGGTGAGACAGGAACCAATGTCAGAAGGAGGGATACCAGCGTCGGCTAGGGAAATGATGTCGACAGTCAGGGTCAGTACAAGGAACCGACATCAATCAGATGTAGACTGGGAGATGGCTGAGATCGGTCACTGAAACGGATGGTGGGCAGACATCAAGCTATCAATAAGTCTCAAATGCCCATATGGAGGTCAGAAAGGGTAAGTGAACCTCATATTCATTGTTCACCTTCTTTATATTGCTTACTGATGGTCAAGAACTAGGAAGACATGAAGAGGTAATGTAGGTAGAATCCAGATACAGTGGGAGCTTGGCATGGATGAGGAGTGTGAGTCCTTAGAGAAGAGTCAAACAGGTACTTGTTGGTGGTGTTGTCAGCTAGAAGACAGATGGATTCCCAAGTTAAATAAGAGAGTGGATGGATACGTGAGACAGAAGGCTGAGGTATATGGTCTTGAGGTAGCTGCAGGACAGTGGTACAGGTTTGACAGGTGGATGACAAAGCAGGGCTTCAGTCAATGTCAGTGTAACTATTGTGTTTGTCTTACCAGGTGGATGATGAGTCACAACATTATCCAGTTACTATATGTGGGTGATTTGCTAGCAGGTTTGTACATATAGGGATTTGTTGAGCTAAAGGTAAGGTTAGTTTAGTGGCATGTCATGAAGAATTTGGAGCAGCGAAATTCTTTGGCATAAGAGACATGGAAGATCACAGGTTGATCTCCAGTGGGAGCTGATGTGAAGACAGTGTTGGTGAGGTTCAGGACATAGGATGTAGAATTGGTAAGCACACCAAGGGCTGGACAGTTCAAGCTTAGCTTAGAACAGTGTTTGAAATCACATGAGGTCTAGTGTAGACCTGAGTTTTCCCAAGCAGTGGGAGTTGTCAGAAAGTATGGAGCCAATTCAGGGAAGGAGTACTGGAGGGCAATTCAGTGGATTCTCAGGTATCTGAGAGGGACCAACAGCAGGGATACATGTTATGCAGGGTCAAAGTCTTCACTACATGGGTTGTAGGTTCAGATGTGGCAAGTTACTTGGATGACAGGTGTAGCATCACAGGATGTGTGGTGGTTGGTCTTCAAGATTGAGCTTGAAGAGGGATACAAGCCAGGGAATGAATTAGACAGTGTACAGGTATAGGTACAGGTGTAGCTATTTATCTCCAAGTGGGAGATTGTTAGGTTGTGGAACTAAAATCTTCACCAGGATGCAAACAAGAGGAGTTATAGAGGTTACAGAGGTTGTAGAGAGTTACAAAATGAGTTGCAAGGCAACCAACATCGGTTTGATCAACTGACATCAGTCAGATAGTAGTGAAGAAGCAACTGACATCGGTTACCAATCAGCCGACATCGGTCAGGGAGGAGCCGACGTCGGTAGCCTGTGTGTGAACATGCAGTTTGCATGTTGATTCTAGAGAGTCTATTTTTGGACTGTTAGTTTGCATGTTAAAGGCTAATTATAGTCTTGAGTTGTGTGTCTAATTATTGTTATTAAAATAGTCTAATTATTGTAAGCATGAGATCTATATATAGACTCATGGGTTGTATTGTAAAGACGTGTGCTAGAGAGTAAGAGAGCAAATAAGCTCCTTTAGAGAGAGGAGACCAATGGTGTGTTCCTCCAAGTGCCACAGTACCAAGTGTGGGTGTTAGTTTGGAGAATCAGAAGGGTTCTTCATATATGTATGATCTTGGTTAGCAGGTGTGTAGGACCACATTTGGAGATCTACAATGGTGAGTAAGGTCTAGTGATTTGTAGGTAGCAGTAGAGAGTAGGAGATCTACTTGGAGTACGGTTTTGTACTTGGTGTACTGGCAGCGTTGTTTTTGACTGGTGGAGGTGAACATCAATTCTATATTAGAGTTGATTGTTGGGACAGAGAGAGAGAGGGAAGAAGGTCTTAAGGTGTGGTGAGCCTTTGAGGTGGAAGAAGAAGTGGCATCTTCTTTATTGTATTTTCTTCTAAGTGATTATTAATACAATTATGTATTGTCTCTCATATTCTTGTGTTGTTTCATATTTCTAGTTACTTATTCATTTTGGTTAAATTCTGTGTTTAGTTGCTAATACAAGAAGTAATCATATGTGCTCTATTGGTGGAGCAAGATCCTAATCGAAACTGTGACATTATATGCTTAATAACAAAACTATTGTTATCACCAAGGTAATCCTCTCAAGTTCCTTTTATCTAAAGTAGCTCTTCAAGGATGCATGGCTAAATGGATTATGCTCCTTAGTGAGTTTGATATTGAGTACCAAAAGAAAAGGCAATCAAAGGATAGGTTATTTTAGACCAACTTTTAAAAGCTCCTATTACGACCACTCAACCTTTCAATTTTGACATTTCAGATGATTTTATCATGACGATAGAATAAGCATCACAAAAACATGAATAGTGGATACTCTATTTTGATGGATCCTTCACATCCCAAGTATCTATAGCTGGCATATTGTTGATCATGCCATAGGGGGATTTAATCCCCAAAGCATTCCATATACAATTTTAGTGTACAAATAATATGGCTAAATATGAAGCATTGGTTATAGGTCTCCATCTTGCCAGACAATGGGACATTCAAAGCTTAAAGGTCTATGGAGATATGTAGCTAATCATAAATCAAAAAACTAATTAGTATCAATCAAGAGATGATAACCTTTTTCCTTACAAGCAAATTATCAATGGCCTCAAAACACATTTCAAATCTCTACAATTTGAGCAAGTTCCATGAGTCAATAACAAATCTATTGATGGCATCACAATAATTGGTTCCATGATTCAAATGCATGACAGTGCTAAAGGCTATCAGTTCCTAATTGAAAATATTATTTAGCTGGCACATATTCTATCAGATGTAGAGAGGATATGCACCATTGTTGGTCCTAATCCCTCACATGAGCTATTATGGTACCAAGATTTTTATAACTATTTCAATAGTTATGTATTTCCTGCCAACCTTTCCAAAAACCAAAAAAAACTTGTCCTTCATCACTTAACACATTATATCCTCCTTAGAAACACACTTTATGGAAAATTCTATGATGGAATGCTTCTTCATTATTTATCTTTAGGAGAATCCAAGCTGGAACTAAAGGAGGTTCATGCAGGAATGTGTGGGGCCCATACCAATGGTGTAGTCCTAGCAAAGAAACTTCTCAAAGTAGGCTATTATTGGCAAAAAATGGAGATATATGCTTGTATTTATGTAAATAAATGTGTTCCTTATTAGCAACATGACAACTTGATACATGCACCTTCCTTACCATTGCAGTCGATTACAACACCATAGCCATTCTCAACATGGGGTCTCAATCCCATTGGTAAAATTACCCTGACATCTTTAGATGGCCATAAGCACATTTTGACTACAACCAAGTACTTTACCAAGTGGATTGAGGCCATTCCTCTCACTTATGTTACTAGGAAACAAATAGCCAAATTCATTCATTACCATATCATCTATAGATATGGCATCCCAGCATGTATTATATCTAATAATGGTGGATCCTTTGTGAACCAAAATGTGAAATCTCTTTGTGAAAAATTCAATATCAAGCACAAGAAATCCATTCCATATAAATCATAAGGCAATGGACAAGTTGAGGTATCAAATAAATCTATTCTAGCCATCTTAAAAAAGATTGTCAATGATGTTGGCCATAATTGGCATTTGTAGCTCTGTCCTGTCCTCTAGGCTTATAGAACCAATCATCACAACCCAACTAGAGCTACTCCATACTCCCTTATTTTTAGCACTAAAGCTAACATCCAAGTCAAGATTGAGATCCCATCATTAATAATATCACTGGAGCACATTGAGGATGATGAAGACTATAGAGCCTCACGGTTGCAAAAACTAGAACTTCTTGATGGTAATCATTTGGCTACCCTAGAAAACTTGCAAGATTATTAGAATAGATTATAGAGAAGCTAAAATAAATACATTCTCCCTCAAGAATTTGATATTGGTGACTTAGTTTTGAAAGAGAACCAAAAGAACATAAATGTTGAACCCAAAAAGAAAGGCAAGTTTTAGCCTAATTGGTTAGGACCATATATTATCATAGTAAACTATGGATCAAGAGCATATCGGTTGGCTAAACCTAATGGTGAAGAACTTTTAGAGCCCATGAACATCATACACCTTAATATATTCTATGTATGAATAACTTTGAACCATTGTCTATAAGACCCCTGACTTGGGGGTATCAGTGATGTCATAATTTTATCCCACCCTTTTTAGCTTGAACACATTTTATACTACCTTGGTCCACTTTTCATAAATCCTAAAAATAAAGACATTGAACCCTTGGCACTTTGAACACATTCTTCATCCCATTATGGATTGCTCTCTTTGAGAGGCATATTATTTATTTTATCTAAGACATGTTATAAGCTTGAACAATTTTTATCCCTTGACCAATTATGATCTTGATTATGTCTCATGAACATTATGAACATCTTCAGCAATAGTTCTACAAAGTGGTTCAACTATGATAGTCTTATGCAATTTTAGACAAGTGAATAGTCGCATCTTCTTAGTTCAAGTATTTGTTGTTATTTCTTGTTTTATTAAGAACCTCGCTCTCACTGATATATGAACATGGGCTGTTGTAACCAACTTAGCTATCTTATTGGAACCTCTACTCTCAGGATGTGTATCTACTCGACTAGATGGTCCCACCTTGTGCATATTTTATCCTAAAAATACCAAAAACATTATAAATACTTTAAAAATACTAAAAACATCAGAACATGATCCAAAAAAGAACAAAAACATTGTCTCATGCTTTTATACATTCCTATTCCACCATGATATGCTCTTGATGTTTTGAAAGCACAAAAACACTAGTTTATTTCATCTTGTCCCATGCACTTGCCATTTTACAAGATCATTCTTTCTCATCTCATCAGATTCTTGTTTGTTAGATCATTCTTGTTTGTTCATCATATCTTCCATTTCTTCTATAACATTAACCATGCTGGTCTGATCATCATGTTTCTTCTATCCCATTTCTTGGGAGAACTACATTTGGCCTGAAGTTCATATTGGAACATGCATTCATGGAACTCTGTAGGTAGCATCCACTTGTCTTATGCATCTATATTCAGTTCGGCCAACCCTTTTCTTTTCTTCTCTTTCCCCATTTCTTCAATCATTGTTCCTCTTTAATTAGAGAACAATTGTCATGTCATTATTCTTTCTTATGATGTGGTGGAAAGTAACGCCTCTATCGCACATGCATGAGCATTTGTCTTTAAACCACACTAACTTGGTTTTCATTTGTGTGTATTTATTTGTGTTTTCTTGGTGTTTTTTTGTGCTTTCACACTTCTTTTATTTCTTCTCATTTTTCTTACTTCTTGTCTCCATTCTTGGTCTTGTGCTTCCTTATTTGTTTTTTGCTTATCTCTTTTGTGTTTTAGAACATCTTGATGATTCACATGGATCTTGATTGTTTATATCTTGATCCTATGTTATTGCATTGTTCTTGGACCATTTTATTTATTTGATTTTTGTTGGTGTCTTTTATTTTGTTTGATTTTGCTTTTCTCTTATGTGTTCAAGAATGCCTTGATGGTACACATGGATCTTGATTATTTATATCTTGGTCTCATGTCATTAAGACATTCTTGCCTTTGAATTTTAAACATTTTGTTCCTACTTAAAATCATATCTTGATTTCAAGTTAGGTTCATTTATATTTATATTTTTCTTTATTTTATTTTTTTTATTTAAATGTAAATCGCTATAACTCTGGTTTTGGTCATTTTTGTATCATTATCCTTAGTTATAGATATTCACATTTAAACTAGCTCAGCACAATTGGAAACTTATGTCATTCTAATTTATTCATTCTTATGATGCCTAATTTCTTATGCTATAGCAAGCACTTTGTGCTCAAGTCTCCAATTCTTAACATCAATGCCAGCTTCGATGAATGATTCTCAATAATGCTTTACAAAACCTATGCTCATGATATGGAATTAGGCATCTAGGTAACATACATTTCAAGATTATTTATCTAGTATAATACGTGCATATCTTTGCATACATTTTAAGTCTAATCAATTCTTGGTCATTTTTCATCGTTCTTCATTCCATTCTCTCCCAAACTTGGGTGAACTACATTGGCCTGAAGTTCATATTGGAACATGAGTCTATAGAACTACGTAGGTAGTTCTCAATTTTTATTGAGGTTAGATCATCTATCTCCATTCTTCTTTTCAGTTATATCCTTGAGCTATTTTGCTTTCCAATTGCCCATGTTGGGGCCCAACATCTAAACCACATCCAAATCAAATCAGCTCTATAGGGGAAAAATTATTATTTATATTTTATCAATAATCAAAATTTACCCTACTGGGGCAAAACTATCTTATCACAATCAAATCTACTCTACTAGAGTACTTCTTATTATATTCTCTTTGGAGACCCCATTTTATTGGTGCTTCCCTTCCTTAAGTAGAATGCTCTCTCTTTTCCTCTAATTCCAAGCTCTCCACATTAATTCCCATGATGGCAGTATTTTAAAGTGCAACTTGTCTCAGGATTGATCAATGCCATAAGCACATAGCTTGTACTCTCAAATTGGGTATGTTTACAGTGTGTCCCTTACATTTATGGATTATATATTTCCCATTCCCCATGTCTATACGGACTATTATACCTCTAATCATATTTTTATCATTGATGGTAATCACATGTGCAAGCATTAACTCATCTGGATGTGATCTAATCCATGGGTTAACCTATAACTTTCTCTCTTTTTGAGAGTCCATCCTTCTCTTCCATCCTAGTATGTCCTCTCAATGGGGAATCATGGGTCTATTCCAATTTCTTCTTGACAACTGAAAAAATGTTTCTTCACCTGAATGTCTCGCTACACCTTCTCAAATAGGGACAAAATGTAGACATCCAATTCCTTAACACCATTTTTGTTGAAATTGTCAATCTTACTCGAATTGCACTCAAATGCACATTTTAGGTCAAAATCCTTAAAATGCCTTAAATGGTTCAACCTTTCACTTACAAGTGCTAGTTTAGGTCAGAGTATCCCTAAATAGGGCAATTTATTTTATGGGCCAGCTACCTTTAATTAGATCATTTCAAGTCAAAATGATAATTTTATCATTTAGAGCTCTGGATAACTATTTTCTTCTAATTCATTAGTACACATCATGTACCTTTGTTATTTGGTGTTGAAAACATCCTAAATGGGAATACAACTCCAACACATCTAACATCACCTTCTAATTCCTCTCCAGTTAGATTACAACCTAGTAATATGACTTTCTGACCATTTTCATTAATTGAGAGCCAATTTTTAAATAATTGCACAAATGTTGATTAACCTTGTTTAAGGCTAATTAATCCAAATCAAGAGCTTAAGTGTATTTAACATGAGAGTTGTTAAATATTTCTTTTTGAAAATTGATTCCTATTAACTACATCATCAGGTGACATCATTTCTTGGGAAGACATCCCTAGGCCATAAATGCCACAAATATTAGGATTATGGGTCACCCATGCCTAGTTAATGCCTCCCATGCCTCTTCAATGACCCTTCTTCTAAATTCATGATGATGATAATTATGGATTTAATTCTAAATATTAGGATTATCCATAACCACACATCTCAATCTTGAGATAGACAGACATGGTTGATCCTAACTAATCTCAAAAATCTATAAATTGAAAGTTTATTATGCTCAAATATCTTAAAAATATTAAATATTGTAAAGTTATAATGTTAATTTTTTCCACAAGGCTTTACATTTGATCATTGATATTGTTTGCAATGCATGTTCTGTGGCTGATATATAAATAAGCAGTGACCTTCTTTATGTTGGAGGTCATAAGACTAGTTGATTGGCTAAGTATGTTTTAAGCTTTGCAAATGCTAACTAACAATCTTCATCCCACTAAAATGTTGCCTTTTTATTTAGGAGATGGGTAAATGGGTGGCACTTATCTACTAATTGAGAAATGAACCTGCGTATAGACTGGACCTTTTCTTGTAGACCTCACAACTATTTAAGATTATTTGGTGGAGGCATTTCCATAATAGCATTAACCTTTATAGGGTTGAATTCAATCCCTCATTGTGATACAATGAACCCTAGTAATTTTCTTGATGTGACTCCAAAGACACATTTCTTAGGATTCAAGCAGACTTTATATGCATAAAGCCTCTCAAATATTCTTTGTCGAATGTCAGGGTGTCCAGCTCTTGTTCTTGATTTTTCTAATATATCATCAACATAGTCCTCAATAATATCATGTATCATGACATGGAAGATGACAGTCATTACACATTTATATTTGGCTCTAGCATTCCTCAAACCAAATGGCATGACTTGGTAACATAATGTTCCCCACGAAGTGGTGAACGTGGTCTTATGTTTATTTTTAGGGGCTATCTTGATCTGATTATAACCAAAAAATCCATCCATTAAGGATATCATCTTATACCTAGCAATAGAGTCGATAATCATGTCAATGTTGGGTAGAGTAAAATCATCTTTGGGGTATGCTTTGTTGATATCACAAAAATTAATACAAACACATATGCTTGGGGTCTTTTTACTTATTATAACTATGTTAGAAATCCATTCAAATTATTCCAATGGTCTGATAAAATTGGATCCTAAAAACTTTTCTAACTTGGCCTTAACCAAAAAAGAGATGTGTGGATACATCTTTCTCATCATTAGCTTGACTTGTTTAGCATTAGGGTGAACAAGATGATGCAAAACTAAATCTGGGTCCAAGCCTGGCATGTCAGAGTATGCCCCTACAAAGATGTCTTTATAATCCTTAATAATGGATATAATATTTTCACGTTCTAATTTAGTAAGAGAAGCTCTAAGATAAACAATTTTGGGATCCTCATGGGTTCCCAAATTCACTTCTATTGTGCTCTATATAAGGAGTGTGGATACATATTATAGAATTGAAGGTAATGTATGGTCATGATACTCTGCTTCATTTTCTTAAGAGCAAGATGCTCAAATATTTGATATTGTTCTAAAGAGATGCTTTTACTAGCTATGGAACTTGGGCTAGATGGACTTTCTACATCCTGAGGGGAAGAGCAAACTTTCCCACCTGGGAGTGCCTAAAATAGGTTTTCACTCAAAGGCTTGTCTTTTTCTTTATTTTTCCCCTAATTAATAAGTACCTCAAAGAGGTTTTCACCTAAACATATTGATGTTTATTTTTTATTGTGATAAATAAATTTTGCCTGCTCTCCAAATTAGGTAAAAGAATTGAATGAAAAATTAAAACCCTGCTTATGATCACCAATAGGGAATGCATCTCATAGGCCCATGTATTCTGCAATTGATTCTTCATTTTAAAACTCATTAAGGTATATGACCAAATTTTTTTGATCCCAATCTATGAGTTCAAGATAGAAAAGGCATAGGTTGTAGTGAGGGGTTGCTTTAGGATAAGAAGCACCAATGGTAAAGATATAATGTCCTTCTTCAGAAAGGGAAGCACCACTAGGATGATTTTTTACTTTAGGATGGGAAGCTCCAATAAGATTTATGGTCAATATGACATTTGAATTAATAAGCTCATCAAAAATGCTATAATGGGATGTTGTGTCACTACTAGGAGTCTCATTACTAGTTACTTCAGAAGAGTCACTACCAAATGTTATTAGGTCATCCTCTGGTGGTTGAAATCCAAGACCATGATTCTAATTAATGACTCCACTTAATAAAGGTTCTAACATTCCTTGTACCTATGGCCCAAGATAGTCAAGATGATTTATTATCTTGTTAAGGATAGGATACTTTTGATTTTGAAAATAATCAGTGATGCCTTTAGACTATAACCAATCTCAATCAGTAAAAGCCTCTCCATCTTTCTTTAGTTCAATTATAGGTACAAAAACCATAGGAGGTTTTGGTTGCTTCTTTTTTTGTTGCCAAATTTGATCAGGTCTGTTAGGAGTCTAGGAATTTTTAGGATTACTAAATTTTTTAGGGGATTTTGGAAATTTTGAAATATGGAGGACATTATTTAGATGGTACGTGGAAATGTTAGTGTCTTTAATAATAACTTTTTTGGCTAGAGCTACAAGAAATGGATCAGTCGAAGTGGAGACTAGATCACCAGGTCTATATAATTAAATGGAGATGGACGATAAATGATGGATTTATTCTTCTTTACAATGAATTCAAAACCCAGGTAATAGTTATAATTACAAAAAAATTCTTCAAGATGTTTGCAATATTGGTATGGATGTTGATCAGTGGGAATAGCAACCTTGATCTCATCGTGGGAAAACTTAAGGTATTAGTGAAGAGTAGATGGAACTACCTATACTTCATGGATTCAAAGATGACCAAAAAGTATGTTATAAGGAAGCTCAATATCCACAATATGGAATAATGTGTGATGAGAAATAGACCCAACCATGATTGGCAACCAAATTATACCAGATGATTCCCTCTCAACATTATCATAATCCTTGATTGTAATAGTTTCTAGCTGAATGTCTTTATCCATGTAACCCAATTATCGCACTAATTTAAGAGATATGATGTTCAGTTGGAACCATTATCTATAAGAACCCACTTGATCTTGTTATCCACAATGATTATCTCAATGTATAATGGGTTATTATGGTTTGGACTGAGGGTAGACATGTCCTTTTGATCAAATGTGATTTGTCAAAATGAAGACAAATGTCCAACTAGGTTTTGGAACTGATCAAGGTTTATATCATTTATGTAGGGGTTTTATGTAATTAAACTGTTAGACTGTAAGGTCTTTGAACTATGGATTGAACTAGTTTAGTCTTTGTTGGGATAGTATTTAGCTTTGGAACCATTGGCACAATGTTCTCATTGGGTTTATGGAAAGAAGTGGGTGAAGGGCCCTAAATGGTAACTCACAGGCATCCAGTTGTGACTACACAACCTAGAGGTGGTAAGGAGTTATTATAATTAAAAGAGGGAGGCAAAGGGCCTTAGATGGTGTTTTTTTAGTGACTAACTGTATTTCTATAATTTTGGGTTAGTGAGGAGCCTTTATAAGAAAGGTACTATTATTTAGGATTAGTAACCCATGAAAATAGACTAACAACATGATGATGGGAATGTAATATGGTATTACTAGGGGGAAAGTGTGTTGACCCTATAATGATGGGTCTTGTGTTGCGAGAAACATGAGATTAGCCATGCAACTTCACAATAAAAATGGCAATGTGGGTTACAAAAATCATCCCACAGTGTTATTGTAGTCATAAGGTTCTTTGTTATAATCCACATTATTAGTGTGGGCATTATGATATTGATTATGCCCATTACGATTTTGACCTTGTTGTTGGTTTTGATTCTGCCTCTATCCTTTATTGTGACCATTTTGATTGTTTCTTGATGGTGGTGGATCATGTCGAGGAAAGGGATCTTTATATATTCCCATATCCTAATTTGTGTCCTAATTAGGGGCCAACTTAATTTCCAATTCACCACTTTTAATAAAGTCCTCAATAATATGTTGTAATTGAATGCAATGATATACACTATGACTAGAAACATGATGAAAGTTACACCATTCGTTCTCTTTTTACCAATCTAGTTTTTTTTAATCTTGAAGAAATGGCCTTGATACTAGCCATATAATTAAATTAGCTGCAATTAGATTTTGTAACACTATTATAACTAATTCTCCTAGCTTGCTAAAGACTCTAAAATTGTTATGAAATGTCCTTCGTGGAGGTTATCTCTACAAAGTAGGTAGTGGATTTGAGGGAGTTAATTGTACATTTGGAGGAGACATAACTTGTACCATTTGTACATGTCTTATTTCTATCACCCCATTTCCAACTATGTTCTTATTTTTGTTAAATCCCTAAGACTTATCCTACGTAACTATTTGAGGAGTAGTGATTTATTCTGATTAGATGCTTGACCTTGCACAAAAATCTTAACAAGGCCTTTAGCAATAAGAGCCTTCTCAATCTGCACTCCTTTGTCAATAATTTCTTCAAATGAGTTAGCATAAGCTAACTTTAGATTATGCACAATTTTAGGATGCAAATTCTATGCAAAGATATTAGCCAACTGTTTATCTGGTAAATTGTGTTGAAAATAGCCTACCAATGCTCTCCACCTTTAAAGATATGTAGTAAAACTTTCACCATCATGCTACTTGGATTTGCATAATTCAACAACAGTCAATTCATGTTCTATGTTATATAAAAAATGGTTAACAAACTTTTTTGATAATTCATTCCAATCCACAATTGATCCCTTAGGTATTTTAAGTAGCCAATCAAGATCTTGTCCTACTAAACTTCATAGAAATAGTTATAGTAAGTACTCATTACTATAGGTGACCTCTTGACACAATATGAAGAATGATTATATGTGTTTACATGTATCTCCTTTATGTGCCTCAAAATGAGGTAGAAAGGGGTTTTGTAGAATAGATAATTCAAATGGATATGGGCATATCTCATCAAATTTTTACTTTTTGACTCTATTATTCATCACCAATATTTGGAAAATTTCCTTCATAGAATTCCATTCTTGCATGTTTGGCACATTTGTGGATTGGATAAGAAGTTTTTGGGGTGGAATGTGCCCCTAGTTTTGTTTTTTTTGGGGTGGAATGTGCCCCTAGTTTTGTTGTTGTTAGGGTGGAATGTGCCCCTAGTTTTGTTATTGTTGGGCTGGAATGTGCCCCTAGTTTTATTGTTATTGAGGTGGAATGTGCCCCTACTCTTGTGTGGATCTATAGGGAGCATATACCTTTCGATCCATGATTTGGTTTTGATTTTTTGCTTGAGTTGAGAACATAGGCCATTGATTCTTGGATTGTAAACCATTCCCTAAATTTGGTTGTTTTGCACTTTGTTGATTTTAGAAATTTATATGTTTATTTACCAATTTTTTGGTTCGTTGAAAAGAACTAGCCAAATTGTCTTGAGGGATTTCCTCAATTTGAACTGAATGTTTGAGTTTCTAAGTTTGTAAAGTAACAAGAAGTTCTTTATGATTTAATAATGTATGTTCTGTATCAAATGGAACACTTTGTAAGGTCTCTTGGGACTTTAACTATTCATTTAGATTGCCTTGATCCACTAGGGTAATGTCCTCATCCAATATTTATTACATAATTTTAACCACATTTCCTTATTCTTTTGAATCATTGTTATGAATTTAAGTGTCAACTAGAGAGTCAGTTAAGTCTATGACAAGTTGATTTGCATATCATTGACTTATTATCTTGATCTTAGCTAGAAGATCTAGATTTATAGGTTTTGACTCTGTTCGTATTTCTTTTCCTTTAATAGAGGAAGAAGGTATGTCTATTTGTGCAAAAGATTTCTCTTGCCATCATTATTATCCTTCTCTAATTAAGGTATGCAATTATTCCATAGGAAAATCAGAAGGTAGTCTAGCCCCTGATTCTATCAATCTAAGAAAGGCTTCATCTTCCTCTTCTTGGGGTTGATATCCATTGTAACTATCTTCAGATCATATTATTGTGGGGATATTATCAAAAAAAATGGGGTTATCTTGGCCATCATAAAATTTCTCATCTTCATAGCTAAGGCCATAAGAGGCCCCACTCCTAGTGAACCTTTGAGTCATGTCTAAAAAGAGTTGTTTTGTGTGTTTAATTAATCTTTAGACCAATGCTTGAGAACCAAACAAAGTATGCTTTGGCTGTCTCTTATACAAATAACCAAGGTAATAATAAGACTATAAGGGAGGGTGGTTTGAAACCATGCACAATTTAGAATATTTGGTTCATGAATTTACTCAACCTTTGGTAAAGTTTTAATCATATAGATAGAAATAGAGTAAGGTAACTCAAAGACCCAAGGTGAAAACTAGTACACCAAAGCCTAGATCTATGTCATACACCCATGCGGTAAAAGCTAGCTTCAACTTTGACAAGTTAGCCCTAAAAGTTCAGAGGAAAGATCTCTAGATTATGAAGAAGACAAAATAAACTAAGCAACTCAAGATGTAAAAACATGAAAATCACTAAGTATAAATCTAGGACCAAATAGGTGGCACAACATCGCCACATGATTTTAGTACGATAAAATATGCTCTAGGACTCAAAGCATGAGTGATATGTAAGATGACTTGAGTCTACCAAGATGATAATGTGATTTTGAGTCTTAATAAATGACCTTCAATCCAAATGGAAAATTGAACCCAAGTTAAAATAATCTTAGTGCACAAATGGTGAACCCACCTTGACACACCAACCCTTAGAACTCAGAAAGGTTCAATTTCAAATGTGGATTATAAATGAAGGATTTAAACAAATTGGGTAAAATATCTAGACTCAATTGGGCAGCATGACTGTTTCAAAGTGGATGACATGACATTAATATTTTGATAACAATTTGAACAAGGAAAAGATGAATTTTCCATTTGGACAGTGTAATGCCTCTATTGCTCAAGAAAATTGAGGACAATGTGTTTTGGTTACGTTCATTGAGTTAACAAGTAGTTTTAGACACAAATCAAGACCAAGTAAGCTACTGACAAAAAATAAGCATCTTAAGTCTAAACTAACAAGGTATGGGAAAGTGGGGTCTACTAAACTAGCAAGGTTTTGATCATTCTAGGGGAATCAATTACATAATAACTTTCATGTCAAATGATGCAAAAGACAAGCATGGAAATTGGGTGATCATGGAATTGGCTAGTTGTAAAAAGGTCTAGTCCTTTTTACAACCACTACATCCTATTGTTTTCTCAGTGTAGTACGATGTCCAAATATAGATACATCCCATGTGTAACTCCAAAGGAGTCAAATGAAGTCAATGTCGAGAGGTGAAACCTCGGGTCAAAGTTTTCCTAAAGAATTTATGGCAGGTAATGATGTCCCCCTCGCAAGCCAAGTATTCATGAAAATAAAGAAAGCAAAAAATAGAAAGACTTTAGGGTCATTTTCAAGATCACCCAAACTTTGGTGATTTTTTGGGGAGTGCTTCCGCTGATATTCTTTCTAATCCTTAAACTAGGCTATTTACAATAGGAATGGCACTTTTAATTCCAAGGGTTCCCTAAAGGGGACAAATGGAAGAGCATACATACAACATTCCTCTTTTTGGGAAACAAAACCTAAGTAAACAACTATTACAAACAAAAATTTACAAGTGTGTTCAATTTTAAGCCCAAACAAAATATTTTGGTGGTGTTCATTTAACCCGTTGGTCTTAGTTACAAACTTTGAAAACATTCACGAAAACATCTAAATTCTTTGTTAAACACCAAAACAAAGTTCCTAACTAATGTTTAAGCATGATTTAAGTGATTTAAACATGTTTTGAGAAAATATCAAGCTTGGATCTACAACAAAAATTTTAGCATGTATTTTAGCTTTGAAGCTCTTTTTAGCTTGAAATAGTGAACTTTGGAAAAATAGCTCTCGGGTCTGTGTTTTAAGAAAAACACAGTGACCAATATCGGTTATTACAACCGACGATGGTTACTTTGGCTAACTGAGATCTAAGTGATGTCATTTCTACTAACTGACATCGTTTAATCTAGGTAAGCAATGTCGGTATCACTTGCCAACGTCGGTTTTTGTGTAAAACTATGCCAAATAAAAATGGCAAAGTAAAATTAGAAAATCAATTTACACAAGTTTTAAGGGTCCAAATGGATATTTTAGAGTTACAAAGTGATCTTCTTTAGGTGTGAGATGAGTTTTATCCCATCAGGTGTGCCAAGATGTAGAGAGGATTACAAAGCAAGTTAGTTAAGCATTAGTCCATAAATAATGAAACATACATAAATAACTAACTAACCAAGCCTATCTATTCCTATGGGAATTACAAAGAATAGCAAGAAGCAAATGAAAGAAAGCAACACCATATTACCTTCCAAAATGGATTCACCATACCCATGTGGCTCAAAAACATGTTATCCCTTGATCAAGCATCCTTGTCTTTGTCAACAATGGTGGTAAGCTCCTCCAATGCCTCAAAAACACTCCACAAAACTTAGGCTCATGATTCCAAATCACTAAACCAGCCTATTAATGAAGCTTGCAAACAAAATCAATTATCAAATGCAAAGCCTTGCAGAAATAATTTAACATTATAAATTTTCAATATTTAAGCTTTTGAAGATATTTGAGCATAATAACCTTGAACCAAAAATAGCTTAAAATTCACATCCATGGCCTCTCTATTTATAGATTTTTGAGATTGGTCAAGATCAACCATCACCATCCATCTCAAGATTGACATGTATGGCCATGGATAATCCTAATATTTGGAATTAAATCCATAACTATATTCATCATGATTTTGGAAGAAAGGGCATTGAAGAGGTATGGGAGGCATTAACTAGGCATGGGTGACCCATAATCCTGATATTTGTGGCATTTATGGCCTAGGGATGTCTTCCCAAATGATGTCACCTGATTATGCAATTAATAAGAATCAATTTTCAAAAATAAATATTCAACAACTCTCATGGAAAATCCACTTAAGCTCTTGATTCATATTAATTAGCCTTAAACAAGGTTAATCAACATTTGTGCAATTATTTGAAAATTGGCCCTCAATTAATCAAAATGGTCAGAAAGTCATATTACTGGGTCCTAATCTGACTAGAGAGGAACTGGAAGGTGATGTTAGATGCATTAGAGTTGTATTCCTAATTAGGATGTTTCTAATGCCAAATAACAAAGGTACATGATGTGTACAAATGAATTAGAAGAAAAGAGTGATCCAGAGCACTAAATGGTGAAATTATCATTTTGATGTGAAATGATCTGATCAAAGTTAGTTGGCCCATAAAATGCATTATGCTATTTAGGGATAATTTGACCTAAACTAGCACTTGTAAGTCACAAGATTGAACCATTTAGGGCATTTTATCAATTTTGACCTAAAATGTGCATTTGAGTGCAATTCGAGTAAGATTGACAATTTCAACACAAATGATATTAGGAATTGGATGTCTACATTTCCTAATTAGCAGATAAGTGCCACCCATTTACCCATCTCTTAAAGAAAGGGGTAACATTTTAGTGGGATGAATATTTTTAGATAGCATTTGTAAAACTTAAAACATACTTGGCCAATCCACCAGTCTTATGACCTCCAACACAAGGAAGGTTGTTTCTTCTTTATATATCAGCCACAGAACATGCACTGGGAGCACTTTTGTCACAGCATGATGATCATGGTAAGGAACATGTGTTTTATTATTTAATCCACACATCGGTAGCCTATGAACATAATTGTATGCCTATTGAGAAGGCATGTTTAGCTATGGTGTTTGCCACGTAGAAATTGTGACATTATATGCTAAATAACAAAACTATTATTATCACCAAGGTAGATCCTCTAAAGTTCATTTTATCTAAAGCATCTCTTGAAGGATGGATGGATAAATGCATTATGCTCCTTAGTGAGTTTGATATTGAGTACCAAAATCAAAAGGTAATCAAAGGATAGGTTCTTGCAGACCAACTTGTAAAAGATCCTATTATGGCCACTTATCCTCTCAAATTTGACCTTCCAGATGATTCTATCATGATGATAGAACAAGCATCACAAAAACCTAAATAGTGAATGCTCTATTTTGAAGGATCCTTCACATCCTGAGGATATAGAGCTAACATATTGTTGATTACACCATAAGGGGATTTAATCCCCAAAGCATTCCATATATAATTTTGGTGTACAAATAATATGGCTAAATATGAGGCATTGGTTGTGTTGGTTGAATATTTTGTTGATCAGCATACTAATAAACAAAATAGGTTTGATCAGCCAAAGTAGGAAGATTAGTCATCCAAATGTGTAGGTTCACCACATCAAAAGGGGACTGATCTCTCCTCTCATCAAGTGGAGGTTCCCTATAGGTATGTTATATATATATATATATATATAAACAAAAAATAATACTCGAGGGTAGGACAAACCATCCATCTCTCTTTCTTCAGATATGATGCATGCAAATTAAAATAAAAACTCAAGGGAAATGACAGATAGCACTCCTCTTCTTTTAGAAGTACTATTCAGCAAACCACAAGAATACTCCTGGTAGTAAATTCAAAATGTATCAAAGGATGTAATAACCAACAAATTGAGATGCAGCACAAAGTCTTCACCTAAATTGCTCAAGAGTAAGATACGAAGGACAATGAGGGCACAAAGTCTTCCCAAAGTCCTTTACATAGAAATGAAAAGAAAACACACTAAAGGCAATTATTGGGGCACAAAGTCTCTCCAAAGTTGACTCTTCAGGACACCTTCTTGACTACTATCACTAATTTTGCTTATTGAATTAAAGGAATAGAAGATATATTAAGGAAAAAGACATAAGAATAGTTTCCTCAACAACAAAGATATTACAACACAAAGTCTAAAAAATCACTTGCTTTCTTATTCCAATAACAAATATGATAAACAAATTGAGCTCAAAGTCTCAGAAGTGCCTTTCAATTTGGGTAGAGTTTCATTCTGATTGTCAAAAAAGAGATATTTTACAATAACAAGAGAGTCCCTTATATAGCCACTTCAAGAAGGACTTGGGAACAGTAACACATCATGTTGCATTGAAAACTGTTAGGAAGACAGGCTAAAAATTAGGGACATCTACCCATTTGTTTTTCTCAATGTAGGGAAACAAGTCACGCTTATTGAAAGTTTAAAACTTTCAATGTCCACCTGGTGATCTAATCCTTCCTTCATCATTCCTTCTTTTTTGGTTAATTGAATCGGGTCCTGGATTCAATTTGCTATTCTATTGCTTCCTTGCTTTCTGTTGGCCTTGGCCTTAAAGCCTGTGAATGCATTTGGGTCTATAGATTCAAAGGATCAAAAACTATTTCATGAGCTTTAAAATTGACGTTCGCGCACCCGTCACTACATTTTCAACGGCTAGTTCATTGTCTTAAATTTGACATCTTTAAGCACGTCACCCCTTGGTCCTTCTTTCAGATTTATTGTTTTACATCTTCCTGAAGGGAAGGTGACTCTTCAGCTTCAGGGAAGTATCCTTCAATTTGGCAGTCGAGAGTCCCCCGTAACGGCACCTTCCCTTCGAGGTCCTTCGGCAGCCTTTTCCTTAGAGTCTCTCGCGGCTTGTTTTTCGGGCTTTCCTGCAGACAATTCCTGAGAGTATTTTCCCTGGGCTTTCTTTGCAAGTAAATTCTCATAGATAAAAAGTCTGGGGATAAATTCCCGCAGACAAAAGGTCTATGGAAATTCCTCATGGACAAAAAGTCCATGGAAATTGTTCTATTTGCCTTAGTCATTGCTTCTTTGAAAATTTCTTTGAGCTTTTTGCCCACAGCTTGTTTCTTGAATTCTTTTAGACTTTTTGTTTGAAGGAATTCCTTTGGACAAAAAGTCTAAAGGAATTGCTTCTTTTCTTAGACTTTTTCAGCTGACTTAAACAAAAATCCAAAAGAATTTACCTTTTGAGGCTTCTTTAAAAATGACCCTTTCGAAGGGTACTTTTGTCATCCAAGTGCCCTCCACAAGGTTACTTTGTCCTTCGGGAGGCTCTTTAAACTTTTGCATTTTGAATTGCTCCTTTGAACCATTTGAGTGAACTGCTTGGTTGAACCAAGTTGTTGAACCATTTGATTGAACCAAGTCAATGAACCACTTCGTTAAACCAATGCAATGAACCAACCGGTGATGAATTAAAGTCAATGAACCGCTTGGTTGAACCAAACGTTGAACCAAGCTGATGAACCACTTGGTTGAACCAAATGTTGAACCAAGTTGATGAGCCAAGCTTTGAACCAAAATGGTTCAAGCTGATGGTTCAATTGAATGAAAAAAGCCTTTGAACCAAATGTTGAACTAATCCGTTGAACCAAGCTTTGGTTCAATAGTTCAAACAAAGCCTTGAACCTACTGACGAACCATTTGATTGAACCAAAGGATGAAACAAAGTGGATGAACCAAATGAGTGCAATAAAGTGTTGAACTGCTTGGTTGAACCAAGCCATTGAACCATTCCTTTGATTGAACCCGCCATTGAACCAAGATGGTTCAACCTTTTGAATTTTGAACTTGTTTAACCTTTGAACCAAAGTGGTTCAATGGTTTAACGGTTCAGGATTTCTTTGCTTAGATGCTTGTCGCTAAAGATTTTTTATTGAAATAAGGTACTGAAACAATCCCAAAAAATGACCAGGTGTTAGAAACTGATTCTTTTGATTGAACTCGCCTACAGAAGTCTTTGAACCTGTAGAAATGAACCTACCTACAGAGTCTGTAGAAAACAAGTCTATAGTTTTCTCTAACCTTGAAAGAGTCCATAAAAATCAACTTACGAAGCTCATTGAACTTGGCCTACAGAGTTTGTAGATTTCTCTTCCTACTGAGTCCATAGATTCAAGCCTGCAGAGTCCATAGATTTAAGCCTGTAGAGTCCATAGATTCTAGCCTGCAGAGTTCGTAGATTTTTGAGAAGCTTGAAAAATGAGGAATTTGAATGCCCAGCACAAATTTTGAAAAGAGAAGAGACAATTTTGGTCTGTAGGACCAAAATAGTTCAAATGTTGTCCCAAAAATGAGTGATATTTTTTGGGGGACAATAGTTGGCTCTAGTTGGGGAACTTCTATCAATTGCACAAAGAATTGAAAGGAGTAGAACCCAAAATTTTTAGTGTCTTCATGTGTACCATTGGGTTATGGAGTCATGCTACCTAGAAATGGAAGGCATCAAAAATAGAAACAAACAAAATAAAATAGAATTAAAAATTGTACAAATATACATATATACAAATGAAATGATTTGATACTTCAAGAGTTGAAGTGTTTTAGATGTTGTCCATTGTGAGGTAGAGAAAAGAGTGTGCCATCTTGATATTTTAGTAGAAAGCTATTTTCACCAATGTGCTGATGAATTATAAATGGGCCTCTCCAAAGGGAGTCAAACTTTCCATGCATCCCCTTTGGTTCTCTCCTTTTGTCCCACAGCAAGACTTGATCTCCAATCTAGAAATCATGATTTTTGGCCTTCTGGTCAAAGAGTTTCTCTACCAGACTTTGATGAGCAAAAATTATGTCCACCACCATGGTTCTCTATTCCTCCAGCTCAGTCAGGCACATGATTCTTTTATCAAAAGAGCTTTCATATGTCTGATCTTCAATTGCCTTTGCTAATTTCAAGGTTGGCAATTCTAAGGTGATTGGTATCTTAGCATTGATACCATAAAGAAGTTGAAAAGGAGACATACAAATTACCCTCTTTGATGTGATTCTGTCTACCCATAGAGAATCAACCAATGCTTTATGCCATGTCCTTTGATTATCATCTGTTAGCTTCTTGATAATACTTACCATGTTCTTATTGTTGGATTTAGCTTGTCCATTCCCTTGTAAAAAATAATCAAAAGAGTGAGAGAATATAATTCCATAATGGAAATAGAATTGTGTAATCTCCTGGGAGGTGAAACAAGCTGCATTGTCAGTAACAATTTTGATTGAAACTTCAAACCTGGAAATGATATTCTCTTTGAAGAAGTTGCATACAACTTTTGAAGTAGCATGTTTAGTTGGGATTGCTTCTACCCACTTGGTGAAATAGTCAGTTGCTGTAAGGACATAATCATGTCCAACACTTGAATATGGGTTTATAGTCCCAATAAAATAAAGTCCCCATTGCTGGAAAGGTTCTTCTATGATCACTGGCTTGAGAGGCATAGCAGCTAACTTGGGTCTTCCAACAAATTGATGATAGAGTTCACATTTTCTCACTCACTTATGTGCATCATGGAAAAGAGTTGGCCAGTAATACCTAGCTCGCATAATCTTGTGAGCAGTCACACGAACATAAAAATGTCCTCCATAGGCCAGATTGTGGAAAGATTTTTAAAGTTGGCTTTGTTGCTCTTTGTCTACATAGCAAAGGAATGCTCCATCTATGTTTCTCCTGTATAATCTATTGTCTCAAAGGACAAAATTGGCAGCTTTCAACTTGATAGTCCTCCTTTCTTTGTAAGACAAATGAGCAAGACATTCACCATAAGTAAGGAAATGAGTGATACCTAAATACCACTCATTGGTAGTGGAGATAAAAAGGACTGTTGGAGTATCTTCCACTTCAGTTTCTTCACGTAGTGTATCTTCTGGCTTATTGTCAGCAATTAATTGGCATAGGCCTTTAACCCTAATCAGATTTGTTGGCTTGATGTCTAGATCAAACTCTTGTATTTTCATAATATAATTACCTCTTTTTGTGCCAAACTCCTACTGAGTTAATATAGACTTGACTATAGTGTCAGGAACTAAGGCAGTAGTGTGTGAATTCAAAATATAGAAGTAGAAATGTTTGATTACTTTTACCAATGCATAAGCATGCCTCTCTACATTTGAATAATTAATCTCATGTATTTGGAGAGGGAAACTCATGAAAGAGATAAGAGATTCCATACCTTCCTTGTCTTGTTGAACAAGAATTGCTGAAAGAGTATGTTCAAACACATAGCTGTATATGATGAAATTTTTGTTGTAATCTAGACAAACCAAGGTAGGGGCATGAGCAGTGGCAATTTTAATATCTTGAAATGTTGATTTACCTTCTTTAGTCTAGTTAAAGATGGTCTTCCCTTTCATCATGTTCACAATGTGTCTAGTCTTCTCAACAAATTCAGGGATGAACCTCCATAAGAAATTCACCTTTTTGAAGAAAGAATGAACAGCATTTTTGCTTGTAGGCAAATTAAGCTCTTGAATAGACTTGACTCTGTCTAAGTCAATCTTTATGCCTTCTTTGGACACAATGTGTCCAAGGAGTTTCCCTTCTGTTACTCCAAAAATAGACTTTTTAGGATTTAAGGAAATACCATTCTGGCAGTAGTGTTCCAGCACTTGTTGTAAGTGGCGTACATGATCAGATCAATGCTTTGAAAAGATAGTCAAGTCGTCAAGGCATAACACTATGAATTTACCAATCTCATTTTTGAAATCTAGATCCATTGCTCTCTTAAAGGTAGCACCAACATTTATCAAGCCAAAAGGCATTCTTCTATATGTAAATGTACCCCAAAGTGTGGTGAATGCAGTCCTGTGTTGGTCTGCTTTACCAACTTCAACTTGATTATATCTTGAGAAGCCATCCAGCATTGATAACATCTCTGGACCTATCACTATTTGAAGCACTTTATCCATGATTGGCAAAGGATATTTATCTTTCAAAGATACTTGATTTAGATTCTTAAAATCTACACAAATGCGAATTTTGCTATTCTTCTTCCTTACAGGCACTATGTTTGCAATCCATGTGGAATGATAGATTGGGAAGATGATTATAGTATTTAACATTTTTTATGTCTCAGACAGAATAGTACCTAATATTTTTGGATTATACTGTCTGTATTTTTGCTTGTATGGCATTGAATCAGCCTTGAGAGCAATGTCATGGCAGATTTCATCTAGTTTGAGAGACTTCAAGTCTTCATAAGAATATGCTAAGACATCCATGTATTGATGAAGTAAAGAGATGAAATTGAATCTTTCTTTAGGGGTGCAGCACTTACCAATGTTAACCATCTTGGGATTTTCTTCAGTGGTTAGATTCACTTGATCGAATCTCTAAGAGAAACTTGAGTCTGTCTATTGTTGTTTGATGAATCTATCATGCTTGTCAAATAGCTTCTTAAGAGAAACTAGGCCTTTGGTAATTTTGTTTCCTTTTAGCTGTAGGATTTCTTCATTTATATTTGAACTAGATTCAGAGGCTGATTTATACTTTTGAGGTTCACTGCCTTCAAAACATAGTTGTTCAAAATTATATTTTCATTTCAGGAAAGCAATGATTTGATGATCATCATTGAATACTTGCCAATAATCAGCATTGTCAAGAACACTTGGTCTATAGACCAGCTCAGTAGTATACCTATCTTCTTTGAAATTTGAATGAGGAACTAAGAGAGTTCTTGAAACAGCAAGTGCATCAGCTTTGTCATTAGACTCTCTAGGTATGGCAGAAATGTTGAAAGCATCAAAGTTTTCAATTTGGTCCCATACTAGGTTGTGGTAGTGGTGTAATCTTTAATTCTTGGTTTGGTAAAAGTTCCTCACTTGACAAACCACTAATTGAGCATCCCCTTTGGCATGAAGAAAATTGATGCCTTTTTCTTGAGCAACCTTCATTCCAAGCAGCAGAGATTCATATTCAGCTGTATTATTAGTGTTGCTAAATTGTAGTTTGTAGGATGAAGGAAACATATCTCCTTGAGGAGATATCAACACAATCCCAGCTCTTGAACCAGTAGAGGAACAATTACCATCAAATTCCAAAGTCCATATCTCATTTGATATTGATTTTTCTTTAGACTTTCCTTCATTAGAGATGGAGGATCCTTCTTCATCTATATTACAGCCTACTAGTTCTTCTGTTGTTCTAGTTGAACTGATTTCTAAGTTAATCTTTTCAATAATTATATCAGATGTTTCATGTACTTCATTTATAGATAGAAAATAGTTACCCATACCTATGGATTCAAAAATAATTTGAGCTTTAAGGGCTGATGTTTAGGTGACCACATATTTTGCTTCTTTTTCTGGGAGCAACCTCTTCATTACGCCTTGGATAGGGATCCTTGCCTTAGATAGATCCATGCTTAGTTCTCCTCCCACGTCCTTGCAAAAAAAATTATCCAAGCAAAATGCCATAAGATGCTGGGATGTCAGCCACCAAGACAATCATCTTGATTCTCTTATTTGGAAAGGCTACAAATGCAAATTGGGCATCTTTGATTTGCCTCAACAATGGTACTTGTTTTTTCTCCATGGAGAAACATCTCCCAAACGTCTTGGTCAATGTGAGACCAAGAGGCTTAGCTACTTTAGCAGGCATGACATTATTAGATGCGTATGAGTCTATAATATAGTTACTCAGCTTGTGGCCATTAATTAACAGGGAAACATAGAAAGGTTCTATTTTTCCAAAAATAGATGGGGGAGTAATGACCAGATTATTTGGAATAGGTGTGTTCTTTGGAGAATCAGGAGTTATGTTTTTAGCTTTTTGTCCTGTAGGGATGGTTTGGTTCTTGAAATATTGGACCAACTTATTCAATTGATCAAGATTGGACTGCAAATATTCAAACTTAGACATTTGTATTTTTTGTCTTTTTGACATGATCAATTATGTCAAATGGCTGAATCGAGCTAGGTACAGAGAAATTTACTTCAACTTTTTAAGTTTTAGGAGGGATGGGAGGTGGGCTAGTTTGTGAATTTGAAGTAGAAGGGGAAGTCAAAATTGATGTATTTGCCTTTTAAGTGATTACTATATCCTTTGATGAAAATGTATAATGGTTTCATGCTTAGTAATCATGACTACTAGTTGTGGTTGCTCTTATGTCTTTCCTTTATCAGCTTGCTAGACTGATTGGTTCTTGGACCTAGTAAACACTGCATATGATCCATCAAAATCTTTTTATTTGCTTTTAGGTTCATCATGGTAATTCAAGAAACCAATGTGGAAGTCACCAACTGATTCTTCTTGATTTTATTCAAGGAGATCAGCATCATTTTCTTGATTCAATTCAGGTTGGAAAGAGAATTTTGATTCTGCTTCAAGATATCCCATTGCTGAATTAGTTGGAGGAGCTTCCAGAGCAAGTTTCCATTGTGGGTGAGGAAGGAAATTCTGTTTCCCTTGATTCTTAGTAGCATTGCCCTGATATGATTGATTTGGGAATGTCCTTCTGTATGAAGGAGCAAAAGACATTCCTTAAGCCATTTGCTTTTTGAGAGTAAGCAACTCATTTGCCAATTTTTGCACCATTGGATCTGTGGTGCTTGTAGATGAATATTCAGAAAATGATGAAGCTCTATTTCTATTTGGATATCTTTTTATTTTCCTTGCTAAGATGAGATCATCTTCTACCTCAGTCAAACATTGAGCTGTAGCAAGCTCTATTTGACCAACACATCTCAAGAGAAAACTTACTTCAGGTAACTGAGAATTAATGAAGAAACATTTGAGATTCTCAGCTGTAGGTCGAGCAATTACAGAAATTCTATTTCTCAATTTGTCAAATTTAGATATGAAGTCTCTCATAGGCTCATAAGGCTCTTTCTTAATTTGTGTAAGTTGAGCCAGAAGTGCATGTGCATCTTTTTCAGGGTTAAATCTGGCTTCAAACTTATCTTTGAGAGTATTCCAATCAGTCACTGACCGATCCTATAGATGATAAAACCAATTTGTAGTAGAACCTTGTAGTGTCTCCATAAAAAGCTTGACTGCTACATCTTCAAATTCTACTCGGATTACTCCACAAGCTATGCTGAAGGCTACAATGTGCTCATCAGGATGAACTTTCCCATCACCATAGAATTTGGGGAAATTCTTCTTTGAACTACGTGGAAGCTCATGTAGAGGTGGAGTAAGATTGAGAAGACCAAAAGCATTACCCCAGGGGCCTTGAAATACCATTTTAGGATTATGAAAAGGAGGAATAAAAAATCTCAGAGGGGTAATTATTGGCAAAGCTTTATCAACAACAGAAGTAGATACTTCATCTGGCAATGGAGATCTGACTTTAGTGGGAGGAAAGCTCTTGGTTCATTGGAGATAAGATGATGAGAGAAACAGATCAAAATCACTTTGCTATACCAACTTGAATACAGGGTCAACGATACCTTTAGCCCTTTGGTTTCATGTATACCTTGAATCTACTAGATTGTGAAACAAAATTGGAAAAGAATTGACTTTGCTTCAATTAAAGCTTGAGGCTTTAAACTGTGCGTTCTTTCCCAATTAGTGTGGAGGTGAATGGATAGATTATAAATGGATAATGGGTATATCCCCAGTAGAGTCACCAAAAACTATTGGTTGAATATTTTGTTGATCAACGTACTGATAAACAAAATAGGTCTGATCAGCCAAAGTAGGAAGATTAGTCATCCAAATGTGTAGGTTTACCACATCAGAAGGGGACTGATCTCTCCTCTCATCAAGGGGAGGTTCCCTATATATATATATATATATATATATATATATATATATATATATATAAATAGAAAATAATACTCAAAGGTAGGACAAACCATCCATCTCTCTTTCTTCAGAGATGATGCATGCAAATCAAAGAAAAAACTCAAGGGAAATGACAGATAGCACTCCTCTTCTTTTATAAGTACTATTCAACAAACCACAAGAATACTCGCAGTAAATGCAAAATGTAGCAAAGGATGTAATAACCAACAAATCGAGATGTAGCACAAAATCTTCACCTGAATTGCTCAAGACTAAGATACAAAGGACAATGAAGGCACAAAGTCTTCCCAAAGTCCTTTACACAGAAATGAAAAGAAAACACACTAAAGGCAATTATGGGGGCACAAAGTCTCTCCACAGTTGACTCTTTAGGACACCTTGACTGCTATCACTAATTCTGCTTATTGAATTAAAGGAACAGAAGATATATTAAGAAAAAAGACATAAGAACAGTTTCCTCAACAATAAAGATATTATAGCACAAAGTCTAAAAAATCACTTGCTTTCTTATTCTAATAACAAAATATGATAAAAATTTGAGCTCAAAGTCTCAGAAGTGCCTTTCAATTTGGGCAGAGTTTCGTTCTGATTGTCAAAAAAGAGATATTTTACAATAACAAGAGAGTCCCTTATATAGCCACTTCAAGGACTTGGGAACAGTAACACATAATGTTGCATTGAAAATTGTTAGGAAGACAGGCTATAAATTAGGGACATCTACCCATTTGTTTTTCTCAATGCAGGGAAACAAGTCACACTTATTGAAAGTTTACAACTTTCAATGTCCACCTAGAAATCTGATCCTTCCTTCATCGTTCCTTCTTTTCTGGTTAATTGAATCGGGTCCTAGATTCAATTTGTTGTTCTATTCCTTCCTCTTTTTTTGTTGGCCTTGGCCTTAAAGCCTATGAATGCATTCAGGTCTATAGATTCAAAGGATCAATGGCTATTTCATGAGCTTTAAAATTGACGTTCGTACGTTCATCACTACATTTTCAACGGCTAGTTCGTTGTCTTGAATTTGACGTCTTCAGGCGCATCACCCCTTGGTCCTTCTTTCAGATTTCTTGTTTTACATCTTCCTGAAGGGAAGGTGACTCTTTAGCTTTAGGGAAGTATCTTTCAATTTGGTAGCTGAGAGTCCCCTGTAAGGGCACCTACCCTTTGGGGACCTTCAACAGCCTTTTCCTTAGAGTCTCTTGCGGCTTGTTTCTCGAGCTTTCCTACAGACAATTCCTATGGTTATTTTCCCCGAGCTTTCTCCGTGAGAAAATTCCCATGGACAAAAGGTCTGGGGACAAATTCCCGTGGACAAAAATTCTGTGGAAATTCCTCACAGACAAAAAGTCCACAAAAATTGTTCTATTTGCCTTGGTCATTGCTTCTTTGAAAATTTCTTCGGGCTTTTTACCTACAGCTTGTTTCTTGAATTCTTTCAGACTTTTTGTCCGAAGGAATTGCTTCTTTCCTTAGACTTTTTTAGCTGACTTAAACAAAAATTTGAAAGAATTTACCTTTTGAGGCTTCTTTGAAAATGACCCTTCCAAAGGGTGCTTTTGTCATTCAAGTGCCCTCTGCAAGGGTACTTTGTCCTTCGGGAGGCTCTTTGAACTTTTGCATTTTGAACTACTCCTTTAAACCATCTGAGTGAACCACTTGGTTGAACCAAGTTATTGAACCGTTTGATTAAACCAAGTCGATGAACTGCTCCATTGAACTACTTCATTGAACCAAGGTAATGAACCAACTGGGGATGAATTAAAGTCAATGAACCACTTGGTTGAACCAAACGTTGAACCAAATTTTGAACTTGTTGAACCTTTGAACCAAAGTGGTTCAATGGTTAAAGCTTTCTTTGCTTAGATGCTTGCCAATGAAGATTTTTTATTGAACCAAGGTAATGAAACAATCCCAAAAAATGACCAAGTGTTAGAAACTGATTCTTTTGATTGAACCCGCCTGCAAAAGTCTTTGAACCTGTAGAAATGAACCTACCTGCAGAGTCTGTAGAAAATAATTCTATAGTTTTCTCTAACCTTGAAAGAGTCTATAGAAATCAACCTATGAAGCCCATTGAACTTGGCCTACAGAGTCTGTAGATTTAAGCCTGCAGAGTCCATAGATTCTAGCCTGCAGAGTCCGTAGATTTTTGAGAAGCTTGAAAAATGAGGAATTTGAATGCCAAGGACAAATTTTGAAAAAGCAAGAGACAATTTTGGTCTGTAAGACCAAAATAGTTCAAATGTTGTCCCAAAAATGAGTGATATTTTTTGGGGGACAACAGGTTGTAGGGATCCATCTTGCCCTACAATGGGATATTCAAAGCTTAAAGGTCTATGGAGATTTGTAGCTAATCATAAATTAGACAATTGATCAGTATTAAACAAGAGATGATAAGATTGTTCCTTACAAGCAAATTGTTGATGACCTCAAAACGCATTTTAAATCTCTACAGTTTGAGCAAGTTCTACGAGTCAACAAAAGATCTATTGATGCCATGGCAACAATTGGTTCCATGATTCAAATGCATGATATTACTAAAGAGTATCAGTTCTTGATTGAAAATATTCTTCATTTGGCACATATTATATCAGACTCAGAAAGGATATGCACCATTGCTGATCCTAATCCCTCACCTGAGCTACCATGGTACCAAGAATTTTATAACTATTTCCATAGTCATGTATTTCTCACCAACCTTTCCAACAACCAACACAATCTTTTCCTTCATTACTTAATATGTTATATCCTCCTTGGAAACATGCCTTATTGAAAAGGCTATGATGGAATGCTTCTTCATAATTTATCTTTGGGAGAATCCAAGATGGCACTAAAGGAAGTTCATGAAGGAATATGTGGGGCCCATACCAATGGTGTAGTCTTAACAAAGAAACTTCTCAAAACAAGCTATTATTGGCCCAAAATGGAGATAGATTCTTGTAATTATGTAAAGAAATGTGTTCCTTGTCAGCATCATGGCAACTTGATAATGTACCTTCCTTACCATTACATCCAATTACAACACCATGGCCATTCTCAACATGGGGTCTTGATCTCATTGGGAAAATTAACTTGACATCTTCAGATGGCCATAAGAACATTTTGACTGTAATCAAGTAATTTACCAAGTGGATTGAGGCCATTCCTCTCACTTATGTTACTAATAAACAAATAGCCAAATTCATTCATTACCATATCATATGTCGATATGGCATCCTAGCTCGTATTATATATGATAATGGAAGATCTTTTGTGAACCAAGATGTGAAATCTCTTTATGCAAAATTCAATATCAAGCACAATAAATCCACTCCATATAACCCAAAAGGCAATGAATAAGTTTAGGTATCAAATAAATCCATTCTAGCCATCTTAAAAAAGATTGTCAATGATGTTGGCCGTAATTGGCATTTATAGCTCTATCCTGCCCTCTAGGCTTATAGAACCAATCATCATAACCTAACTAGAGCTACTCCATACTCCCTTGTTTTTGGCACTAAAGCTATCATCCTAGTCAATATTGAGATCCCATCATTAAGAATATCACTGAAGCACATTGAGGATGATGAAGACTATAGAGCCTGATAGTTGCAAAAACTAGAACTTCTTTATGCTAAGCATTTGGTTGCCCTAGAAAAATTGTAGGCCTATCAGAATAGATTATAGAGAAGCTATAACAAACACATTCTCCCTCAAGAATTTGAGATTGGTGACTTAGTTTTGAAAGATAACCAAAAGAACATGAATGTTAAACCCAAAAAGAAAGGCAAGTTTCAAACTAATTGGTTAGGACCATATATTGTCATAGCAAACTATGGATTAGGATCATATCGATTGGTTAAACTTAATGGTGAAGAAATTTTAGAGCCCATAAACATCATACACCTTAAGAGATTCTATGCATGAATGGCTTTGAAACATTATCTATAAGACCCCTGACTTGGGGACAATTTGTGCTGTCATAATTTTATCAGACCCATTTTACCTTGAACACATTTTATACTACCCTGGTCCACTTTTCATGAATCCTGACAATAAAGGCCTTGAACCCTTGGTAATCTGAACACATTCTTCATCCCATTATGGATTTCTCTCTTTGAGTGGCATATTCTTTGTTTTTTTTAAGACATGTTATAAGCTTGACCAATTATGATCTCGATTATGTCTCATGAACATTATGAACATCTTCATTAGTAGTTCAACTAGGATAGTTTTATGCAGTTTTAGACAAGTGAACATCTGCATCTTCTCAATTCAAGTATTTGTTGCTCTTTCTTGTTTTATCAAGAACCTCTCTCTCACTAATTTGTGAGCATGGGTTATTTTAGCTAGCTTAGCTATCTTATTAGAAATCTATTCTTAAGACGTGCATTTCCTCGACTAGATGGTCCCACCTTGTGCATATTTATTCCCAAAAACACCAAAAACATTAGAAATACTTTGAAAATATCAAAAACATCAAAACATGATCCATAAAAGAATAAAAACATTGTCTTGCCCTTCTATACATTTGTACATTCTCATTCTACCATGTTACACTCTTTTGTTTTACAAGCATAAAAACACCAGTTCATTTCATCTTGTCCCACGCACTTGCCATTTTATAAGATCATTCTTTCTCATCTCATCAGCTTCTTGTTTGCCAGATTATTCTTATTTTTTTGTCATATCTTCCATTTATTTTATAATGTTAATCATGCTGGCTTGATCATCATTTTTCTTCTATCCCATTTCTTGGGAGAACTAGATTTGGCCTAAAGTTTATATTGGAACATGCATCCATATAACTATGTAGGAAGCATCCACTTGTCTTATACATCTAGAGTCAACTCGGCTAACCCCTTCCTTTTCTTCTCTTCTCCCATTTCTTTTGTCATTATTCCTCTTTAATTAGGGAATAATTTTCATGTCATTGTTCTTTGTTATGATGTGGTAGAAATTAATGCCTCTACCGTACATGCATGAACATTTGTCTTTAAACCACACTAAATTGGTTTTTGTTTATGTGTGGTTATTTGAGTTTTCTTGGTATTTTGTTGTGTTTTCACACCTCTCCTTTTTTTCTTGTTTCTTGTCTCCATTCTTGGTCTTGTGTTTCTTTGATTGTTTTTTTCTTTTCTCTTTCATGTTTAAGAAAGCCTTGATGGTCCACATGGATCTTGATTATTCATATGTTAGTCTCATGTCATTAAGACGTTCTTGCCTTTTATTTTTAAACATTTTGTTCTTATTTAAGATCATATCTTGATTTTAAGTTAGGTTCATTTATGTTTATCTTTTTCTTTATTTTTGCTTTTTTGTTTAAATGTAAATCATTTTAACTCTGGTTTTAGTCATTGTTGTATCATTATCCTTAGTTATAGATATTCACATTTGAACTAGCTCAATGCAATTGGAATCTTATGTCATTCTAAGTTATTCATACTTATGATGCCTAATTTTTTTTGCTATAGCAAGCACTTTGTGCCCAGGTCTCAACATCTTAACATCAACATCAGCTCCAATAAATGATTCTCAAGAACACTTTTCAAAACCTAGGCTTATGATATGGAATTAGGCTTCTAGGTAGCATGCATTTTAGCACTCAAATCTATGTTTAGACATTCATCTCTTTGCATACATTGTGATTCTAATCAATTCTTGGTCAGTTTTCATCATTCATCCTTCCATTCTCTCTCAAACTTGGGTAAACTGCATTGGCTTGAAGTTCATATTGGAACATGAGTCCATGGACCTATGTAGGCAGTGCTCAAATTTTATTGAGGTTAGCTCAGATATCTCCATTATTATTTTCATCTCTTTCATCACTTTGTGCATTCTCATATGCTTGGTTATATATGGCTTTCTAAGCCATTACACCATCACATGTACATTTGTGCCCACTCGCTTTAACCTATCTTTTCAGTTATATCCTTGAGCTATTTTGATTTCCAATTGCCCATGATGGGGCCCAACATCTGAACCACATCCAAATCAAATGAACTCTATAGGGGAAAATCATTATTTATTCTTTATCAATGATCAAAACTTCCCCTACTAGGGCAAAACTATCTTATCACGATCAAATATACTCTACTAGAGTACTTCTTATTATATTCTCTCTAAAGACCCCATTCTAGTGGTGCTTCCCTTCCTAAAGTAGAATGCTCTCTTTTTTCCTCTAATTTCAAGCTCTCCACACTAATGCCCATGATGGTAGTATTTTAGTGTGCAGCTTGTCTCAGGATTGATCAATGCCATAAGCATGCATTTTGTACTCTCAAATTGGGTACGTTTACAGTGTGTCCCTTAAATTTATAGATTGAATCTTTCCCATTCCCCCCATCTCTAGAGCCTATTATACCTCTAATTATATTTTGATCATTGATGGTAATCACATGTGCAAGCATTAACTCATCTAGATGTGATCTATTCCATGGGTTAACCTCTCACTTTCTCTCTCTTTTCAAGAGTCCATCCTTCTCTTCCATCCTAGCATGTCCTCTCAAGGGGGCATAATGGGTTTGTTCCAATTTCTTATTGACAACTCTTTTTCTTTGAAAAGACGTTGCTTCACCTGAATGTCTTGTTATGCCTTCTTAAATAGGGGCAAAATGTAGACATCCAATTCCTAACACCATTTGTGTTGAAATTATCAATCTTACTCGAATTGCACTCAAATGCACATTTTAGGTCAAAATCCATGAAACGCCCTAAATGGTTTGAACTTGTCACTTATAAGTACCAGTTTAGTTCAAATTATCCCTAAATAGGGTAATGCATTTTATGGGCTAGCTAACTTTGATCAGATCATTTCAAGTCAAAATGACCATTTCACCATTTAGTGCTCTAGATCACTCTTTTCTTCTAATTCATTGGTACACTCGCATACCTTTTTTATTTGTTGTTGGCAACATCTTAAATTAGAATATGGTTCCAATGCATCTAACATCACCTTCCAATTCCTCTCCAATCAAATTATGACCTAGTAATATGACTTTTTGACCATTTTGATTAATTGAGGGCCACTTTTCAAATAATTGCACAAATGTTGATTAACCTTGTTTAGGGCTAATTAATCCAAATCAAGAGCTTAAGTGGATTTTCCATGAGAGTTGTTGAATATATCTTTTTGAAAATTGATTCCTATTAACTACATCATTAGGTGACATCATTTCTTGGGAAGACATCCCTAGGCCATAAATACCACAAATATCAAGATTGTGGGTCATCCATGCCTCTTCAATGCCCCTTCTTCTAAGATAATGATGAAGATAATTATGGATTTAATTCTAAATATTAGGATTATCCATGGCCACACATCTTACTCTTGAGATGGATGATCATGGTTGATCCTGACCAATCTCAAAAATCTATAAATAGAGAGGCCATGGATGTGAATTTTAAACTATTTTGGTGTAAGGTTATTATGCTCAAATATCTTCAAAGCTTGAATATTGCAAATTTATAATGTTAAATTGTTTCCACAAGGTTTTGCATTTGATCATAGATTTTGTTTGCAAGCTTCATTGATAGGCTAGTTTAGTGATAAGGAATCATGAGCCTAGGTTTTATGGAGTGTTCTTGAGGAATTGGAGGAGCTTACCACCATTGTTGGCAAAGACAAAGATGATTGATCAAGGGAGAACATGTTTTTGAGCCACATGGGTATGGTGAATCCATTTGGGAAGGTAATATGGTGTTGCTTTCTTTCATTTATTTCTTGTTATCCTTTGTAATTTCCATAGGAATAGATAGGCTTGGTTAGTTATTTATGCATGTTTCATTATTTATGGAATAATGCTTGACTAACTTGCTTTGTAATCCTCTCTAAAAGAGGGATGGGTCTAGACAAGCTTATGGCTAAGACTAATTTGTAATCTATTGAGGTAAATACTAATATTTTTAATATTGTTGATTCTTTGAGTTAATTTGATGCATCTCCATGGTATAAAGATGTTGTTTAATACTTATAAAATCTAAATTATCCCCCTAGCTTGAATAAGAATCAAAGGAGAACTCTCAAATTTGTCACCCAAAAATACCTCTTGATTGGAAATGGACTTGCATGTAGGAATCCAGATGGGGTTATCCTAATATGTGTGTTAGAAGAACAGACTGTTGTCCTAATTGAATACTTCCATAGTGGAGTTTGCGATGGTCATTTTGCACCTAAAGTTATAGCTCATAAAAATTTGAGAGCTAGTTATTGGTGGCCATCATTATTTAAGGATGTTGATCAGATGTTCAGAAGGTGTGATAAATGTCAGTGCTTTGCTAGGAGGATGAAAGCTTCAGGTTCTCTTCCTTTATATACTTTAATGATTAAAGGTCCATTCAGATAATGGGGAATGGATTTCATTGTATAAATTGTTGATTCATCAAGAAATGGGTATAGATGGATACTAGTTGCAATTGATTACTTCACCAAATGGGTCAAATCAATCCCTATAAATAAAGAAACACACTAGGTAGTCATGAATTTTTTGCTAAATCAAATTATTTATAGATTTGGTGTGCATGTTAAGATAATTGATGATAATGCCATGAGCTTTAAAGCTAAACCTTTGGTGGCATTATGCAAATACTATGGGATTAAACTAACTTACTCTTCCAAATACAATCCTCAAGGGAATGGACAAGCATAATCAAGTAATAAGAACTTGCTCAAGATTATTAGATGAACTTTGAAAGCAAATAAGAAGAGGTGGGGTGAATAGCTGAAGTTTGTCTTATGGGCTGATAGGATTATGCCTAAGAGAGCTACAAGTAGAAGCTCTTTTGAGCTTGTTAATGGAGCTCAAGCAGTTTTGCCTATGAATTTGTAGTTGCCAACCTATCAGGTCATGCATTAATTAAAAGATGATGAGCAGATCAACCACTATGAAAGCAGGGTTAACCAAATTATTGATCTTGATGAAATTCAAAGACAAGCTCATGAAAGACACCTTAAATTCAAGGAGAAGCTGAAGAAAATATTTGATAGGAAGGTCACTATAAGAACTTTCCAAGTAGGTGATTTGGTTTTACTTTAGGATAACAGGGATGAGGAGAAAGGTAAGCATAGAAAGTTTGATTCCTTGTGGATGTGTCCCTATTCCATTGACTACCAGATTAGGGAACATACTTTCTTTTTAAGAGACCTAGATGATGAGATAATGGAATTGCCAGTCAATGGTAAGTATCTAAAGCACTTCCTTGACTAAGTCTATAATCTATGTACCATATTGTATAGTGTTTTATTGCTTTGTTTTTTCATTGCTTTGCAAACTTTTTACTTTGGGCCTTGTTTATACAATTTCCTTTTGTGTTTTACCATGTCTTCATTTTCAGATCCTCTTGATCTATTTTTGTTAGTTCACCATGTTTTACTGAGCCTTCAGGAGTGTTTACTAAGAAATTTTTAACTCTTTGACTCTGTAGCCCAATAGATCGGCACTTGGTTTGGTGTTTTGGGGTTCTTTGCACATCTTAGGGGTTTTGCATCCCCAGGCGAGAACTAGTATTAGTGCCAAAAAATTTACTAGAGCAATTGGGCCCTTGTCTATATCAAAGTTTATGTCCTTATCCAAATTTTTGTCACCATGTATTCCTTTGTAAGGTCAAGTTCATGTACATAATTTGCTAAGTTCTTTGTCTTGTCTTTGCTTAGTGAAGGTATTCCTTCCCTTAGATTTTTTAGGACTTTTGCATGAACACAATGTCTAACAAAAATAGGTCTTCAAACTTTTTGTCTCAGATAAAAAGTTTGAAGACTTATTTCCATTAGATATTTTATCTGCTATAAAAGTTTTGAATGAATTCAATTTCTTATCACTTTCAGGCTAAGTGTTCTACAAAAGTTTTGAAGGGCTATCTCATTGGTTTCAGGTCATTTATTTTAGACTTTTTATCCATGGAGAAAATTTTGAAGGGCACTTTCCCTTCGATCATTTTTACCAAACAAAAATATTGAAGGAATTGTAAGGTCATTTGTTTCAGCTAAAGGTACTTTCCATAAATACTAAAGGGTCATTTTGCCTTTGCAAAATTCCTGAAGGGCACTTTCAAAGGGTGAACAACACTTACAAAAAACTTGAAGGACACTTTCGAAGGACCATTTTTCCTTTGAAAAATATCTAAAGGACTATTTCCTTCAAACATTTTTCCCTTGAAAAATTCTTAAAGGGTGTCTAGAAAATGTCCAAAGGATAATTCTGGATTCGAAGGACACTTACACAACTCCTGAAGGGAACTTTCTAAAGATGGATGAAACTTTCAATAGTTTTGAAGTGTACTTTCAAGAGATTAAAGGGTATTTTTGTAGGGTATGTGCCCTTAAATTTTTTTTTAAGGGTATGTTCAAGTGCTCAAAATATTCTTTTAGACAAATTGTTGTAGGGCAGAGGTTTATTTCCTTCAGACATTTTGCCTGAGTAAAAAATCTAAAGGAATTGCATTTCTTCAGGAGAAGTACTAATGTCAATTTCTAAAATGAAATTATTTTGAACAAATTGTCCAAAACAATTATCTTGACAAAGGCAACAGAGCTGAGTGTTAAATTCTTTTGGAAAAAGTTCAGGGGTTCAATTCCTTCAGGAAAATTACTTGGACACACTTCTTGCAGGATAATAGTTTTAAAGCAAATAGGGAGGCCAAAGACAAAGACTCTAATGAAATTCTCATGGAACAAAGTCCCTGAAATAATATTTCCAAATTTTAGGTGCTGATCTCAGGGATGTCTTTTGACAAGTACATGGATGTCAACTTTAAGCTATAGAGACTAGCCATTGGGATTCAAAGCACTGAAAATGTTCATACTAACATCAAAAACATTTGTACTAGCATCAAATTTTAGACCTTGTGAAGTAGTCATTTGTTTTCAAATGGAGAAAAATCTAATTGATTATGTTTGCATAGAAAAGGATGATTCGATGGTGCACAAATAAAGCTAAATAGTCAAAAGAACCTAGGATAAGCAGAGGCATGACAAGTATTGAGCTTGTAGGGTATGGTTTAAATTATGAGCATGTTCTAAAGATATTATGGTGTAAGATAGTAGTTGACAATTCAACAAGACTTGAGATCAAGAGATATACTTCCACATGCTATGAGGGTGATTGAAGTAGAAAATATTATCTGTAGGGTGCATAGAAAGCATGTAGGGTTGCCAAGTGGCATATCCTTAGGGATTGGATAGATATAAAGACTAAGCAAGTTTGATAAGATTGATGGAGTGAGGATGGCATTGAAATGTCAAAGGCTAAAGGAGTCAAATGAGGATGACAAGTGTTATCATCTTGAGGACTCAGATAGAGATCAATGACTTGCAAGCCCTCCCCAAAGGTTTCCAAGGCTCAAATACTTGGATTTATAAAAAAATAAAGTAAAAAGGGTGAAATAAAGCTAAGTTATTATATTTTGATTTACTTTTCTTGTCCAAGTTCCTCCATAGGAGGATCTTGTAGGGTTTCAAGATCCATGTAGGACACTCTAAGGAAGGATTATTCAAATAGCCATGAATCTAAAATATTCCTAAGAAATCATTACAAGAGCATATTATTCCATGGCATGCATCAGAGGAAGGGAAGTTATCCAAGTTGTTCCAACTATATTAATGAGTGGTTGAAGGGCATCTCCATGTGGTTACACAAAAGACAAATGATTTATTTGGCTCCTCAAATGAATATTCTTCTTCCAGCTCATGTAAGGGGCATTTCAAGCCAAGAAATCAAGAATTTTATTGCAAATCTCCATCATTTATTGAAGAGGTAGTTAGAGAAATCATTTTTTAGGAAAATACATGAAGATCCTAGGTGTGGTAAGGTGTTTTTTCTAGCTTGGAGCATCTTGGCATAACTTGAGGGGGAGTTTTGCTCTTTTGGAGGTTACAACTCTCATTCCTAGATTTGAAGGTTTGAAAAATGTATAAATAGAAGGCTTGTCTTATATTCAAAGGTTATTGGTTGTTGTTGGCTATCGATTAATATAGGTCATTTTTAGGCATCCTCTTTCCCTAAGTTTAAGTTTTGCAAAGGATTTTTTTCGGATCGACTATTGTGTGTAGACTTTGTCTCCCTTACTAAGGTGGTTGCATCTATAAATCCATTAGCAAGCTTTGAGATCATGTTCATGTTTCCCTTGTTAGAGGAGCAATCTCATCATGTTTGTCCCCATGGTAGTATTTTGAAGTGTTAGTGTCTATAATATTTATTTTCAAGTTACTAAAAAACATTTGTGATTCTCCACTATATTTTGATAATAAAATACAATAATATGTTTTTGCAAGTTCTATTGATTGGATATCTAGTTTGTGTTCATTACTGGTTGTCATTCTGAGCATGTACTTAGGTTATAAATTCATTTCTATAGTTATATTTTGAAATACATTATTGAATACCTTTTAAGGACTCCCTCGGTTCATGAATTTAACAAGAGAAATTATTTGAGATTCTAGTTTCAGATTATGTCCTAGTTTATCATGGATTATTTGGTTTTTATCATTATCTTGTAGTTGAAATGTTTTCTACATCTTTACTAAGGAACATTGTCATGTAATACTACTAAATACTTTATTATTTACAAGCCACCAACACACCACCCTTCATTCTATAATCAACTATAAATATGCTCTACCCTACCCTGTAAATAACACACTCTATTGTATATTATAAGTGTTACTTGCCCTACAAATGCATAATATCTTGCCTATTTGGAATGTGTTTGCAGTTTGAGCTTTAAATCATAGCATTGCAATCTATTAATTAGTTCTTTTTGTTGTTGAATATTTTATGAAATGAAGATTGTAGTCACAATTTCATTTGTCTTTAGTAGCTTGTGTATGACATAAAACATTTGTGCATTTTGTGTGACAACCCTTCACAGGCGAAGTGTGCAAACTTGGTTATGCTTTGGTCATACTTCTCCTTTGTGCCAAGAATCTCCATGGAAATTGAAGTGTAAAATCCCTCCATGTGAGAAAGCTACCCCATAGGTTTTCTCACCTTGGTTTAGGCAGATCCAAAAGTAGCAGGGAGCTAACTATACCCTTTGTAGGTGCCTCTTAACCATTTTCTCTAGTCTAGTCCAGTCTTGATGCCAAACCCTCCCCTGACTACAATGACATTCCAGCAGGTTTCTCATCATTGTTTTCCATTTCCTTCAAAGTGTGAAAGGCTAAATTAGAGAGGTGTACAATTGGGAACCAACAAGCTCCATATTTAAGTTATTGTGAGATGCTCTATTGGTCATTTTCTTATCTATCTATTATTTCTCTTAGTTATTTTTTGGGACCTTAAGTGTTCTATTTATTTTTTTCTTCAGGGCATTTGGTCTTCCTTTTTTTTCATGTTTTTTCATCTTTATTTGAGTTTGGTTTGTTACTTATCTTACATTAATTTGTTATCCATAAATTAATTATATGTGTCATTTGTTTGATGTGGATTATTACTTATCTTACTTTAGATGCCTTTTTTTGGGTTTTCAATTGTAATAGCCTTGGCTTTTTGGCTTATCAATTATCCTTTATTTTTACTTAGTTTCCCTAGTATTTTTGTTTTAACCTAGCCTTAGCAATCCAAACTTGCCATTTTTCCAATTGACTTAACCATTTTTGAGAGTTTTCCATTTAGTTTAACCACCATTCATTTATTTTCTTTGGTTCTTTACATTTTTAGCCTTTTATCCCTAGGTTTTCTTAAATGCAGTTATTACACCCTCCAGAATCAAGACTATGATATTTTCATGTGGCCATTTAGTGATAAATATAAGTCAAGGTATGTATATGGTACTTTCAATTATTAATTTATCAACAATACTTTCAATTCTTTCATTTCAATTATAGTTTGTTTTTATGTTCTTTCTTAAAGCATCATCCCATGTTACATTATTGTCATATGTGATGAGCTTTGGGTGGGGCATATGTATATACACAATATTTTTCACTTTATCATTTATTATTAGTTTCTTTTGTAGTAACTTGTAGATAATCTATCTCCCTGAGTGCATGCCTTAAAGGGTGCACCAAGAAAGGACTGGACCAGCTCATGGTACTTTATAAGATGTTGTTATTATATCATGATTACACATTTCCTATTATATGTCTAGCTTCCTCAATATATCTTTTCATTTACCTCATTCTATTATATCCTATTTAGTTGTGTTAGTTTCCATATATCCTACAACATTGGTCAGGCCAATACTATCTATTTAGTACATTTTACTCTTCTTGTGTTGTATCAACCAACTCGATGTAGTTTTAAAGTTGTGTTTTGACATATGTACTATATTAGCTTGGCTGATACTATTTTGTGTTAGCTAAATCCATTAAATTATATCAACCTGGATGATATCATTAACTTAATGTTTAGGGTTAGTTTTGGGTGTTGGATCGATATGTGTGTGTGTGTGTGTGTGTGTGTGTGTGTGTGTGTGTGTGTGTGTGTGTGTGTGTGTGGGTTATATTTCATCCCAATCATATAATTTTCACTATGTTTATTCTACATTCAATCACACTTATACCCTAAGTCATATCTGGAGGAGTTTGTGGTATAAAACCACATCTTGAGGAAGATTTTCTTGTGGTTATCTTTCGAGCTCAATATAAGAGTCATTCAGAGTCCTAATTGAGGATATCTTAGGCCATTATCCAACCATTTGAAGTCTTTAACCCAAAACATCTCTTACAAATTTCCACTTGAGTTGGGGGGAGGGGGTGGTTGATACTTGACAAATCCACTCCATGGTATGTATTTATAGCTCTATACTCTTTTTTTATTAACTTAATAGATTAGATATTTCTTGTTTCTTAATGAATGAATGTGTGTGTATCCTTGTCTATGTTCTATCTACAACGAATAATCTAGTGTGGCTATATGATTTCTTAAACTTGTCATATTCCATTTTATGTTGCCTAGACCCCCATTTGGTTGACCATGGCACCTTACCTTTTATGATCATTATAACCCTTCCCTTTAGCTTACTTTAGTTTCATATCTATTTTCATTTACTTGCATATTTAATTTCATATATTTATAGTGAGAGATATCTCCTTGTACCATAGGCTTAGGCTTTGGAACCTTGCCTTTTGGAATTGTGACATAGGAAACCCTATATTATATCTCTAGGATTCATTGGTCTTTACTTGGAAAAACTAAGTATCATAGGCTTTATTTGATCAACCTTATCTAAGTTCAAGTCTATTGAGATAGGATAGTTGTAGGTTAATCCTAACACATGCATATAGTCTTTAATATTTTTCCAGGTCTATACAGTTGATGAACTAGTTATAGAGTATTTCTAGGTATAGATACACTTCCTATTAATGATAGACAGTTAGAATCAACTACGTACATTATCTCTCTCTTATTTTGTCAATTATAAATCTGTGTGTGTGTGTGTGTGTGTGTGTGTGTGTGTGTGTGTGTGTGTGTGTGTGTGTGTGTGTGTGTGTGTGTGAGTGAGTGAGTGAGTGAGAGAGAGAGAGAGAGAGAGAGAGAGAGAGAGAGAGAGAGAGAGAGAGAGAGAGATAATGCTCTAATGATTGTTAAATGTTTTAGTTTATTTTACGCTTATGCAATATATGATAATGCCAACGATGCACTATTTCAGATATAGAAAATATGACAATACATATACTAATATGAATTGAATTGGATATATATATATATATATATATATATATATATATATCCAATTTAATTCATATTAGTATATGTATTGTCATATTGTCTATATCTGAAATAGTGCATCGTTGGCATTATCATATATTGCATAAGCGTAAAATAAACTAAAACATTTAACAATCATTAGAGCATTATCATTACCTGAGCTACCATTCTATTATGGAGCACTACTAAAATCCTAATTTAATATATTTTTATTTATAAAATTTCTTTTTATCAACAACTTGATATCATTAAGGGTCATGATAGTTATACAATTAGTTATTTCACATTAGTCATTAACCGTAGTGAAGGCCCCTAATAATTCCTTGTCCATTTTTTAGATATATCAATTCATATTGTGCAAATAGGAGAAATGAATATAAAAAAATATGAACATAATTATCATGTCATTTTTTAGTAGACAATCCCCTGTCAAAAGTGCTCTTAACATTAGATCTTGATCATGTCCAATTTTTTGGGTGAGATTATTAATAGTTTTGACACTGGATTCTCTGGTTTAGATTCAAATTACAAATCTCCAACAATGATATTATATTTAATATATGCCCTTAAGCCTATGTTTAAATTCATAATTGATTTAGATAATTAATTAATAATTATTGTTGTCTTTTTACATGTATTGTGATGATTTTAATTAAATGTAATCCATTCATTTTTGTTATAGGATTACATATGCTTTCATCACCAAAACCACTCTCGTTGTAATTCATTTATTTGTGTTATAGGAATACACATGTTTTCATTATTCAAACCACTCTCACTATAAATAATTGATTTGGATCCCATTTATTTATGTTATAGGAATACACATGCTTTCATTATCCAAACCATTCTTCTTATAAAAAAATGATTTGGATCCCAAGAGGTCTAGGTGATAACATTGTAAATGAAGATCATGCATTATATCCATATGTGGAAGTAATATGAAATGAAGATTAGATAATCACAATAGAGAAAATAATAGAACCGAAATAAAAATATATATTAATATGTGTGATATGTACATGGCATATTCTTGAGGGAGATGTATGGTTGCTTACATTTTACTATTTGATTGTTATTTAATGGTGTTGATATGTATGCAGAGATTATAAAGCTAACAGGAGTAAAGAACCATTATGGAGGTTTAAATAGTTAAGTTTATTTGTGTATCTTTTCACCTTTTGATCATTGTGTGGTTGGGTTTCTAGATGTGTGGTATGTTGACATGTACTTTGGCATAATGTGGGCCCTAGAAGTGCCACTTGCATGGTGCAAAGTGTATAGATAGTTTCTATGTGTTTTATATATTTTTCACATGGACTAAGTTGTGTAGTATATTTTTAGGTGTTATGTGGGTAGTCTATGTTGTGCAAAGGTTGCACGCATGGTGCAAAATAGCACATTGTCATGCAGGGTGTACAAGATGTGTAAATGTAAAGTTACACTAAATATCTCCAAGATTGATCAATAAAACATGGCTTTAGGGGGCATTATCCCTCGACCCCACAAGAGGAACCCTTAACTTATACTGGGGCTCCACATCATTTTAGGTGAAAGAACCATTGTTATCTTTCAAGATGTGTAGTGTGTATCTTGAAGTTGTGTAGAATGTACATGGTGCGAAGGAATACACAATGATACTCAAAGTGTAAAGTTATAAAAACTACTAAGGCATTCAAATATAGAGTGCGAACCAATATAATGTTCTCATATCGAGAACAACATAAGCAACTTCATCATATGACATTAAGTAATAAATAAACACAAATTAATATGAGGAAATAGACAATTAATAGCATACTAGACTCAACACCTTCAACTTCTATTTAGACTTTAGTTTAGAGGAATATACTATTAGGTTATAAACTATAAATCCAATCACAAAAGAAAAGGCACCTTTGTAAAGGAATTGTATGTAAAATATGATACTAACTCCATTCAAGGTGTGATCCAAAACCTTAGTAAGTTTAATTTGTTGACATCAAATGAAAAAACTTATCAACCCTCCACCCAAAATGTTTGTTGTTGTTGCCTACTGATTCTTTTATTACTTATGCTTTTTATGTGCTCCTTTTCTTTTCTTTTTGTTATGCATTTATGGCAATATAACTTGATGCGATCTTTTTTTGTATGGTTATTATTGACTCTTTATTAGACTAGTTCGTCTCCTAAGGCTTTTTATAGCTCAGTATGATTTTACTTATGAGGTATAACTCTTTCCACTCGGGGTTTTATATGCCTAGTGTTGTACCATATCATTTTTTATTAATATAAGTGTGCTTTTCATTCAAAAAAACATAACAACTGATGAGTTGCAAGATGATTATAAGAGACTTTTAATAGTGTACTTGTTATAGCTTGGAATTTCACCCTTGTGAGAGAGTTCTTCAAGCTCCCTCACTTCTAGCTATAAGCATGGGGACAACCTCAGGATGTGGGTATCCTATGGTGAGGTTGAACCTCTAGGCTTTTTTATGAGGCTAGTTCTTTAGGTGCTTCACTTCAGCTCTTGATCTCACACTAAAATCTATTGTCAGCGAAAGAAAAGGGATAGGATGATTACTTGAAAATAAATCTAAGCTAAGGGAGGTGATGCACCAAAAGTAAGTGATCCACTTGGTCTGGGGAATGACACTAATTCAACGTAAAATAAGTTTGCTTACACAACCTCCTAACTAGCTAGCTTGCATAAATATTTCATAAACTAGGCTCACTGAACTATACGTGAAGCAAAGAGGGATTTCTAAATCCACATTAAGCATCTATTAATGGTAAAAAAGCTCAAGTTCAGACCTGCAACTAACTGGAAAACACCTAAAAATAAGTAAGAAAGAGGGACAATAAGGTTGGAAGGACGCTTCTTCACAACGCTATTGTGCACAAGCTAACTCAACATAATTTTTAGATGAAGAGATAGGTAAAATATTTTTTATTGCTTCAAAGGTCTATTACACAACGATTTTCGCAGAGTGATTCTATCACTAGTCTGGGGACCATTTGCTTGGCTCCAAGGCCTCTATTTATATAGAAAAGGGGGAAGAGAGAAGGGGAAGAAAGAAGAATTCATTGATGGTGGGAACTCTCATATTGTCCTTCCTTATTACCCCTTAATGCAACGCTCATGATCACTGACAATACTCTTGAGCCCCTCCCGTCTTTAAGTTTTTCTTTGGTGCATCTGAAAAAGTCATATTGTAAGCAGCTAGAATGACTCTTCTTGGCATGACGTATTTAAGCATTGAACAATGATTGTAGGGAGTGAACTATGGCAGATGAGAACCTTCATAACTTTTAGCTACCAGTCGCTTGGACTCTCCCATGCTCATTGGTCATCCTTGTGCCACTAGTCCTTTACTGATTGGTCCTTTCTGCTCTAGTTTACGCCATGTGGCAGCCTTTCATTCGTTGCATCATGATTCTCGCATTTCTGGACCAAACTTAAGTCGAGCACTTGGAGAATCCTGATTTACTCTATGCAGAGTAATTCAAGTTCTTTGATCTCTCCAACTTTAGACTTTCTCAGATCCTTTACTTATAAAGCCTTTTAAGTAGAGTACTTGGAGAACCCTGATTTACTCTGTACAGAGTAATTTGGATTCTCTAAGCTCACTTACTTCGAACTTGTCCATCTTAAAGTCTTTTCACTTTGTTGTTTCCAAGCCTTAAGACTTCGGGCTTTTCAAAACTGATTACTTCCAATGACTAGTCGCTTACCCTGATTTTGACATCCATTGACCTGTCATTTCCTTTGGACACTTGGTCTCGGGATTCCTTCTCGGCTTATTTCTTTTGGGCAAATCTTCCAAAGGAATTTCTTCGGACTTTGTCTATGTTTGTCTTCGGAAATTACCTTTCGGACTTTTCAAAATGAACTTTCCCAAAGGGTGAGAGACCCTTTGGGCTTCCTGCATGTCCCTTCAAAGTTCTGTGAATGATCCTCCTAAAGGGAAAGATACCCTTCAAAAATTTTGAAATAATCCTTCCAAAAAATAACATACCCTTCGGGAAAATTGCAACTGTCCACTTCAAGAAAGAAAATGTGGACCATTATACAATTCAAAAATTTGGAACCCATGATCATATACCACATAAATGTGGACCATTTAATCAACTAAAAAAAATTGTATATATTTTATTTTGTTATCTCCTACTAGAAGATTAATGCGAGGCTTTATGTCCTTTCTACGCACTATAGTGGAACCTTCCTTTCCACGATTCCATGGGAAACACAACTCTGTCCCATTGGATTTGTTAAATCTTCAATTCAAGTTTAACCCCTTAAAAATAAAAAGTAACATTGCAAATTGTAATTGATCGCTTCTAGGCACGGAAGTGCATTTGTCGTATTAAGTCTAATTTACAATAAGGGTGGTGGTGGATACAATAACATAATAATATTAATGTTAGTAAAAATTTAAACTTTATTATATAATTTTTATTAGAAAAAACTATGTTAAATTCAATTAATAATAGGGAGTGGTGGTGGTTAAGATAAAACAATGATATTGATGTTACTTTTTAAAAAATTTAAATTGATTATATAATATAAAATAAGATATAGAGAATTTAAATATAATTCTAACAAATTTGAAAATTAAAAAAAATATATTTTCAAAAATTAAAATAATTCATGTTTTTTAATGTTTCATTGATTTTATCATATTTTCAATTTTATTATAATGTGACATTTTACAAAATCTTGAAAAAAAAACAAGGTAAATAGTAGATTTCTGGGATAGAAAGTATGGAAGTAAAGTTTTTAGCCAAGTGTTGGTAAAGATCAAACATCTTTGAAAAGAAAAGGGCTAAACATATTTGATTCTCATAAACCATGAAGATCTAGAAAGAGTTATACAAGTCTTTAAAGGGGCAAAATAATCGGCCCCTCATCTTATAATATGGAGAACATCTTTAAAAAAACAATCTTTTTAAGCTCAGAAAAAAAAAAATGTGCACATTTTTCATTGTAGTGTAATAATATGAGATGTCAATAAAAATATTTAACTTTAAATTTAATGTCCATTTGATTGTCATATAATAATTTTGACTTTAAATTTGATATCTATTTGACACATAAATTTTTCTTTTTAATTGGAAAAAGTAATCAAATCTTAATATCTCAGATAAACAATAAAATTTAGAAACTTTTTTCTCTTTAAAAATAATAAAACTAAATTGAACCCATCCATCATTAATCAATAAAAAAATCACAAAAAGATAATACACTTATTAATAAATGTGATATATAATAAATATAAAATAAATACCTCTAAATTAATACCTCTTATTTTTTATTTTTTATTTTTTAAATTAAAATATCTTTACTAATTATCAATTTATTATTATTTTGATTAAAAAATTAATATAAATTTACAATAGGAAAAATTGCATACATTCAATGTTATCATAGAACATTTAACACTACTATTTATAAAATTATTGTATAATTGTAGTTGCAATATACAAACTTTTAAGTGTTGTTTACGGTTGCATATTCTTTTCAAGATAATCTATAAAGATCTTGTCAATAAAGTTGAATTAGTACAACGAATAAGAAGAATGGAGAAGAAAATTTAAAAAGTTGAAAATGATTCAATAGATTTTTTCGTAATGTTTAAATTTGAAAATGATTCAATAGATTTTTTCATAATGTTGAAATTGTAATTGTTTTTTCATTTTATTTTTTAATGATCATTTTGTTTCAATAAATAAATTAAGTAAAAATAAAAAATAAAAAGATAAATATATTTAATATAATTATAAAATAAAAATAATAATGTTTTTATAGTTTATATTAAATATAGTGAGAAATGTTTTTCATTGTAATTGTGTAAAAGTTTTTTTTGGGAAAATTTATTTACAAATTTTTCAATTAATATTTGAAATCATAATTCGTGATTCATCATTAAATATAAATTATTTGTTTTTGTAATGATAGATCACGAAATGTAATTCAAAAAATGAAATTACCTACAATAATTATGGAACGTATTTCACAAAGTAGTTATAGAACTTGATTACCTACAATGGCTCCTCCATTACTGGGGTGATGTGCCTTGCACTGTTACTTGCATGTTGCCTTCCCCACTTAGGGACACCCCGTCTCGTGGTAGGGGTGGCTCTTGCCATAACCAACCTCGCCACCGTTCTCGGGTTTTGGTTCCTCGCAACAACGTTACTCTCCCCCTCCAATATAGCAAGGTGGTTGGGGTTCCCCCCTATGCACCATGTGTTTGTTGGGGCTCTCCGGCTCCACCACCTCGGCACAGTCAATGGTAGGGCTCTCCGCCTCCGATGGCCCACCTCGAAGGAGGTTGTAATCTGTGAACTCCGAGGGTGGTTCTTTTCAACATTTTGATAAAAGTTTCCCATGGCTTAATTTAGTCATTTCTCCTCCACATGCTATTAAAGAAAAAGAAAATATTAACCAAGACATTGATGAGACTTAGTGGATGATGGGAAGGATCTTCCAAATTTCGAATGAGGTGGTTGTTTCTAACATTCACTAACCCCCAAATAGTTATCTGTCATTGTTGCTTAAATTACCCCCTTTTTTAATATACTAAAACTTTCTCTAAGCTTGGTCTAATTTATTGATTACTTTTGTAGTCTTAAATTTTTTATTTCTTATAAAAAATTTAGTGTGATTTTGGTAACATGCCCTCTACCGTTTTTTTTTTAATAATATCGTATATATTTTATTTATAATAAAATTATAAACTCTATTTCATCTTTAAAAAATCTTATTTAAAAATAAAATGAAATGTAAACGTGTCAACCCCCTCACCGCCTATGAATTTGATGTGATGTTATTCCTAGACCGTTGTGGGGAACCGTCCCAGCTCGTCTGATCGACAAAATGTGGGCCTTTCCAAATTCCAAAGCACCCCGACATTTTTCAAACTGCAACTTGACAGAAAAAGCGAGTCCTTCGTAACCCTAGTTGCAGATGGGAAACTTTCTTTACCGATTAAAAATCATATTGAAAGCTATGGAGATCTTAATTTCTTCCTCACGCACTCCATTTCACGTGAAGATTTGGAAAGTGATGACGTTGTACTGCGCACCATTCTGTCGTTTACCAGAAAAGAGGGGGCAACGTGCAGTCGGTATTCATTATAAACATGAGTGGCGTTGTTGCTGATTATTGAATTCCAACGATGTGATATAAAACACTATTATGCCTTCAATTCTTACTACTAATATTGTTTTTCAAGTAAAACTCCTGACTCCATGACTCAAATTTCAGCCTTGAAATGGAAATCTACCTACGAATAGCAGGATTCTCTCATATTATAGTAATTGGAAAAAGAAAAAAGGAAAAAAAACTGTATTGTCTGACACAAATTCCACCACTCATCCCAGCTTGATGATGACTGTTTTTTTAATTTTTGGAGGCATGCAATTGTAATTTCATCATTATTCCCATGACTAGGCGTTTGTTTAAGTTTGGTGAGCTTTTAACCTATAAATGTTGTCAGCTCATAAACATGGGAGAATGTTGTCAGCTAAAAATTGAGTTTTTTATTTGAGTAATTTAAAGAGCTTGAGCTGCTATTTTAATTTTATTTGTACTAATAATAGATTATTTTCTAGAATCTAAAAGTGAAGAAATTCAAGTGCCCTATCTACTATAATATTTATAGAAAATACCAATGATTTTTTATAGATTATCATAGATCGCTTGCAACTTTCATTTATTATAAGGACCATAGATGTTTAATTTTGTCTATCTTCAATACACTTCAAAATATTTAATTTGAAGTCTTTACATATAGAGAATTTAAATAAAAATAAAAATTGGCTCTCAACCACAAGAAAATACATATCGATAAAAATATGGTCCATATCTGTAAGGTAATATAGTAATGTAAATCTAGTCACAAATACTTGATCATGCATATTTTACCTATTTTTATCTTTAATTAACTAGTGCATTTATTTGGTACCTTTTTTACTATTTTACCTTATCCTAAGCTTAAGAGAAGACCTATTCTATCCTAAAACTATCATCTATCGCATATGGAAATGTTATGATCGCTAAAAATACTTTTATGCATCTTTTTGCTTTAGTCTAAACCTAAATTTTAGCTCTCTTATGCATCTATTTTGCTTTAGTCTAAACCTAAAGTTTAGCTCTCTACCCTTTTAAACAAGAACACTAAACAAGGACAATAGTGCTAAGCATCCCTGAATGTACTTAATGTTCATGTTCTTTTCTTGCCAACAACTAAATTTAGAAATGAAACCCTTCATACAGTCATCCTCCTTATTTTTAGTCTTCTTAGCATGTTGTCATCATGATGAAATTGCTATAAAGGTACATTCAAGTCTCTTATTACAAAACTAAGTAATTTCAATTTATACATTTATTGACACAAGTACACACTGAGCAAAAGTTTTATATTCTTCCCAATCCAAGTTTCAAACACTTCAAGTAGTCCTTAGCCAAGTTCCAACCCAGTTTTATGCAGTGCTAATTAATCCTACATGATCAAGTATTAAAGTCAATTCTATATGCATTCATATAGTCAAAGGAGAATATTTTCACAAAGCACTTAAGTGGGAGAACTACATTGGATTTGATTTTTCTATGAACAAAGTTTTTGATATGTAGGTAATGTTCAATCATCGTGGGAGTGATTGGTGTTAGGTTGTGGAGCTAAAAGCTTCACTGATGCAAACAGAGGAGGAGGTTGCAGAAGGGTTGCGGAGCGTCTCAGACGTCGGCGTCAGTCAGGCCAACCGACGTCGGCACTATTAGACCAGAAGGCAACCGACGTCGGTCATAGATCGGCCGGCGTCGGCAACCCCCAGGCAGACAGGGACCGACGTCAGTTGCCTGTGTGGTTCGGACTGCGGATGTTACGGGCAGTTGGTTGACGAACCAAGTGTTTGCATGTCAAGAGCTAATTTTAGACTGAGAGCTGCGGATCTAATTATTGTATTAGGTGTCTAATTATTGTTTGGATGAGATCTATATATTGGACTCATGATTGTATTGTAAACTTGTGCTAGAGAGTAAGAGAGCATTATTATAAGCTCCTTCTGTGTGTGAGGTGAGCAATGGTGTGTTCCTCCTAGTGCCACAGTACCAAGGTGGGTGCTGGATTGGAGAATCAACAGGGTTCTTCAGGAGTGTATGATCTTGGTCATCAGGTGAGCATGGCTTCTATAGGAGATCTACATGGTAATTAAGATCATTGATATGCAGGCGTATGTGTGTGCAAGGTCAAGGTTCACAGGTGTGCAGAACCATATTGATTTGCAGGTGTGCAAAGTTAGAGAGGACAGCAACACAACAGAGAGCAGTATCATGAGAGATCTACTTGGAGTACAGCTGTGTACTCAGGGCAAAGAGGAAGGCAAGGGAGTTCCTTCCATAAGTAAGGTCTATTGAGGTGTAGGTTGATGCAGGTTCAGGGGAGATCTACTTGGAGTACGTGGAGCACTTATGGTGTGCGTGGAGCACAGGTATAAGGTGAACACCAACTCAGTGTTTGAGTTGGGTGTTGGGACCTAAGAGAGAGAGCTTTGAGGAGAGAATTACTGTTCACTTGAGGTGTGAGAAGCCTCTGAAGAGGTGGTGGAGAAGAAGTGGCATCTTCTTTATTGTATTCTTTTCTGCAAGAGTTTTAATACAAGTTGTGTATTGTCTCTCATATCTTGTGTTATTTCTGGATTCTAGTTACTTGTTGATTCTGGTTATTTCTGTATATTAAGTTGCTTGGATTTGGTAATCAATCGTGTGCTTCCGGTGTTGTTCATTTCCCAACACGTGGTATCAGAGCTAAGGTTGCAGGAAGCGGTTTTGTGTTTGGTTACAGGTCACTCTCAGGGGTTTCTGATTGAGTGGGAGTAGAGCAATGGCAGATCAAAGTAAGCTAAGGATGGAGGAGTTGAAAAGCACAGATGGTCACTTACGGTCCGATGGAAAGAAAGAGCAGGTAAAAGAAGATTGTTGGTTGGTAGCAGATCAACAAGAAGGAACTGAAGAAGCAGATGTTGCAGGGGATGTGGCACAAGATGCTCTGGGAGGTTTCTTGGATAAAGTTGAATCTTGGATAACAAATTCGGTTGCCTCTTACCATGCAGCCCCAAGGAGGGGAGCTGGTGAGCCTTGCCAAAGAATAGGCAAAGGGGAAGTGAAGCTAAACTTGCAGGCGGCCAACACATGGGTGTTGAAGGAGGTCATACAGGTCCCAGGTTTGGAGATGTGGCTAATTTCTTCAGAAGAGTTGGGTGATGAGAGATGCACGAGATCTCTCATAGTGGATGCACTTGAATTAGCTGGTGGTAAGAAAACAGGTACTCTTTATCTACTTGTTTATATTACTGATTCTTCTTTTGTTGCAGAGACGTGGCTTCGTAGGCTTGGTCACATGAGCAGGAAGGAGATGCATGTTCTTAAGCGAAAGATAGATATATTTGACAGGCTTAAGAACTGGAAAGCCTTAGTGTTCTTGGAGGAGATGGTGGACAGAGACCAGTGGATGGGGCTGGATACTTCTGAGCAGGGCAGTTTGGACATGGGAGTTGATTCAAAGGAGCTCGCGAGTAAAAAGTCATCACTCACAGGAAACACAGGTACCGGCGTCGACAGTAAAACCAATGTCAGCAGTAGGTAAGACCGACGTCGGTCACGAGGACCGACGTCGGCAGAAGAATGACACCGACGTCGGCAGGGTTGGTAGTCATGACAGGTGCAGGAATCGACGTCGGTTGGATGCAGACTGTGTGGTGACCGAGGTCGATCACTGTAACAGATTTTGGGTGGACAACAAGCTGTCAAGGAGTCTCAAACACCCATATGGAGGACTGAAGATGTAAGTAGGCCACAAATTTGTTGTTCCTCTTCTTTATACTAGTTGCTGACTGCAAAGCATGAAGGATTCAGGAAACAGTGGGAGCGTGGCATGGAGAGATTGCAGAACCAAGGGAGAGATTTGGTAGGGTTGCCAGCCGGTATGTTAGCACTGCAAGACGAATGAATTCCTTAGTTGAAAAATAGAGTGAACGGACACGTGAGATGGAAGACCAAGTTATATGGTCTTGAGGAGATACAGGACAGGAGTACAGGGTTTGACAGGTGGAGGATGAAGCATGGCTTCAGTCAATGTCAGGTAACTACTGCGGTTTGCCTTACCAAGGGGATGATGAGTCATGACATCATTCTATTACTGTATGTGGATTGTATGTTTGCTAGCAGAGTTTGTACATACAGTGTTTTGCTGAGCTAAGGGGTAAGATTAGTTCAGTGGTTTGCTATGAAGAATTTGGAGCAGCGAAATTCTTCGGCATGGGAGACATGGGGGATCACAGGGTGATTTTGTTTCCAATGAGAGCTGATGTGAATCAGGGGTTGGCGAGACGCAGAATGCAGAATTGGAGCGCACCAAGGGCTGGACAGTTCAGTGTTTGAAATCACATGAGGCCTAGTATAGACCTGAGTTTGCCCAAGCAGTGGGTGTTGTCAGAGAGTTAGGAGCCAATTCGGGGAAGTGGGTTCTCAAGGATTTGAGAGGGACCAGCAGCAGGTATACATGCAGGGTCAGGACTTCACTACATGTGTTTATAGGTTCGGATGCGGCAGGGTACTCGAATGACAGGAGGTACACCACAGGTTGTGTGGTGGGTGGTCTTCAGGATTGAGCTTGAAGAGGAATACAAGCCAGGAAACAGATTAGACAGGGTACAGGGACAGGTACAGTGCAGCTATTTATCTCCAAGTGGGAGATTGTTAGGTTGTGGAGCTAAAAGCTTCACTGATGCAAACAGAGGAGGAGGTTGCAGAAGGGTTGCAGAGCATCTCAGACGCTGGTGTCGGTCAGGCCAACCGACATCGGTAGTATTAGACCAGAAGGCAACTGACGTCGGTCATAGATCGACCGGCGTCGGCAACCCCCAGGCAGACAGGGATCGATGTCGGTCGCCTGTGTGGTTCAGATTGTGGATGTTACGGGCAGTTGGTTGACAAACCAAATGTTTGCATGTCAGGAGCTAATTTTAGACTGAGAGCTGCAGATCTAATTATTGTATTAGGTGTCTAATTATTGTTTGGATGAGATCTATATATTGGACTCATGGTTGTATTGTAAACTTGTGCTAGAGAGTAAGAGAGCATTATTATAAGCTCCTTCTGTGTGTGAGGTGAGCAATGGTGTGTTTCTCTTAGTGCCACAGTACCAAGGTGGGTGCTGGATTGGAGAATCAGCAGGGTTCTTCAGGAGTGTAAGATCTTGGTCATCAAGTGAGCATGGCTTCTATAGGAGATCTACATGGTAAGTAAGATCATTGATATGCAGGTGTATGTGTGTGTAAGGTCAAGGTTCACAGGTGTGCAGAAACATATTGATTTGCAGGTGTGCAAAGTTAGAGAGGACAGCAACACAACAGGGAGCAGTATCAAGAGAGATCTACTTGGAGTACAGGTGTGTACTCAGGGCAAAGAGGAAGGCAAGGGAGTTCCTTCCATAAGTAAGGTCTATTGAGGTGCAGGTTGATGCAGGTTCAGGGGAGATCTACTTGGAGTACGTTTGTGTACTTGTGGAGTGCGTGGAGCACTTATGGTGTGCGTGGAGCACAGGTATAAGGTGAACACCAACTCAGTGTTTGAGTTGGGTGTTGGGACCTAAGAGAGAGAGCTTTGAGGAGAGAATTACTGTTCACTTGAGGTGTGGGAAGCCTCTGAAGAGGTGGTGGAGAAGAAGTGGCATCTTCTTTATTGTATTCTTTTTTGCAAGAGTTTTAATACAAGTTGTGTATTGTCTCTCATATCTTGTGTTATTTCTGGATTCTAGTTACTTGTTGATTCTGGTTATTTCCGCATATTAAGTTGCTTGGATTTGGTAATCAATCATGTGCTTCCGGTGTTGTTCATTTCCCAACAATTGGGATCAAAATAACGAAATTACACTCCTCTAACCAATGTTCATACGACACTCAATCATTACATGCCCTACTAGGGTTTTCAACTTCAAGAAACTACATACAATTCTCTCACACATCTCCAAAGATGAAATCACCACATACATGTTTGTTTTATACTATTGCAAGCGACTATGCCCTAAATTCATGTGTTCTAAAAAATGACAAAATTGATAGACATGTACATCAGTGACTGACAATCTTGTCCTATCTAACATTTTTGTCCTTGTGTAAGCTCAAATCCAACTTCTGGGAAGATTCTAGGTTCAATCATGTTTTCTTGTTTCTATATTGTTTCAGTCAAATAATCGATCAGATGGCTTAAAAAACTAAGTTAATCTTTCAATTGTATAGTCTAACATTGCTTTGTCATTCTTTTGTCTAATCTATTTCAATCATTTACATTCAATTTGTTATTTAAAATTGAATTTCCAACAACCTACATTATTCTATTAAATATTTATATGAATTAAGATTAATTTCAATATTAATTTAGTTTCATCATAAACAAATAACACACATTTTATTGGTTTCAATTTCTATTTCCTTCAAATATTATAATTGTTGTTTTTCATTCACAATTTTAAAATAAACTTATATATTATTTTCTTTAATCCTATCAATTATTTTTAATTTTTAATGAATAATAATATTTATATTAAATTAAACTATAAAACTTGTTTAAATTTTTTTTTCCCCTAGTTTGATCTCATTTCTTCTCTTATAACTCTTATTAATTACTAATGGACATACACATTATATTTGTCCATTAATAATTAATAAAATTTTATAACACAAAAAATATATATTATATATATACTCTTTTTCTCTTATAAAAATTTATTAATAGAATTTTATATATGGGTTGATCCATTAATAAGAATTTATTTTAAAAAAAATAATATTAAAAAGAAAATATATTTTAAGTAAGTCTTATTATTTGAATATTACTATTCATTACAAAATAAAAATAATTAATGTGATTGAAGTATATATATAACATTAAGGGGTTAGATTTATTGGAATTTAAATTTGGATAAGCATTTTGAATTTGGGTAAAATTTAAAGTCCATGTAATTAAATTTGGATTAGTAAAATATGATGTGTAATCAATGTGAATTTGAGTGTATTTAATTTGTAAATTATATATAATTGTATAATAATAATTTTAACTTCTATTTTTAAATATCTTAAAATTTTAATTAATTTTTTTATGAAGTAAAAAATTAGAATATTTATTCTTAAAAAAATTAAAATTATTTTAAATTTTATTATAAATAAATATTGAAATGTAATGAAAATAATTATAATAGCTTGTTTTGAGCGGATAGCTCCTTCTTTGTCGACTACCTTCCCCCTTGTCACTGTTACCCCCCTTCCCTTGGTTGTGTTGTGTTCTCCCTTCTTTGCGGCTTGATAAATTCAAAACTGATGTTGACTCTATTGCAAAGAAGAAATGTAGACAATTAGAGGCAAAAAGATTGAGATTGGAGGTGGAAGATTTGGTGCGGAATGACTCTTAATGGATGATGAGAACCCTCCTCACTAGATGAGAGAGAAGACATGGCCTTGCTTGTGGATGAGGCCTTATTTGAACTTCTTCCGATTAATTTTTGCTTTCACACTACCTATTCTGCTATGACTTCGTTGAAGCCCTGTGGAATCAACTCTGTTTTAGGTGGTGGTGTTATCTTTTGGCTGAATTATATTTTTTGTCACTATTCTTTCTTCTTCAGTCAAGATGTGCTTCTCTTAGTAAGGTGTCTTGTTTATCTTAGTTTTCATTTGTATTCTTTATCTTATTGATGTTCTTACCTATTCACCGGTCCCTTGTTTATACCCTAACACTAATTCATAACTCCAATCAAAAATATTTTACCCAATCAAATAAATAATTTTAATTACAATAAAAAATATACCATAACAAAAATCTTCACCCAAATAATTATAAAATATTTCTTAATCATTATTTTTAATATGTTAATTTTATTTATATTTATATATATATCAACTTACTCTATTTAATTATATGAACTGACTTTTCAACAATAAGTATTAATGATGCACAATGGTTCATATTTTGGGATTTGCTTTTATCTGTCCTCCTCTGAGCGCATGTTCATGCATATGCATGGTGACATACTTCACGGGAAAAAAGAAAAGAAAAGAAAATTAAATTAAATTATTCCACTCGTGTATAAAAAGTTGGAATATGAGCCAAAAAGCTTTCCTGCGTTATATCCACGCAACCCAAGTGTAATAAATTATTGCTCCTCCCTTTACTTAATTGTTAAAGCTAACTCCTAAGCTCAATCAATATTCTTTTGCAATCCACGTTGCTATGAATTTTTCATATCATTTGTTTTGGAATGGATGAGGGAAGAATTTTTTAGATTATTAGTTTCATTAAAACATAGTAATCATTGAGTGAATGCAATTCTTTTTTTTTTTACATAAATTATTCTTATTTTAATATATATTTTTAAAACTAATTATAATGAAATAAGGTATCATTCTATTTTTTATTTTATTTTGAAGTATTTTATAATCATAAAATAAATGTAGAATATTAGAGGCGGAAAGATCGCAGTTGCAGGGAGAAGATTTGGTGTGTAATGGTTCGTAGTGGAAGATGAAGGATCTCCTTTTTCGACGGGAGAGGAGACTAGCCCTCACCTACAAATGATAATTGGTTTGTGCTTTATTTCTGGGTTCCACTTTTGCTCTGTCTTTTCCGCTGAGAATTGACTGAAAATTTGCAAATTCTAATATGTTTTAAGTTTTAGCTCTGTTGTTGCTTGAATGATGAGCTCTTTCCATCTATCTCTTTTATAAGGTATCATGTGAGAGGTGTACTTCATTTTGTTACATGTCATGGATGGTTTGTTTTTCATTTACGTTCCTTGCTTCATTAGTGTTTTATCTTGTTTAAGAGTCTACCCCAAAACCAATGCATAACTCCGATCAAAAATATTTTACCCTATCAAATAAAAATATATATTCTATAATCATTAAAAAAACAATTTTATTATAAATAAATTAAAAGAAAAAAATGTTGAAAACAAAGCATTTACATTTTTCTTAATATGAAAATTTGAAAGTTTCATTTAAATTTGTTAAATTAGATTTATTATGAGAGAGAAATCATATAAAAAATAAAATATCTTAATAAATTTAGGTTATGAAGATTTTTTAAAAATTATTTATGTATAGAAATAATTTTTAAAACCTTAATTTATTAATTTATAAAAAAGAAATTGTTGAGAAATAAATTTCATAAAATAAAATAAAATAATAATTAAATGTTTAGATGTTAAAAAAATAAAATTTCTTGATAAACTTAAGATTAACATGATGGTAATAGAATGCCCTCACAAACTTGCTAACTCTATATATAATATATATTAATTTATATATATATATATATATATATATATATATATATATATATATATATATATATATATATATATATATATATATATAAATTAAAAAAATTAAAATTAAAATAATAATAATAAAATATTTGCAATTTAATTTTTTTATTTTTTAAGCCTCTAAAATTATGAGATTATTGACAAACAATTTTTTTATTTATAGTTAATATATAAATGTATGTATGTATTTAAATCTGTTCACTTCTTTTATTGTCACTAATATTCTTATTAATCGACACTAATTTCATTCATCCCATCTAATCTAATTTATCTCAGTTAATTTATCCCCTTTTTATCTAATATCCCACTTCATTCCTCTTCATTTATTAACCTTAGTCTTATCCCACTTTTTCATTAATTTATCCTAAATCCCCATTATCTTAATCTAACCACCACTGATCTATTATTTGAGAATTTTAAATTCTCATGGCCCACCTACCCATCTACACTAGCCTACTCCTAGGCTCTCCTAAACCCCTAGTCTCTAATCACTTACCTAATCCCTATCTAATCCCCTACTTAATCCTAATTAACTTCTAAGAAGGATTCTAAAATTCTCCAATTCTAAAATCCTCTCTATTCTCACCCCTCCTCTCTAGAAGCCTCTAAATCTAGAGGCTTCCAAAGAAATTTAAATTTCTTTTAATTCTCCATCTTAGATCTTTATGATCCAATTTTGAATTTTAACATTTGATTTCTCCCTCCACATTCTATTTAAATAAGACCCATCCTCTATTGAAACCATCTCATGAATCCCTAAAGCCTTCATGTCCATATAAGGAGCAAATTAAAATCTAAGAAAAGTCTTCATGTCAATCTAATTCTTGAATCCTCATCTATAATCCATGATTAAGCAATCACCATGTCCAAATTCTGAGTTTAAAGTAATCAATCCAATCCTCTTATTTTCATATTCTATTTAATCATAATTTAGATCATTTAGCTTTAAATTTATAATGCTAATTTGAATTGTTCATTCATCAATTTGCATTTAGTTCTAATGGATCTAGGTCGCACTTGGCAGTTTAATGTTTGAGTAGATTTAGATTAATTGCATGATCTTAAATCTTTTAACTCAAATTTTACGCTACATTTTGGAGACCATGGTGGGATGAGTTCCCTCCCAATTAATCATTTTTTCTTGTTAGTGGTGTTTCTTTAGCTTGTAGATCTGATCAATTAAAAAAAAATTAGATTCTTAAATTTTTGCATGCATAGGTGGAAGTTATGATTTTGCACTAGTATTTTCTACTGTGTAATCATGATCTTGTCCCTAGGAGTCACGATTTTGTCTTAACCACTTGACTTGACCACTAACCATTTCTTTGATCGTGACAGGTTCTTTACCCTTTGACAATACCATAACTCATGAATTGTGACTTTGTCTAGATAGTTATGATTTTTTTTATAAAGTCATAACTTTGTCTAACCACTAATGGTCTATTTTACAGGTTCATTATAATAACGCGACTTTGAAAGTCATAATTTTATCCTGTAAATAGTAGTTTTTCCCTACTAACGTGTGGTTTTATAGGTTCTGGATGCAAGTATCAAATCTCTTGTTTTATCTAGTGATTATCATCCTGTATAACCCCTAGAGTACCATCTTATGTATTTTTGTGTGTTATTCAAGACTTTAACCCCCTGTGTGCAGGATCCAAGTTGAAAGGGGCATTGGGAAGGAGTCTATACGGGCAAACTTTAAGCTATAAAATTGCTAATCCTTAAATCACAACCTTGCCCTATGAATCGTGACATTATCAATGGGAATCATGATATTGTGCTTCCTGGTAAAATCACTGACATATGGCCTTTGCTCTTTGACTTGCAATTTTTAGTCTTATCCTTTTTCTATTTTTCAGGGATCATAAAATCATTTATCCCCTCTTTTACATTCTGTTAACATCATTTGGGTCTTAAGGAGAAATTCAACCACATCCTATAACTAGATTCAATCTCTATCAGCGTTATTGTGTGGTTGATAGGTGCAATAGGAGAAAAGCCAAGGCAAAGAAGACCATCCAAAGATAAAACAAGCATATCCCCTTTAACCTTTTCCCATATTTCCACAAATTCGCACATCATGAACTTTTAGGAGTCTTGACTATGTCTTGTAAAATCGTGGTATTACAATGTTAGTAGCGATTTTGTAAATTTTGCCATTTTGACTTCTATTTTGTTTGATATTAATATTTAGACCTATAAGGCAGATATAGGGTGGAACTAATTAATCTTCAGATTAATCACTAGTGTTTTGTTTACTTTAAGTATCTTAATATCCATTTATAAATCTTGGGTATATCATAAAATCAATTTTTAAATTTGTCATTAGTCATCTATAAATAAGCATCTTTAAAACATCTAGGCACCTAAACAATCTAACAAAACCTATATAAACATCCTGATTGAATCCACCAATCATAAATTCTAAGGTTTTGTACTTTATCACAAAATTACTAATATCAATTTTCACCTAGTCGTAATTTTGCCTTGTGTAGTCACAATTTTGTCTAACAGTCCTGATTTTGCAGTTTAACCATCACTATTAACTACCTATTATAAAATCACAACTTGTGAAGTTATAATATTGAACTGGTAGTTGCAATATTGTAGTCTGAAGTAGCAATTTTATACTAAATTTTGCCTTTAATTTGGTATTTTTTGAGTGCATTTTTAGAGTTAGTTTTTTGGATTTTGATTCATTTTAGGCTTCCCAGAAATGTGCCAAGGGCGTTGCCCTCAGACCCCACAAGGGGATTTGCCCCTTAACCCTACAAAGGATGTTGCCTCTTGACCCCACTGAGGGATGTCACCCCCAAACCCATGCATCATGGCACGTTCATCCAAAGAAGTTATAGAACTAAATCATGATTTTTTAAGTGTTTTTTTAAGGCATATTAGATTAACATCTTGTTTCTTATAGGGATGAACCTAGAGGATATTTTCTTTGGGCATATTTTGGTCTAATATCTTGTCTTGCAAGTTTCCCCTCAAGATTATCAATTCAACTACTAATTAGTTGTCTCAAAGTTTGCCTTTTTAAAAGTGCCAATCAAACTACTAACCATTTTATTATAGGTTGCTTATCAAAGACATTTTGGCATATTGAAAATCATTTTGTCTTAGACTCTTAATCAATTTTATTGTATTGTCTTGTATATTCTTATATATATTCTTGCATCTTGTAAATATCTCATGCTTAATATTAATCGATTAATTAATCTCCTTTTTGTCTACCTATTTGTCATCCAAGGGCTACGATGGTGTATGCTCTCCTCTTTGCATCCTTGTGGTGATTCTTAGAGGATCAAAAACCACATATAAACCCTCTTCTTCTTTTTATTTTCTAGGGGTCAATGACATGGATTTCACCACCATGCACTGGACCAAACTCCATGTTTCATTTGAGTCTAAATATTAGGGGAGCTATCATTCGATGCCTAAGTGGAATTCCCCATAAAGGGTTTTATAGAGTGAGGGGCAGTTAAGATCTAATATACAAGGTAGTTAGACAATATCTTATATAGATTTAAGCCCCATTGTATTTTCATGTATATCAAGGATGCACCTATAAACCTTGTGCAAGCCTAGTATAAGAACCTTTAATCATAACAAGCATTTCGCTATAGGAGGCAGGATCAAATCTTAAGTAGCCATTAAGTGAAGACAGTGTCGATAGGGTTTGATCGATTCCTTAATGGGTCACTAGCCTATAGCCTCACCCATGAAGCTGTTAGATGATGTAAGCATCAGGTTACATACCCTTGAGTTTACTAATCATAGATTTTTGGTTTGTTTATTTATGTGTGTTTTGTGCTAAACGAATGATGTTTGTGAGTGTCAACCTTTTACCCAAACCTATACACACCTAGCTAGGTATTTTGTATGTATCATCCTGTGTATCCTTGCCATATCATTCTATCATTTTGTACATCCTAATCCCATCATACTTTTGTACATATCATCTTGTATATCCTTACCTCACTATCATTTTGTACATCTCATCATCTTCTTATACATAATTTATTCTCTTGTACATCCTTATCTCATCATCCTCTTGTACATTGTCTTTATATATCCTTTTCATTATCCTCTACTATCTCCCATCTTATCCTCTCCTAGTCTAGTCATCTCCACCTGTCATTGGTCATATCCCACTACTTGCATATCCTAATCACATCTTCTCATTCACACCTTGTCTTAAGTCTCCTTTATTCATAATCAATCCTCTATCTTGACCTTTCCTTTATACTAATCATCTCATCCCCCATTTAGTCTAACCTCATTTTATCTTGTCTTAGTTGGATCTTTAGGTCACACCCATGTTCAAACCATCCCCATTTATTTTACCCCTACTTGTCCTTGTTCCATTATCCTATCATCTTCATTGCATACTCATTTCCTATCCCATATTGAGTAAAATTAGTCCAAGGATTGAGCTAGTCCTTTTATCCTACCACTTTAGTCCACTAGCTATCATCATTTGGTCATATCTCATACCTAGTCAATATTCTATTAGCATCTTATCACTTTGTTGATCTCAATTTATCAAACCCATCATCATCAATCTAGTCTCTGTCCTCTACTCATAACTAACATCCATCAAATCATCATCTTGCTAGTTTGAATCTAGGCACCCATCAAATACCCAATCCCTTTTTGCTATCTTGAAAACTAGGCATTGTTGATAGGTTTTTAGCACTTATTGTACTACCGGTCTAAAATCTAACCCTATTCCTATATCATCTTCATCACGTGTCATACTAGATCATACATTTAAACCTATCTTGTTCAAGAGACCATATCTAATCCCTCGACCCTTTTCATCATCCATCATCATGAGGTTAGACCTTGCATTCATAAACCAATAAATATTTAATAACAAGGATGAGATCCTCTTGTGATTCTTCATGATGGGTGCCACACTTCCCAAAGGTATTAACCCCCTTCAACTCATTTCACCGCAAGCCCAAACTCATTCATGTGAGTCCCATTCCAATCCTCCATCCACTAGTCATAACCCATCAACTACCTATTCCCATACTAGCAAAGGGAATCCAATCTTGGCCACCTCGTCTACTACCATTTCATCCACATAAATATGTCAATAACCATCTAGTAAAAAGTCCAAAGCTTCCACATCTAAAAGTGAAGTGGGCCCTTATACTCCCCTTCCTATATCCTTGGAAGCCCTTTTCAAAAAACTTATCACTGCTAACATGATGGTCCATCCACCCATAAGACATCTTGATCCCACTAAGCCTAAGCCATCTAGGTACCAAGCTAATCAATATTGTGCATATCACCAAACCTGGGGACATACCATCAACTAATGTCATAGTTTCCAAGACTATGTCCAAGACCTCATTGATTGTGGTGACATAATAATTGAAGATGAACCAGATGAGTCTATATCCCTAGGTAAATAAGAAAAGGAATTCCAAGATTCCATTCTCAGTCATGATCAAGCCCTTCCCCTTCCAAGCAAAGGTCAAGACACCACATCTACCTTCCATGATCCCCCAATCTTCCACAAATCCTCCATCAAAGTTGAGTCTATCTCCCATAAACCTAGTCCTCATGAACCCTCCCATGGGCTTATCTTTATCGGATCCATTGATCCTCCATCATATCCATCTCACCTATCATATCAAACACCCCCTATTGAGAGGTTGATTGTGGATAATGAGTCTTATACTAGCAGTGTTGCATCGTGTATATCAAAGTTAGCATCAGAGCCAACACAAGTCTTATCTACATCAAGATCATGTTCAACACCAATATTGTAATTAGATTCCTCATTATAAACATCATCCCTCATTAATATTATAGTAAATGATGATAATGCCTATCTTTTTGAGGATACTTATAACTTAGATACCTTTAATATCACCAGGCATACCTTCAGATTCCAATCAAGATGATGAAGTCATAATAGAGTTCTTACAAGATTTATCTATTGAAGATTATCAGAGTGAATATGATCCTACTTGGGATGCATATATTACAACTAGTCCTAGTGATCCATTTACTAATCTTCAAGAGATTTTCTTTGATGTCAAAATTAGGTCTCCTAAGAACCCCTATCAGGACCATACTACCCCATTACAATTCATTGACCTCATCATACCATCTCCCCCACATTCATCCATCAAAGACACCTTTCTTCCCATCGATGATCATTTAATCACTTCCCTCCATATAGATGAATAGGAACATATATTGTTGGACCCCTTTTTGAGAAATATAATGTGTGCCATAGATACAAAGGTCCAAGACCATATTCTAAAAGTCATAAATCATGATCAAATCATCTTTGATCTCATAAGTCAAAGTCAAAACAATTAAAATTATCAACCTAATTCAAATGTGTCTTCCCTTAGTGAAGCCCAAAATTAGGCACTAAGGTACTATCAAAGTCAAAGTAATCATCTATCCAGTCAAAAATCAATCTCTCCTGGTGAAGCCCAAAATTAGGCACCATGGGGAAGTCAAAGTCACATCTAGTTAAAGGATCAAAATTGTCAAAAGAAATATCTAAATGGATGAAAATCCTTAAAATGATCAGATCAAAGAACTACAAAGTCAAAGTGTCTCAAATTAAAGTCTTTTGTCTCATGACACCAATCAAATAAAAAATGTCTAACATCTCCAATGATGTATGTGATGTCTAGTACTAATCCTCCACCACCCATCTCACCATCCCATCATGATCCTATCCTCCATTCAAGTCCAGTACACTCCCATCAACATCATAATCTAATCAAATCCATACCTTCCATCACCTTCCTAGGCAACATTGTCTTTCTTAGGGGTGACGAAGACACCTGGTCTAGATATTTAGAGAGGTTGACATCAAGAATCACTAAGGGACACAAGGACCCCAATACATCCAGTAGCATGATCATAACATCACACATCCCTAGAAAATGTGTTAGCTAAAAAACACAACAATTCCTACATCTTGCATCTCATACCAACATCCAATAGATTGAGATGCCCAATAAAGTCAAAATAGTAAAAAAAATCATTCATCCAATGGTGAAAACTAGTCATCTAGCACCTTCGGCAAGTACCATGATGAAAATTGGTTTCTGGTATCATGGTAGAAAAAATAATTTTCCACATTGTACCTCAACACTTGAGGGCACAATCCATCTTTTTTAACCATCAAAACCATCCCTTGTCACATCCCTTGACACAATCACCTATCTATCATCTACCATCATATCATCCTATCTCTCATTCCTTCTTGTCTTGACCTTCATAAGGAAGTAGAAGGTGTCTTTAGAAATGTTCTCAAACCATCTTAACATATCTTCTAATGGACACTAAGGTAACTTATCATTTGGTCCCTTCATGATGTGGTCATTAACAATCCCTAATCCCTTCTTTTTTGGTCCTCATCCCCTTTTTCTGCATAAGCCTCATCCTTTTTCCATTCCATCCATCAACATCCTAGTTCTTATTCTTGGTATTTTATAGTAACCCCATTTTTATATTGTACATACATATTACAAAAATCCCTAAAATTTAAAAAATGGTAAAAACCCTAAAAATCATAAAAGTTGAAAAAAGCCAAAAATAGTCCATGGTGTCTTATGCCCAATCCCCTAATTGCATCCATCTCCATGTTGCTCATCTTTCATCACATCTGATATCCATCTCTTATTTTCCCATTCCCATCTTTAGATACAACATTTAGTCTTAGAAACAAATCAGAGTGGTCACCCATTTCTCCATTTCTTCATCATCTTTTTGAAAAGGTATTATTGATGCCCATAATCTTATCAAATAATTTAATATAGCACCCATAAATTCCCTATCATTGCCTATTCATACCTAACACCCATCCAATCACTATTTTTATAGTATGAAAGGTATTTGATCCCATCATTTCCTACTCTTCTTGCTAGATTGGATTCTTACAAGGTTTGCCTTTTGATAATCCTTAGTCATCCTAATTTTGATCCAAGATCACCACATCCCCCTTTGACCAATTTTAGGTTTAGTTTACAAAAAAAATTAGTATTCAAAGACCCTATCACACCCCATCATGATTCTAAACTAGGGGAAAATCTAATCTATATCAATCCTAATCGTTATCCTAGTCCCCATATCAAGTCCTTATCCACATCCATCTCCTTACCTAAGTCCTAATCCTAATCATCATCGTTAGTTTATTCCTATTCCAATTATATCCTAATTCCACAATCAGATCATGATCATCCTAGTCCAATCCATCACCCAATCCCTCATTTAGGCTATTAGACAAGACATTGTGGCATTACATGTAGATATTTGTGTGTGCTAATTGTATGCTCTATGTTGTTTAATTAGTTCGCATCATGTATATATCTTGTTTATCTTATGTTTTATTTTAATCATGTCTCTTTTTATCTATTGTAAAATGAATGAAGATGCTATGAGGTCACCAAAGCTACTGTAATGATTATAAGTGCTTTTGAGGATTCATAGTTCACTACTTGCCCATTTCATGCACTTTGGCACAATGTCCTCTTGGTCATACTTATATCATGGGGAATCCTACTAAGTGACATATCTATTGGATTACTTAGACTATGATGAGACTTATTATAGTTATGATGGCTTAATCCCCTACACCCTTAGCATTCATCTATTATCTAACCATACTCCTTCCCATAACTAATCTAATTCTCTCAACTCATTTGACTAATATCCAATCTTTTATCCTCATCTCATCATCTGAGTCATATCTTTTCACTAACATCATCCCTTAATCACTAATCCTCATCATCTTCATCCTCTAATCAACCATGATCATTTATCCTCTATTTAAAACTACATCATCTTGAGGACTTTTTAGACTGTGTAGGTAACACTGGGCCAGTTTTTAGTGTCCAAAGATAGCTTGACCACTCTCACCTCTTTCCTCATCATCCATCATTGCATCTAGTCTTACATCAATCCAGTCATTGAGATATAATATCAATTATAAATCATTTAATCTATTGATAAATCACCATCCAACAATCATCTCCTTCATCTTTTCATCAATCGCCTGCACCTTTCTATTGGGCTCGACAAGTCACCACATTCATATTTTGTCCATCTTTCATCTATTATCATTGATTCGTTAATTAATCATTTATCATTTATGATTCCCTCTCTTGATTGGGGGATGACATGAACTATGAATTTATAATCATATTATGTCTCATTGAGTTACTATAATGCACTCTGATGGTCACTCAATCCTCTCATTTTATTCTCTTTCATCTCTTTCATCACATTATTCATCTTTAGCTTTGAGCTACACCCATCATTAATCTTATCAAATAATCATCTTATCTTAGCTCACATCTCTCCCTTTCATGCATCCTTTCTTGGGATAGGTCTAAAGATTACGAACTTTTATCCTATCATCATCATGTTATAGTTGATTCCTCCTTGGGATGTGTCAACAATCATGGAAGTCATCTCTACTCCCTGTGCATATATCTTTGCCAAGGGCATCATCAATTTATATCTCATTGCTTAGGTGGATTTTAATTTTATTCATCATCTATATCACATCTATCATCCCATCCCCTTGTCTATCCATCATATCCCACCCCATCATTTCTTATTTTGAGTAGCCATCCATCTCATTCTTCCCCACATGTCCCTTTGAGGGGGCATAATATCCACTAACATCGTCTACTAACATTCACCCATAACATGGTTTTTATTTGAAATACCATTGCTCCTTCCACTTCATTTCACTCACAATGCCATTTCAAAGAGGGAAAAAATGTATGCGTCTAAATCTCCTCACTTCCTTCATTATCAATAATAATCGTATTAGTCAACACTAATTTCATTTATCCTGTCTAAGATAATTTATCCCCTTTTAATCTAATATCTTGATTTATTTCTCTTTATTTACTAACCTTAGTCCTATCCCACTTCTTCATTAATCTATCCTAAATCCCCGTTATCTTAATCTAACTACCAATTATCTATTATTTGGGAATTTTAAATTCCCATGGCCCACCTACCCCACCTACACTAGCCTACTCCTAGGCTCTCCTAAATCCCTAGTCCCTAGTCACTCACCTAATCCCTATTTAATCCCCTACCTAATCCTAATTAACCTCTAAGAAGGATTCTAGAATTTTCCAATTCTAGAATCCTCTCTATTGTCACCCCTCCTCTCTAGAAGCCTCTAAATCTAGAGGCTTCTGAGGAATTTTAAATTATTTTTAATTCTCCACCCTATATCTCTATGATACAAATTTAAATTTCAACCCTTGATTTCTCCCTCCACATTCTATATAAAAAAGACCCATCCTCCATTGAAACCATCTCATGAATCCCTAAAGCCTAAATGTCCACACAAGGAACAAACTAGAAATCTAAGAAAAGTCTTCATGTCAATCTAATCCTTGAATCCATCATCAAAAATCCATGATCAAGAAATCACCATGTCCAAATTATGAGTCTAAATTAATCAATCCAATCCTCTTATTTTCACATTCTATTTAATCATGATTTAGAGCATTTAGCTTTAGGATTATAATGTTAATTTGAATTGTTCATTCATCAATTTAAATTTAGTTCTAATGGCTCTAGGTCTTACTTAAGTATTTTGATGTTTGAGTAAATTTAGATTAATTGCATGATCTTAAATCCTTTAAGCTCAAATTTCATGCTACAATGTATTTCATTATATATGTAGACAATTTAATCACTTATTCATGGTTTAATTTTAAGATTCTTGAGTGTGATGGTAATTATTTTTATTATTATGTTTTGATGGTGGTAAAGGAAAGAAAACATATTTAATATTTTACAACTTGCCATTTTATTGGTTCTCTTTTGAGTAGGCATGCTTACTAAGGTGTAAAAGAAAGGTAAATATTTTACGAGGATTTTTCTCTATACTCAAAAACTTTTAATTGTATATATTAAGTTTGAATAATTTAGTATATTTAAAATTAGTTTAATAGATTATAAATTTGTTAAAAAAAGGTGGTCATACATTACAATATGAGGACCCTTTCTATGTGATTGTTAGGAAAGTAAATAATAATTAAAAAATAATAATTGTGAATAAAACATTATTTCATTAATTATGGTTGGTATTAAAAATTATATTATTTCAAAAACATGATTATTAGGTGAAAGTCTTAAAATTAATGTATTAGTATAGAGTCCTAATATAATGTAAAAATTATCAATTATATGTAAAGTGTATTTAAACTAATATATATATCTGAGATAAATGTACTTAAACTAGTATACATATCTTGAATAATTTTTTATAAAATATACCGATAGATATCATTCTCAAGGCAAGTCAAAATGTATGATAAGTGCTTCAAAAATGATATCTATTGATGTGTTTTACATAGATTTATATAAGATATATATTCTAGTAACACTTGTCACTATGTAAAGTAAAGGTAAATATTTATTGTTCATAAACATATATTTAATATAATATTAAAATAGGAAATAGAGTGCAACACAAAATTTGATATATATATAAATAATATAACAATAAAATTTTGATATTAAAACTATATACATTTGATATAAAAATGGGAAACATAAAGCAACACATGTATGATATATAACAATAAGTTTATGATATTCAAATTATATACATTTGATATAAAAATGGGAAACATAGAGTAACACATATATGATATATGTATGAAATATAACAATAAGTTTATGATATTCAAATTATATACATTTGATATTAAAATGGGAAGTAGAGAAAAACACATATATGATATACAAGTTGTATAACAACCAATTTTATGATATTCAATCTGTATACATGTGATCCTCTAATAATTGAAGTCTTTGTTCTTCTTCTTTTCTTTTCTCTATGCCTTTTTCATTCTTCAATCTCTAGAACCGGTCAAATGTGAAAGATGGTGCGATCCTTAATCCATGTAACGACTTGACACATGATATAATAACAAATGACAAAACTTGTCTTTTTGTAAGTCTTATATCAATTGTGAATTTGTCAAATTTTAATCCCTATGATCTGTGGATTGTTAATCTCCATGCTAATTTCAAAGGTAACTGACATACATGGCCCCTATGTATAGGGCTGATTGGAATTTTAGTTAGATTTTCATCAACAAAAAGAATACCTATAAATTTATAAAATTAAACCATTACATATGTAGGTGGTTTAGGGGGTGCCATCCTTATTTTGTATACAATGCTTTGAACATATCCAAGTGCACCATTGATAATACCTGTTTCTGTCCATAAGTTTGTAGTGAGCATCACCATTGCACCAATATAAATCAATAACTCAACTTCCAATTATTCATAATCCAATCCCATAACATTATTGCTTTGTCCTCTAGTTGTAATGCTTTAAGAAACAGGTTGATTCAATGCATACACTTTTCTCTTATTATACTGACTCACATTCTCATTTGTTGCAAATAAATGCATATGTTTGTTAAAATTCTCCTTTTCAACTATTTCAAGTGAAGCATCCATTATATTTATCAATAATTTCCAATATTTAATGGTTGAATTAACATCTCTTAGATTTGTTAAAAATTCACAAAACCATTTTTGTTCTTTAATTTGACCTTGTTGTCTAAAAACCTTATCGGGTATCACAACAATTATAAAGTTTTTCCATAATAACTTTGATTGTATTATAATTACATATGGAGGTTTATCCATTATTAAAGGCAATTGTCCCAAATCCCCATAAAAATCATAGTCCTTCCACTTAAGCACATATCAACATTTTATGTAAACACTTGGCATAGTCAAGAATCTATATTTTCAAGCATCTTTTTACCTATGAAGCTCATCTAATCAATCAAAACAAATATAACATGTTTAATTTATTCTTGAAATATTTTTAACAATATTCCTTCTAATTTTTCAAAATATGAAATAGGCATTCACAAGGTTGTATGTATTTATTGGTCTCAATTTGTGACCCATAATAGACATAATTATTGGATTAACTATTCTAATGAAGACAAAAGGAGATAAAAACACATGGGATGAATGTCCCATATTTTTTAGGATTCATTTGGTTGAACCCAAGGGTATATAACTTTCAAATCATTTATCTAGGTAAGCAATGGCAATCAACCATTGAAACTCTAATATACTCTGTATTGCTTGAAGATTATTCTTGATGTTTGTTTATATTCTCTTGCTCCTCATTCACATTTGCATCATACTATAATATCATGTGAAAAGTATTCATCACAAAAAGGATAAAATAGAGGGTAAGGGTAAGGAAAGAAAATAAGTGGTTGCTTGAATAAAATAAGAAAGTTAATGCTGAAAATCAAAAGCATCCTTGGTCACAATTATACCATTGCGTAATAGTTCTAACTATAACATAAACCAAAGTAACTCAATGGGTAAGATTATAAGGAATTAATTGAATATATTATCCAAAATTTATATCAAATTAAAGCATATGAAAGGCCTAAAAATATTTCACATAATGGCTTGACACAACTTTAAGTTAAATAAAATGGAAATTTAGAACCAATCAGACTAACTATTACATAGTCCAACTGCATATTCATTAGTAAACAAGCATTGAAATTTCATCTCATCATTAATAAATTATGTTTCATTAAAAAATTAAGAGAAATACGAAGGAACAACATTAATTTTAGATCAAACTAGAATCTATTCAATGTTATTACAAAAACATTTGAGTGTGCCCTCTAAGCAGAGAATTACAGGCCAAAATAAAACAAGAAAAAAGAGGGCTAAGTCTATCACAATTTCTATAGAGTTTTGGTGTATAAGATCTCCCCCACTCAAAACAAGAATGTAAACTTCCTTATATAAAAAAAATAAAATGGGAAATATATTTCAGTGGTGCAATGTTCCCATCTCATGGTATGATTTCCACTCTAGGCTATTGAAACTGTATTCTATTAGAATATTCCTTCCATCCTTAAAGGAAATTCAAATTCAATTCTATTTTTTATTACACGGTTGTGAAACCTATCTAACCGAAAATATATTCTCACTTGTCTCTCTTGGATAAAATATTTTAGAATGATCCATCCATTTGATACTCCCAGAAGAATATTCAGGTTAAGGAGGGACCAAATTTCTTCATGTATCTTCCTTTGCTCAATCAGACTATTCAAAAGCCACCTCAAATGATAATGTTATTGTTTTTCTCAACTTAGGCCATTCTGATATTTAGATAGGTTGTCAAATTGATCCCCATGTCTTGTAGGCATCATCAGGCCCCACATGTTTTGCTTTCACTCATTTATGATTATTTAATTGGATGATGTGTCTCTGGGGTTGATCCCCTTACCATGAAGTACCTTATTGCTTTGCCTAGGCCTTGCCTATGATTTGAATATGACTTGATCATGAAGAAATGAGATGTTGACACATGGATAACTCTCATTGCTCCACTTTCTTAACACTAGCTATGCAATATAGTCTACTGACATCATTTCTAAGTTAGTAAGATGGTGACATGTGGATGGCTCTTACTACTTTGTTTACCTGACATTGAGTATAAGGGTTAGTAGGATGGTGACATGTGAATGGATTTCATTTCTCTACTTTACTAACATTGAATGTATAAGGCCTTTTGCTGACATCACCTCTAGGTTAGTAGGATGGTGACACATGGATGAATCTTACTACACTTTACTGACACTAATTGTACATGGCCCTCTACTGACATCACCTCTGGGTGAGTGGGATGGTGATATATGGATGGATATCATTACCCCACTTACTTGATATTGTCCATACAAGATAGTCTAATGATGTCACTTTCAATTTAGTAATATGGTGACATGTGGATGGCAATATTATAAAAAATTGACTAAGTGTTGAAATGGTTTTTCTATGAAGGGATCAAAGCTATCGAGAGTTACAAAATATGGTCATGTGGCTTTGGGAATGAAAAGGGAATCAATGAATAATGATAAAAAAATCACAGTCAATAATTTTGAATAATAAAAAAATCAGATGATTAAGTTATTTAAAAACAAATAGTTAAGTGCTTTGAAGAATAAAATTGAAGTTTTGAAAATCGTCCATCTACGCATCGAAGCACAAATAAATTGGGAATAAAATTAGTCCAAGGTTAGCCTAATCAAATGATAAAATTGACCAAAGAATCAAAAGCACCAATTTTCTATTTTAAAATCCCAAAATTGATGAGATAAAATACTTGAAGGGCCATGTTAGGCCTGCAACTCAGAACTAATTAGAAAGCTTGAAGATTGAAAACATTAAAATCTATACTTAGGCAATTTATAAAAGGGCTCATAACATTGAAAAGAGGTTAATACATCAATTGTATAAGTCTTAGTTAGATTTTTCCCAAAAGTAGATTTTCAAAGGTACTTCAAAATGTATGATTTGGAATGGTTCAACTTAGTAGACCTAAGCATGCTTAAATATTCACATTTAGAGACCAAGTAACTGATGAAGAGCAGAAGAAAAGAAGTCATGTTGATCCAAGAGGGTTCCCATTGAAAATTGAGAATGGGCTGTGTTGGGACCAACAAATGATGACCTCTATGGCGAGAATGTTGTATTAGCATTCAAAACCTAGAGTTTAAATCTTCACACCTAGACAAAAAGCATAAACTAAAAATAATTTGTTAGGAAAAAAATCAAAATAATGAAGGCATTTGATTACAGCTTCAATATGTGACATACTAAGCTCTAACTTAGCCTTAGGCCATCAGTGTGTGTAAAAGTAATTAGTTATTTTATGGCCCTTTCTCTTCATATAAATAAATTCAAGCTTGCTTAAAACCATTAAAATTTCTAAGAAGGATAATTTCAATGATTGGCTTGGGGGGAAATGGAATGGGAATTTCTCTACTACCATCCAAATGTCTATAGCCTCAAAAAAGATACCTTTGGTCCCACTCATGGATTTACTCCATTTTCAACCAAGTCATAAATCCTATGATGTAGATTGGCTGAATCACCCTTTTGAGGAAAGAATTTGGGTTTTATGTTATGTTTGATTTTCCTTTTGGTTTCTTCATTTTTTTGGAAAGATTTCATTTTAAAATCCATTAAAGGTTGGAGATCAATCCATGGGTGCAAGGATAGACTCAAAAAACTCATAACTATTAAGAAAAACTTAAATTAGTTCATTTTTTTCATTTTACTTTAGATATGAATTAAGTGTAGTTTTTTATGGCTTTGAGTAGAAAATGAAATGTTTCTAAAATTCACACATTTTGTTTTGAATCTCTGGCCTTTAATACTCTAAAAATGCATAAAAAATTTGATTTTAGTTTATGGAGCCACTCAAGAATGACTACTTATTGTCTAACTTCTAAAATCCGAGCAATTCTCATGCATCTACCCACCACTTGAAGTGACCAACCCAAAACAAACTAGGAACACTTCAATTCCAACATAGTTGCTCCACTTCCTACTTCCCTTTTAGAGTTGGATTTATTTTCTAGAAAAAATTAAAATCAATGGTTTATAAAGGAAGATTAAAATAATGATGCCATGAGGTCACCTCAAATAGAACTAAATTCCCATGATATAGTAAGTAACTAGTCTCAATTAGTTCCTATTTTAGTGGACACACTGAAAAGACACCAACGACATGAACAAAACAAGCCAACTCAAACAAGTTTGGGGGGGAGGAAAGAAATAGGAAAACAACAGAGACAAGAAGATAAACAAACAACATAAAATAAAACCAATATAATAAATCATGAAACACTATATAGTATATACATGCAAAAAACCTCTTGATTCATTCTGAAATGGTGTTGGATGGAACAACTGAGAAGTAGTGATTCAAAAACTATTTGTTGACTAACAATTATAGGTCATTTATTTATAGATATTTCAATTTAAAAGCATTCCATTTTAGTAATTATGAAAATTGATAAGAACCAGTGAAAAGAGGACTTAGCTTAGAATGTTGACCTTTATTCTCATGGGATTTGTCCCATAGTAAGACCAAGTCTAAAATGCAAAAGAATTTGATTTGTGATATTTTGTCAAACCATTTCTTCATTGATACCTAGTGCTTGCTAAAATTATGAAAGGCTTAATCCATCATATCATCTATATGAACCAGTTTAATAGCCTAGATTTCTCAATCTTATTTGCTTCCATGTAATCATTAATGAATCAGATATGTGGGTATTTTGAGTGTTATTAAAAATATTGGTACCATGCCATAGACTAACTTGAAAGGGGAGATTTTGAGACTCTTATTGTGCCTTATTCGATCAATCAATAAATAATACTTGAGAAGAAGATACCAGCTACATGGGTTATCTTCTACTCATTTATTAATGACATTCAATAAGTTATTATTTATGGACTCAACCAAACCATTTTCCTAGGGGTAATAGTTTGAAGAGAACTTCAATGTAATTTTATGATGATATGCCCACTTAGTCAACTAAACTAATTTGAAAGTAGGCCCATTATCACATACAAGTGCCATAACTATGCCAAATCTAGCTGTAATATGATCTTCAAGGTGCTTGATTGCTTACTCAATAGTGCTATTCTTGGTAGCCTTTGCTTCAGCCCATCTTGTAAAATAGTTAGTTGCTATAATAATGAATCTATAACCCATTTATTAGTTTGGTTTATGAATCCACTAAATTTTAGGCCCCATTGAGAAAATTGATGCTCCTCAGTTACTGGTTGGAGAGGTATGGTAGCATAATTTCACTCTTTGCAAATGTTTGATAAAGATGACATGATCTCACATTGGTTAGATATGTTCAGGGATGAGTATGATGAGTTGAAGATGTGTAAGATGTCCCTAAGATGTTTTATATACTTTGAGTGCTTGTGTGCATAAGTATAATTCATCTAGTTATCCATATTTTTATCTAGACACATTGGGTCTAGTGGTAAAAAAATTGAGTAGGCAGTTTGATGACATCACCATTGCCATGTGTGGATGAGTCAGGGGGAGTTGGTAATATGGTTGTGATCAAATTAATCCCTAGTTTCTGTGTATTAAACCTTAGGTCATGTGCCTAAGCAAAATCAAAGATATGTGGGTGCAAATTTGGGCTCTCAGACATTTTGACAATGTTTTTGCATAGCCAAATTTGCACTATGGAAAGAAGAGTCAAGTAAGCATTTTGATGTAGTAATATATCACACATGTGGATGTTTCAAGAGAAGGTGATAATATGGGTTTTTTTAATTTTGTTCTTAATTCTTATGCACCAAATTTTAGGTCATGTAATGTACCATGATAAAAGATATGCATGTGCAAAGTTGGGCTCCTAAGCATTTTGATAGTGTTTTTTATGTTCAAATAGAGATAAGTAAGAATTTTTTTATGGTATATCTTAAAAGTGTCTAAATTTCAATATAAGGTGATCATATGGGTTTGTTTATTTCTTATCCTAGTTTATTTACGTTAAATTTTAGATCATGTGATGAAGTGTGTCAAAATATATCCATGAGCAAAGTTGGCTTTCCAGGTAGTTATAGGCATAATTGGATCTATGGAAGAAAATTTTGAGTGAGCATGTTAATAATGGAATATCTCTCATGTGTGTGGGTTCCAAGATAATATTTTTCTATGGTTATATTCTCTTATGTAAGGATATTTTATGGTCTAAATTACAGATCATGTGTCCAAGTGCAACAAAAGATATGACTATGAAAATTTGGCCTTCCAAGCAAATAAGTAAGGTTCCCATAGTCAAATTTGTACAAGTTTAAGTTTGAGAAACATCGATGGTGTGCATTACTACAAAAAGTTAGGAAGTAGTGAGATGAAGACAAGTGCATGATGTTTAACACTGAGCAAAGATAAAGATCAAGCTTATTCTAAGGATCAATGGTGAGTGGGTGATCATACAAATAGAGATCAATGGTGTGTATTAAATTAAAGAGGTCAAAGTGATAGATGTTTATCTTTGTTAAAGACCAAGATATGTATAGGAGATTTATAGTGTGTGATGAGTCAACATTATAAGATTACATGAGATGAGGTCAAACTATCATATGTTTAACATTTGAGCATTGACACCTATGGATTAAAGTTTAGAAGAAATTAATGCTGTGTATTTGATTTAATTATAAAGAACATGAGATGTGAGATTTGTGTTTGAAGTTTAACTATATTGACATTTAAACATTTGAATTTAACAAGGGAAAAATTAGTGTCTAGTTTTTGAGTCATAAATTTTGATTTAGGATGAATTTACCCATGATGTAAAAAGCAAAGATGAAGAAAACTCCATGCACATATAATGAACCTAATTTAAAGATCTAGAAGTGTTTATAGTAAAAGATATTTGGGTTTAAAGTTGATTATGTGTTCATGCTTATTTTGCAAGTGACCTGAGAAGGATAATTGAGCTTGTGCAGATGTTGTTTTGATGTTTCATGGTGAATTGGCTATTAGAGAGTGTTGTAGATTCCATAAGGATGTTCTATGTGGATTTTAGAGGTGTGATAACTATATCTTGAGTATGAACAATGCTTAATAATTTGACTATGTTCATTCATGATGTTCATGTGTACTAGATTAGTGTATGAATTCTTTGAGCATATGCAATGGTGAGCAAAGTTGACTATGATCATTTGAGGATGTCAAAGGGGAAATTAGGAGTGGAACCATGTATTTGAAAGTGGCTATATGTTCTTGTTTTGATTTCTAAAATGTTAAATGGGTGAATAGGTCTCTATGAGACCTATAAGAACTACAAGGGCCTTATTAAAAGGTGTAGCTACTTAAGGGTGAATTATAAATGTTATGGATGACCTATAAAGATTGTTTTGTGTCATGACTTGATATGAAATAAGCCTTAAGGATTAAGGCATGCCTAAAGCAAGGTAGTGATTATCATGTTTGCTCTATATATAGTGAAACCAAAGGAGATGGTTTCTAGGCTTGTGTGTGTGGTGTTTGCATTGGTAAAAATAAGAGAGGAGGTTGAGTATGCCAAATGGTTGGGTTGATGAGAAAAGTAGATTGACGACTATGTGTGTGTCCTCTAGGTCATATTTATAATGTCATAACAATGCTCTTACAGGTTGAGGATGAGTGAATAAGACTAGATTGATCTAAAAGGATGTTTTGGATGCATTGTGGATGAGTGAAAGATAGATGATGTTTATGTGATTTTGGTGATTGATCTAAGAAGGATTTTAGTTTATGGATTGTGTATATGACCATATGATCATTTTATTAATTTGGTGATAAAGGTGATGTATGTGTACTGATGTGAGTGTAAGTGAAGAGTTGAAGAGTGGGGTTAGTTGGGATATGTAATATGTCCTAAATGATCTTGGTGTGTTGGTTCAAGTATGTAATATGCTTTGGCCAACATGGTGTGTTAGGTGATATAAATATTATTGAGAAGTGAAGAGTGATAATTAGAGTTCCATCATCAGGTGTTGAAGACATTAGTTTAAAGGTGGAGTTGTTTATAGGTGTTGTTGTGGCATCTCATCATCTAAGGTGGTTATAACCTCCTCATAAAGTGAAACTTTCTAAAATTTTGGTTGTTGTAGCTCAACTAGATAGGTTTTGAATCACCTTATGATATTTTAGTCTAACTAAATAGGGATTGTAGTTCCTTTATCGATTGTAGCTAGTATACATTGGTTCTTGCTATTATAAGATAATATTCCAATTATTGGTTCTTGTGGGTTTTATTCCCCAAGAAGGTTTCCCATGTATGTCTTATGTTATGTTCTTGATCTTGCATTGTCTCTCTTGTTCATTATTATGAATGATGTATGCTTCATGAATGCTTGTGGTAATTGATTAAGTGTTTGAAAAGGTTTTGAAATTGAAGTTGGATTATCTGGGCTCATGAATTCATTTACCCCCCTCTTAGTGATTATATATCTAATAATTGGTATCAGATTGGGTCCTTTTCAAGAATCTTAACAACTTGAAGGAGATTTTGAGTAGGTACAAAAATGGCTAAACAGTTGAAGAAAGAGAATTAATAGTGAAAGGTTATGATCAAGGAAATTGAAGAGCATATATGTACTTTGAAAAATGATGGTAAAGATAATGATAAGGTTATTAATTACCTCAAGGATCAGCTAGAAGATTCTAAGACAAGTTTGAGTTTAAAAGATAAAATTTATTCAAAAGAAAATGACATCATGTGTGGTGAATAAGTTTGCCATGATAGTGAAGAAGAAGTTAATCTAGAAGCTGACATCATGGGTGCACTTGGTGAATTAGAGGAGAAAAAGAAGAAGATTCATAAGATGAGAAATATGATGAAAGGTCTTAAAGCACAAGTTAATTTTCTTTAGGAATGTTTGATAGAGCAAGCATGTAGAATAAAGGATGACATGGATAAAGAAGCTAAGAGTGATAAGGAGACTATCCAAGTTCTCAAAGGTTAGTTAATGGATACAATTTAAAGTGTAAGAGCTAAAGATGATGAGATCATTCAATTAGAAACCAAGATAGGTTCATTGATGGATGTGTAGATAGGATTACAAAGCAAGCTAGTTAAGAATTAGTCCATAAACAATGAAACATGCATAAATAACTAACTAACCAAGCATATCTATTTCTATGGGAATTACAAAGGATAAAAAAAACAAATGAAAAAAAACAACACCATATTACCTTCCCAAATGGATTCACCATACCCATGTGTCTCAAAAACATGTTTTCCCTTGATCAAGCATCCTTGTCTTTGTCAACAATGGTGGTAAGCTCCTCTAATGCCTCAAGAACACTCCATAAATCCTAGGCTCTTAATGTGGAATCACTAAACTATCCTATCAATGAAGCTTTATGGAAATAATTTAGCATTATAACTTTGTAATGTTCAAGCTTTGGAGATATTTAAGCATAATAACCTTTCACCAAAATAGCTTATAAATGATGTCCATGGCTTCTCTATTTATAGACTTTTGAGATTGGTTAGGATCAACCTCAACCATCCATCTCAAGATTGAGATATATGGTTGAGGATAATCCTAATATTTAGAATTAAATCCATAAATATCCTCATCATGATATTGGAAGAAGGGGCATTGACGAGGCATGGGAGGCATTAACTAGGTATGGGTGACCCATAACCCTGATATTTTATGCACTTATGGATTGATGGATGTCACCCTATAGATGATGCCACAAGGTGATGTAGATAATAAGAATCAATTTAAAAAAATAAATATTTAACAACTCATGGAAAATCCACTTAAGCTCTTGATTTGGATTAATTAGCCTTAAAAAAGGTTAATCAACATTTGTTTAATTATTTGAAAATTGGTCTTCAATCAATCATAATGGTCAAAAAATCATATTACTGGATCAAAGTATGACTTGGGAAAATTTAAAAGGTGATGCTAGATGCATTGGAACCATATTCTAATTTAGGATGTTGCCAACAACAAATAACAAAGGTAGATGATGTGTACCAATGAATTAGAAGAAAAGAGTGATCTAGAGCACTAAATGGTGAAATGGTCATTTTGACTTGAAATGATCTGATCAAAGTTAGCTAGCCCATAAAATGCATTGCCCTATTTAGGGATACTTGACCTAAAATGACACTTGTAAATGACAAGTTTGAATCATTTAGGATGTGTTATGTATTTTGACCTAAAATGTGTATTTGAGTGTAATTCGAGTAAGATTGACAATTTCAACACAAATAGTGTTAAGAATTGGATGTCTACATTTTACCCCTATTTAAGAAGGTATAACGAGAAATTCAGGTGAAGCAATGTCTTTTCAAAGAAAAGAGTTGTCAAGAAGAAATTAGAACATACCCATGATGCCCCCTCGAGAGGACATACTAGGATGAAAGAGAAGGATGGACTCTTGAAAAGAGAGAGAAAGTGAGAGATTAACCTAGGGAATGGATCACATCCAGATGAGCTAATGCTTGCACACATGATTAACATCAATTATCAAAATATAATTAGAGGTATAATAGGCCCTAGAGTTGGGGGGAATGGGAAAGATTCAATCCATAAATGTAAGGGAGACACTTGAAATGTACCCAATTGGAGAGTATAAGCTGCATGCTTATGACATTGATCAATCCCGAGATAAGTTGCACACTAAAATATTGCCATCATGGAATTAATGTGGAGAGATTGGAATTAGGGGAAAAGGGAGAATGTTCTACTTCAAGAAGGGAAGAACCACTAGAATGGGGTCTCCAAAGAGAAGGCAAGAAGAAGTGCCCCAGTAGAGAAAATGTGATCATGATAAAATAGTTGTGCCCCAGTAGGGAAATTTTTGATCATGGATAAAGAATAAATAATTATTTTCCCCTGTAGAGATAATTTGGTTTGTATGGTTTTCAGATACTATGCCCCATCATGGGAAATTGACAAGAAAAAATGCTCAAGGATATAACCAAAAATATAGGTTAAAGTGAGCGGGTGCAAATGTACATGTCATGGTTTAATGGCTTAAAAAAGCCATATAAAACCAAGCATATGAGAATGCACAAAGTGATAAGAGAGATGAAAATAAGAATGGAGATATCCGAGATGACCTCAATATAAATTGAGCATATAGTTCCATGGGCTCATGTTCCAACATGAACTTCAAGCCAATGTAGTTCACCCAAGTTTGGAAGAGAATGGAATGAGGAATGATGAAAAATGGCCAAGAATTGATTAAACTCAAAATATATGTGAAGAGATGCACATCTAAGCATAGACAAAGAAGATTGATATGCATGTTACCTAAAATCCTAATTCTATATCATGAGCCTAGGTTTTATAGAGTGTTCTTGAGAATCATTCATCAGAGTTGATGTTGATGTTAAGACCTTGAGACCTGAGCACAAAGTGCTTGCTATAGCAAAAAAAAATAGGCATCATAAGTATGAATAACTTAAAATAACATAAGATTCCAATTTCACTGAACCAATTCAAATGTGAATATCTATAACTAAGGATAATGGTAAAATAATGACGAAAACTAGAGTTACAACAATTTACATTTAAACAAAAAAGTAAAAACAAAGAAAAAGATAAACATAAATGAACCTAATTTTTTTTCAAGATATGATTTATCAAGACTTAATTAGGAACAAAAATATTTAAAAAATAAAAGGCAAGAACATCTTAATGACATGAGACCAAGATATGAATAATCAAGATCCATGTGGACCATCAAGGTATTCTCGAATACAAAAGAGAAGCAAAATCGAACAAAAAAAATAAGACAAAGAAACACAAGACCAAGAATGAGACAAAAAGGAGTAAAAAGAGAAAAAAGATAAGAAATAAAAGGAGAGGTGAGAAAGCACAATAAAACACCAAAAAAACACAACAACACACCAAGATACCCAAATAAACACACAAACAAAAACCCAAGTTAGTGCGGTTTAAAGACAAATGTTCATGTATGTATGGTAGAGGCGTTACTTTATGCCACATCATAACAAAGAAAAATTATAAAATAAATGGGGGAAGAGAAGAAAAGGAAGGGGTTAGCTGAGATGACTTCAAATGTATAAGACAAGTGGATGCTACCTACATAGTTTTATGGATGCATGTTTCAACATGAACTTCTAGCTAAATGTAGTTCTCCTAAGGAATGAGATAGAAGAAAAATGATGATTAGGCCAGCATGATTAATTTTATAGAAGAAATGGAAGATATGACAAATAAATAGAATGGTTTGGTAAACAATAAATTGATGAGATGAGAAAGAATGATCTTGAAAAATGGCAAGTGCATGGGATAAAATGAATTGGTGTTTTTATGCTTTCAAAATGGCAAGAGTGTTCTTTCTTAACAGTTGCTTGCAAAATGGTGAAAACATTCAAACTTAACAGTTTCTCACACAATGATGAGATTATTCTTTCTTAATAGTTGATCATAAAATAGTGAGAACATTTAATCTTAATAGTTACTCACAAAATAATGAGAGTGAGGGATGGTGGAACAGGAATATACAAATGTACAAAAGCATGAGACAATGTTTTTATTATTTTATGGATCATGTTTTAATGTTTTTGGTGTTTTTGGGATAAAATATGCACAAGGTGGGATCATCTTGTCGAGGAGATGCACATCCTAAGAGTAGAGGTTCTAATAAGATAACTAAGCTGGCTGCAACATCCCATGCTCACAAATCAATGAGAACAAGGTTCTTGATAAAATAAGAAAGCAATAAAATACTTGTATTGATAAGATGCAGTTGTTCACCTATCAAAAGCTACACAAGATTATCCTAGTTAAACTGCTTTGTAAAACCACTACTGAAGCTATTCATAATGCTTATGAGACATAATCAAGATCATAATTGGTCAAGGGATAAAAAATGTTCAAGCTTATAACACGCCCTAGAAATAACAAAGAATATACATCTTTGAAGAGAGAAATCCATAATGGGATGAAGAATGTGTTCAGAGTGCCAAGAGTTCAAATCCTTTACCATCAAGATTCATGAAAAGTGGGCCAGGGTAGTATAAAATATGGTCAAGGTAAGATAAAAGGGTGGGATAAAATTACAACAACATAAGTTGCCCCCAAGTCAGGGGTCTTATAGATAATGGTTCAAAGCTGTTCATGCATAGAACCTCTTAAGGTGTACAATGTTCATGGGATTTGAAAGTTATTCACCATTAGGTTTAGCTAATTGATATGCTCTTAATCCATAGTTTGCCATGATAATGTATGGTCCTAACAAATTAGGCTAAAACTTGCCTTTCTTTTTGGGTTCAACATTGATGTTCTTCTGGTTCTCTTTCAAAACTAAGTTACCAATCTCAAATTCTTGAGGGAGAATGCATTTATTATAGTTTCTTCACAATCTATTCTGATAAGTCTGCAAGTTTTCTAGGGTAGCCAAATGCTTACCATCAAGAAGTTCTAGTTCTTGCAGCCATGAGGCTCTATAGTCTTAATCATCTTCAATGTGCTCTAGTGATATTCTTAATGATGGGATCTCAATCTTGATTGGGTTAATATCTTTAGTGCCAAAAATAAGGGAGTATTGAGTAGCTCCAGTTGGGGTGAGATGATTGGTTTTATAAGCCTAGAGGGCAGGAAAGCATTGCAAGTGCCAATTATGGCCAACATCATTGACAATGTTTTTTAAGATGGATATAATGGTTTTATTTGATGCCTTAGCTTTTCTATTTCCTTACAGGTTATATGGAGTGGATTTCTTGTGCTTGATCTTAAATTTTGCATAAAGAGCTTTCACATCTTGGTTTATAAAGGATCCACCATTATCAGATATAATATGAGCTGGGATGCCATATCAACAGATGATATAGTACTGAATGAATTTGGCTATTTGTTTCCCAATAACATAAATGAGAGGAATGGCCTTAATCCATTTGGTAAAGTACTCAATTATAGTCAAAATGTGCTTATGGCCATTTGAAGATGTTGGGTTAATTTTCCTAATGAGATCAAGACCCCATATTGAGAACGGCCATGGTGTTGTAATTGACTGCAGTGGTAAGGTTCATGTATCAAGTTGCCATGTTATTGACAATGAATACACTTCTTTACATAATTACAAGCATCTGTCTCCCTTTTGGGCCAATAATAGCCTGTTATGAGAAGTTTCTTTTCTAGGACTACACCATTGGTATGGGCTCCACACATTCCTTCATGAACCTCCTTTAGTGCCAACTTAGATTCTCCCAAAGATAAACATTAAAGAAGCATTCCATCATAGCCTTTTCGATAAATCATGTTTCCAAGGAGGATATAACATGTTAGGTGATGAAGGAAAAGTTTTTGTTGGTTATTGGAAAGGTTGGTAAGAAAGACATGGTTATGGAAATAGTTATAAAAATCTTGGTACCATGGTGGCTCAGGTGAGAGATTAGGATCAACAATGGTGCATATCCTCTTTAAATTTGATAAAAAATGTGTTGGCTAAAAATGAATTTTAATTAGGAACTGATACTCTTTAGCACTATCATGCATTTGAATCATGGAACCAATTTTTTCCATGACATTGAAAGATCTATTGTGGACTTGTGGAACTTACTCAAACTATAGATATTTAAAATATCCTTTAAGGTTATCAACAATTTACTTTTAAGGAATAAGTTTATCATCTCATGTTTGATATTGATCAATTGTCTTATTTATCATTAGCTATGAATCTCTATAGACCTTTAAGCTTTGAATATCCCAATGTATGGAAAGATGGAGCCTTGCAACCAATGCCTCATATTCAGCCATATTATTTATACACTAAAATTGTATATGGAAGGCTCTGGGGATCAAATCCCCTTATGGTGTTATCAAAAATATGCTAGATCCAAATCTTTGGGATGTTAAGGATCCATCAAAATAGAGTGTCCAATATTTAGGCTCTTGTGATGCTTTTTCTATCATCATGATAGAATAATCTAGAAGGTCAAAGTTGATAAGTTGAGTGGTTGTAATAGGAGCTTCTACAAGTTGGTCCACAAGAATCTACCCATTGATTACCTTCTAATTCTGGTATTTAATATCAAACTCATTAAGGAACATAATCCATTTAGCCATGCATCCTTGGAGAGCTACTTTAGATAAGAGGAATTTGAGAGGATATACCTTGGTGATAACAAAAGTTTTGTTATTTAGCATATAATTTCACAATTTTTGAGTGGTGAACACTATAGCTAAATATGCCTTCTCAATAGGCATATAATTATGCTCATAGGCTACCAATGTGTGGCTTAAATAATAAACCATGTGTTCCTTACCATGATCATCATGCTGAGTTAAAAGTGCCCCCAGTGCATATTATGTGGCTGATATGTAAAGATGCAGTGGATTTCCTTGTGTTGCAGGGTATAAGACTGGTGGATTGGCCAAGTATGTTTTAAGCTTTGCAAATTCTATTTGACAATCTTCATCCCATTGAAATGTCACCCCTTTCTTTGAGATATGGGTAAATGGGCGACACTTATCTGCCAATTGAGAAATGAACCTACGTATAGACTAGATCTTACCTTGTAGACCTCGTAACTACTTAAGATTATTGGGGGGAGGAATTTCCATAATAGTGGTGACCTTCGTAGAATTGACTTTAATCCCTCATTGTGATACAATGAACCCTATAAATTTTCTTGATGTGACTCCAAAGACACATTTCTTAGGATTCTATAATGGGCACCCCTGTTGCACCCAAAACTAACCTAGCAAGAACTCCTTATGACTCTAGAACAATTTACTTATATTATTTTTTTTTGTTTTACAAAAACTAATGCATGTAACATAAATATAAAATTTCAAGCATAGATACACACAGTTGAAATAACCAACACACTATATTTATATTAATTGCAAAATGAGTAAATGAGTATAATGCCAGTCACATGGTAACTCACTAAATATTCTAGTGCTCATATGAACATTATTTCAAGCAAATATCCTAGTGAGTGCCAAAGGTGCATCCATTTTGTTCTTTGTCTAGCGAAACTATAAACTCTACAGGATAGTTTTCTACAGACTCTACAGAATGGATCTACGGACTCTATAGGCCAATTCTAAGGACTTTGTAGGCTGGTCCTATGAACTTTGTAGCTAGTTATAAAAACTCTATAGCTGGTTCTATGGACTCTACAGCTAATTCTACAGACTCTACAGTGGCTTTTACAAACTCTATAGGTTGCTTCTACAAACTCTCCAGCTAAATCTATGGACTCTGTAGCCAGATTTGCAAACTCTGCAGCTGGTTCTACAGACTCTATAGTTACTTCTATAGACTCTATAGGTAGCTTCTACAGACTCTATAGGCTGCAAGCTGATTTCTACAAACTCTGTAGGCTGCTTCTATAGAATTTGTAGGCTGGTCCAGTGCTTCTACGAACTCTGCAAGCTGCATCTACAGACTTTGTAGGTTACTTCTACAGACTCTACAAGCTACTTCTATAGACTTTGCAGGCTGTTCCAGTGCTTCTATGGACTCTGTAGGCTATGTCTACGAACTATGTAAGCTATTCTACAGACTCTACAGGCTGCTTCCATAGACTCTGTAGGCTACTTCTACAGACTCTACAAGCTACAAGATGATTTCTATGAACTCTATAGGCTTATATTTACAAACTCTCTAGGCTGCTATGAGATGCTACAGTGATGGAGCTGCTACAATGACGAGCTACTACAGTGGCATGATTGCTATAGTGGCATGGCTACTATAGTGGTGTGACTACTATAGTGGCATGGCTGCTATAGTTGCGTGGTTGTTACAGTGGCTAAAAACATAAACTCCAAAGACCAATCCCAAGGATTGATTTCTAGAGTGCTACAAATGAGAAGGATGTTCTCAATTTCCCAAGTAACCTATAAGTTGCAAGTGTAACAATTCTTTTCTTCTTATCCAACATGCTTAAAGAAGCCACAAACACTTCCCTTTATCCTTTCTCCAAGGGGCAACTCAACTCACTTGTGCAATGTGGGATAAAGGATGTGCAACAGTTTATACATTAGAATATTACTTATGTCTCCCTTGGGTATCATCCCCATAAAGTAAATATTTAAAGTAACACTTCATATCATACAATTAGGTTAAATATTACTTTTTATAGCACTTTAGGCATTAAAATATACTAGCAACCAGACTCTAAAGGGTGCAAGTGATAGCTCACTAGAAAGCTCTCGATGAGGAGTATCAAATCCAATCATCAAAATTGGCCTTCGCTGTGTCTTGCTAACTTACTATAAATAGTAATTATGCTTGAAATTGAGTAAATCAATTGCTAAAGTGGGGAAATTACAGTCTGCCCCCCTTGAAATTGCTTGTCCTCAAGCAATCTCACCCCAGCCTACTAAATAACTTGCTCACTCTCCCATGTAGCATCCTCTTCCAACAGGTCTTTCCATCTGACCAAATACTCCTTCACTATCCTATTTCTGAGTTTCCTCTCTCTGGTGTCCAAAATAGCCTTGGGTTCTAACACGAGCCTCCCCTCCTCATCTAAAGGGGGAAAATTTGTAGAAGGCACTATACTCTGACCAATGGCTTTCTTAAGCCTAGACACACGAAATACATTGTGCACCTGACTTCCCTCTAGAAGCTCAAGCTCATAGGCAACTTCGCCCTCTCTTTGAATCACCTTGTAGGGGCCATAAAATCTAGGCTTAAGCTTCTCTTCTCTACTCTTCTTGAGCGATGACTACTTATATGGATGTAGCCTCAAATACACCATGCCCCCTACCTCAAAACTATGCTCTACCCTATGCTAATTAGCATACAAATTTTGCTAATTTTGAGCCTATTGTATATTCTCCTTGAGTTCTCTCAGGATATCTTCACTATCCTTCAACAGGTCTTTAGCTTTGGGCACTCTGCTATCCCCCAAAACCATATCCATGAAGCTTGGGGATTTATACCCATACAATGCCATAAATGGAATCATCTTGATGGTCATGTGATGTGTGGCATTGTAACAATACTCCCCCATATGTAACCACTTAGCCCAAGCTCTCTACTATGCAGTCACATAGTTCCACAAATAACCTTCCACCCATTTATTTACTATCTCTATCTACCCATCTGTCTGAGGATGGAAGCTCATACTAGGTGTAAGGTCTATACTTCACAACCCAAACAACTCCCACTAAAAGGCACTCATGAACTTGCTATCCCTGTCACTGATAATAAATCTCAGTAACCCATATAAGTTAAAAAGCTCCTTGAAGAACAAATCTACCACCTGATTTGTGGTGTAAGTATAAGGGATAGCAAAAAAGTGAGCAAACTTCAACAATCTGTCTACCACCACATAAACACAATCTCTTCCTTGCACTCGTGGTAGGCCAGTGATTAAGTCCATAGAAATGCTTTCCCATTTTTAGTCTGAAATGGGTAAGGGCTGTAGTAAACTAGTAGGAAACATGTGCTCTTCCTTATTCTACTGACAAACTACACACTCCTTGACATGCCTCTAAACATCATCCTTGAGACCTCTTCATGAGAACCACTCTCAGATCTGCCTGTAGGTCTTTAAAACCCCCAGATGCCCAGCCATAAGTGCATCATGAAATGCCCTCAGTATCATCTCTCTTAAATGTGATGATAGAATCAAATAAATTATGTCCTAAAATTTGATCATCTTGTATAGTACCTAAAATCAATCTCGAAGCCCAAACATCTTTGGCATATTTTGCTATAATCTTACCCTACCAATCTCCTAAAATTTCTACAAGGGCACAAATGTGATGTCTTTTGGATAAGGCAACAACTACTAAATTCTTCTTCCCTTTGACAAACTCAATGTCAAAGTCATAAGCCTACAATTAAGTGACCCACTTCTGCTGCCTATCATTCAAGTCTCACTGGCCCATGAAGTACTTTATGCTGTTGTGATCCATCTTGATCACAAACTTCCCTCCCACCAAGTAGGATCAAAATTTGGCCAAGGCATGCATGATGGCCAACATCTCCCAATCATAAATAGAATAGCTCCTCTCCACTCCTCAGAGCTTCCTACTCTTAAAAGCAATGGGGTGCTTCTCTTACATCAATACTACTCCAATCCCATCACTTGATCCATCACAATGAAGCTCAACAGGCTTTGTGAAGTTGGGTAGAGTTAGAACTGGACATGAAGACATCACCTACTTGAATTGTTTAAAACACTATTGTGTTACCTCTGTCCACTTCTTGGTGAGGTCTAGTAATGGTGCTACAGTCTGTGAAAAACCCTTCATAAATCTCCTATAAAAACCACATAATCCAAAAAAACCTTTGAGTTGTGTAAGGTTCATTGGAGTAGGCCAATCAACAACCACCTTAATCTTTTCTGTATCCACTCTAACTCCCTTAGCACTGATAATATGGCCAAGGTAGAGAAACTTTGTCATGCCAAACTCACACTTTGATTCCTTGGCATATATTGATTCCTTCTCCAAAATGACCAGCACCTCCTCTAATTGCTGTAGGTGCTCCTCCTAAGTCCTGCTGAATACCAGGATGTCATCAAAGAATATCAATACAAATATTTGAAGCTGCCCTCTAAACACCTGATTCATACAACTCTGGAAGCTAGCTAGAGTGTTGGTTAGCCCAAATGGCATAACCAAAAACTCAAAGTGCCCTTAGTGACACCTGAAGGCAATTTTTTCTATATCCTCCACTCACATTCTAATATGATGGTATCCTGAATGCAAGTCTATCTTAGAGAAATATCGTGCTCCATGCAGCTCATCAATCATAGGGATGGGGTACCTATTCTTGATTGTCTTCTTATTGAGAGCTCTATAATCAATGCACATATGCATTGTCCCATCCTTCTTCTTTACTAAAACAACCACTAAAGTAAAGGGGATTTTGCTTGGACTAATATGCCCCATCTCTAATAGCTCATTTATCAACTTCTCTATCTCATCCTTATGCTTTTTAGGATGGTGGTAGGGGGTGATGATGACTGGTTTAGCCCCCTCTTCTAGCTTGACAACATGCTCTATACCCCTCTTAGGAGGAAACCCATGTGGAATGCTACCAAACACCTTATCATGCCTAGAAATGGTCTCTTGTACACATGGATGATAGATTTTAACTTGCTACTCTAGAGGTGTAGACATGATCAAACATTCAGCTGCCCATTCTACATCATCATGTCTAAATAACCATTCCATCCTCTTTAATGATACCACCCTAAGCCCCCCATCGGGTAAACCTCGAAGCACCACCTTCCTGCCCTGATGCTGAAACCTCATCTCCAACTTAGCCAAGTTGAAGGTAAACTCTACCAGAGAAGCCATCCACATCATTCCCAAGATGACATCATAATCACCCATGTTAACTACATAGAAATTATCCTCCAACTCATAATCACCTCCTAATCTGATGTGAAGATTTGAAATCTTCTAGGTGCATAATAACTTGTGGCCATTGGCCACCATGACTCTGAACCCTGCATGCTCTTCGGTCTAAAGGCCTTTCTTGGCCACCAATTTTGTGTTGATAAAGTTATGCACTGCCCCTATGTCCATCAATGAAACCACACAATACCCCTGAATCATCCCTCTTACCTTAAAGGTAATGGCCTTCTGGACCCCTGTCAACTGAGCAAGAGACTTCTCATCATCCGAACTCTCCTCAGTAGTGCTATCGCCCTGACTAGAATCTAAATCTGAATGTTTCTCTTTGTCCTCAAAAGGTGATTCATCTACTGAAAAATAATCCATTGGTTTAGCCTTCACCTTAAGTAGACATTCATGGGAAAGATTCCATGGCTCCCTACAATGAAAACATAGTTTTTTCTTCTTGAGCTCGTTGAGGGTTTCACTATCCAACCCTTTAGTTTCCCCCTTAGGCCGCTGAGGGTCCTTCTAAAATGTCTTTCTTTATCCTTCTTAAAATGAGAGTCCTTAGAGTGAAGCTTACTCATGTAGGAAGAAGATGCTAGGTCTCTCATTTTCTCAATAGCCTCTTATAGTGAAGAGGGGTTGTGTCCCTTTACCCATCCTCACAAGGGATCAGAAAGCCCATCCATGAAAAGAATAATGAGTTTGCTTTTAGATATATCTGTCACCAATACTACCAGCTTTTGGAACTCAGTGATATAGGCCTCCATAGAACCCCACTGTTTAAGTTGTGCTAGCTCCTTGAAATGCAATTTTAGGTCCTTAGTGTCAAATCTATTAATGAGTCTCTCAGTAAACTCTGCATAAGTATCTATTTGGTTATGGCCAAGTGCCACTAAAAAATTTGGATAATATGAAGAATCAGAATCTACCTTCTCTGGTAAAGGCCAATTGGCAAAGACCTCTGGAAACTCAAGAGTGAGATGCTCAAATATTTGATGTTCTTCTGAAGAGATGCTTATACTAGCTATGAAACTTGGGTTAGATGGGATTTCTATGTCTTGAGGGGATGAGCAAACTTTCCCACCTCAGAGCAATTGAAATAGGTTTTCACTCAAAGGCTTGTCTTTTTCTTTACTTTTTCCCTAATCAACAATTGCCTCAAAGAGGTTTTCACCTGAAGATCTCGATGTTTGCTCTTTATTATGACCAAGAAGGTTTATTTGCTCTCCAAAGTAGGTAGAAGAATTTAATGAAAATTCAAAACCCTATTTATGATCACCAATGGGGAATCCATCACATAGGCCCATGTGATCTGCAATTGATTCTTCATTTTGAAACTCATCAAGGCATATGATAAAATTATAATGATCCCAATCTATGAGTTTAGGATGGTAAAGGCATAGGTTATAATGAGGGTTTACTTCAAGATGGGAAACACCAATGGTAAATATATAATGTCCTACTTCAGGAAGGGAAGCACCACTAGGATGGGTTTTTGCTTCAAGATGGGAAGCTCCAATAGGTGTTATGGTCAATATGGCATTTGAATCAAACAAATCTAAATCAGCAAGCTCATCAAAAAGTATATAATGGGATGTTGCATCACTGCTAGGAGTCTCGTTACAAGTCACTTCAGAAAAATCACTACCAAATGTTATGAGGTCATCCTTTAGTGGTTTAAATCTGAGACCATGATTCCCATGGAAAACTCTAGTTAATAAGGGCTCTAAAATTCCTTACACCTGGGGGCCAAGGCCTTTCCCTATATAGTCAAGTGATCCATTATCTTGTTAGGGATGGGATACTTTGGATTCTAAAAACAATCTATAAGGCCCTCAAAATATAACCAATCTCCCTTAGTAAAAGCCTCTCGATCTTTCTTTGGTGTAATGTAGGTACAAAAACCATAGGATATTTTGGTTGCTTCTTCTTTGGTTGCCAAATCTGATCGGGTCTATTAATAGTCTAGGAAGTTTTAGGCTTACCAAATGTTTTAGGGGATTTTGGTAATTTTACAGTATGGAAGACATCCTTCAGATGATATGTGGAAATGCCTACATCTTTAATAATCACCTACTTGGCTAGAGCTACAGGAAATGGATTAGTTGAGGTGGAGGCTAGATCACCAGGGTCTATATAATTAGATGGAGATGGATGAGAAATGATGGCTTTGTTCTTTTTTGCAATGAATTCAAAACCTGGGCGATAGTTATAATTTTGAAACTCTGCTTCAAGATGTTTGCAATATTGGTATGGCTACTAATCAATGGGAATAGTAACCTCAATCCCATCATCGGGAAACTTAAGGCATTGGTGAAGAGTAGATAAAACTACCTATATTTCATGGATCTAAAGATGACAAAAAAGTATGTTATAAAAAATCTCAATATCCATAATATGGAATATTGTGTGATGAGAAATAGCCCCAACTATGATTGGAAACTAAATTATACCAGATGACTGCCTCTCAATGTTGTCGTAAGCCTTGATTGTAATAGTGTTTGGCTAAATGTCTTTGTCCATGTAACCCAATCATTGTACCAATTTAAGAGATATGATGTTCAACCCTAAACCATTATCTATAAGAACCCACTTGATCTTGTGATCCGTAATGATTATCTCAATGTATAGTGGGTTATTGTGGTTTGGGCCAAGGGTGGACATGTCCTTTTGATCAAATTGATTTGCAAAAATGAAAACAAATGTCCAATTAGGTTCTAGAATTGATCAAGGTTTATATCATTAGAACTCTTGTAGAAGTTTGTTGAAGATGGTTCTGTGGACATCAGATGTCCGCAAGAGTTCTAATATGGAAAATTGTGTAGGGGTTTTATCTAATTGGTCCATTATGCTATAAGGCCTTTAAATTATGGATTGAACTAGTTTAGTCTTTGTTGGGATAGTATTCGGCTTTGGAACCATTGGTACAATGTTCTCATTAAGTTTATGGAAAGAAGTAGGCAAATGACCCTAGATGGTAACTCACAAGCATCTATTTGTAACTACACAACATAGAGGTGGCAAGGAGTCATTATAATTAGAAGGACAAGGCAAAGGGCCTTGGATGGTGATTCATGGGTGATTAACGGTATTGCTATAATTTTGGCTTAGTGAGGAGTCTCTAGAAGAATGGTACTGTTATTCAGGAGTAGTAACCCGTGCAAGTGGAGTAACAACATGATGATGTGAACTTGACATGGTATTACTAGGGGAGAGGGTTATAACCCTATAATGATGGGTCTTGTGTTATAAAGAACATGAGATTAACCATGTGGTGTCATAGTAATAGTGGCAATATGGGTTACAAAAATGTATCCCACAGTGTTATTGTAGTCATAAGACACATTGTTATAAGCCACATTATTAGTTGGAGATCATGATCTTGATTATGCTCATTATGATTCTAAACTTATTATTAGTTTTGATTCTACCTCTATCCTTGATTGTGACCATTTTGATTATTTCTTGGTGGTAGTGGATCATGTCAAGGAAAGGGGTCTTTATAAATTCCCATATCCTGATTTGTGTCTTGATTATTAGGAGCCAACTTAATTTATAGCTCACCATTTTCAGTAAAGTCATAAATAATATGTCATAATTGAATGCAATGATATGCATTGTGACCATCAACATTATGAAAGTTACACCATTCATTCTCTTTGTACCAGTCTAGTTTTGGCTGATCTTGAGGAAATGGCCTTGATACTGGCCATATAACTAAGTTAGTTGTAATGAGCTTTTGTAATACTATTTCAACTGATTATCCTAACTTACTAAAGACTCTAAAATTTTTATGAAACATCCTTCGTGAAGGTTGTCTTTGCAAAGTAGGTAGCAGATTTGAGGGAGTTAATTGTACATTTGGAGGAGGCATAGTTTATACCATTTGTACATGTCTTGTTTCTATCACCCCATTTCCAACCATATTATTTTTGAAAATCCCTTAGACTTATCTTGTGTAACTATTTGAGGAGCCAGTGATTTAGTCTGATTAGACACTTGTCCTTGTGCAAAGATCTTAACAAGGCCCTTAGCAATAAGAGCCTTCTCAATCTGCACTCCTTTGTCAATAATTTATTTAAATGAGTTAGCACAACCTAACCATAGATTATTCACAAATTTAGGATGCAAATTCTATGAAAAGATATTAGTCAACTTTTTGTCTAGTAAATTATGTTGAAAGTGGCCTGCTAATGCTCTCCACCTTTGTAGATATGTAGCAAAACTTTCACCATCACACTGTTTAGCTTTGCATAAGTCAAAAAAGGTCAATTCATGTTCTATTTTGTATGAGAAATGGTTAACAAATTTTTTTGATAAGTTATTCCAATCCACAACTAATCCCTTGGGTAGTTTAAGTATCCAATCAAGAGCTTATCCCATTAAATTGCATGGAAATAGTCATAGTAAGTACTAGCTACTATAAGCAACCTCTTGACATAGGATGAAGAATGCTTGAATGTGTTCATGCAAATCTCCTTTCCCTTTGTATTTGTCAAAATTGGGGGCCTCAAAGTGATGTGGAAAGGGGTTTTGGAAAATAGATAAGTCAAATGGATATGGGCATATCTCATCAAATTTATACTTTTTGACACTATTGTTTATTTCCAATATTTAGACAATTTCCTTCATAGAATTCCATTCTTGCATGCTTGGTGCATTTTTGGATTGGATAATATGCTGTTGGGGTGGAATGTGCCCCTATTTTTTTTGTTGTTGGGGTGGAATGTGCTGCTAGTTTTGTTGCTATTGGGGTGGAATGTGCCCCTGATTTTATTGCTATTGGGGTGGAATGTGACCCTAGTTTTATTACTGTTGGGGTGGAATGTGCCCCTAATTTTATATGGATCTATAAGGACCATATAACTTTCAATCCATGATTTGGTTCTAATTTACTGCTTGAGTTTAGAATATAGGTTGTTGATTCTTGTATTGTAAAACATTCTCTGAATTTGGCTATTTCACATTTTTTTGAATTTGAAAATTTCTATGTTTATTCACCAATCTTTGGTTTGTTTAAGGGATTTCCTCAATTCAAACTGAATGTTTGGGTTTCTGAGTTTGTAAAGTAACATGAGGTTCTTGATGATTAAATAATGTATGTTTTGTGTCAAATGGGAAATCTTGTAAGGTCTCTTGTGACTTTAACTGTTCATTTAGATTACCTTGATCCACTATGGTTAGGTTCTCATTTAATATTTGTTGCGTACTGTCCACCATATCTTCATGTTTTTTGGAAGCATTATTGTGAATTGAAGGGGAAATTAGGGAGTTAGTTAAGTCTATGACAAGTTGATCTACATATTGTTGACTTATTATCTTGATCTTAGGTAGAAGATCTAGATTTATGGGTTTTGACTCTATTTGTATTTCTTTTCCTTTGTTAGAAGAAAAAGGTATGTCTATTTGTGAAAAAGCTTGCTCTTGCCATCATTGTTCTCCTTATCTAACCAAGGTATGCAATTGTTTCATAGGAAAGTTAGAAAGTAGTCTAACACTTGATTTTATCACTCTAAGAAAGGCTTCATCTTGATCTTCTTTGGGTTAATATTCATTGTAATAATATTCAAATCTTACTATTGTGGGAATATCATCAAAAATAATGGGCTTATCTTGACCATCATAAAATTTATCATCCTCATAACTAAGGCCATAAGTGGCCCCACTACGATTGAACCTTTGAGTCATGTCTAAAAAGCGCTGTTATACATGTTTGACTAACTTTTGACCAATGTTCAAAAACCAATAAATATATGCCCTCACTCCTTTTAAACAAATAACCAAGGTAAAATAGAGACTATAAGGGAGGGTGGTTTGAAACCATACACAATTTAGAATATTTGGTTCACAAAATCACTTAACCTTTGGTAAAATTAAAATCATATAGATTGGAAGAGAGTAAGGTAACTCAAAGACCCAAGGTGAAAACTAGTACACCAAAGCATAGATCTTTGTGATACACCTACACTATAGAAGCTAGTTTCAACTTCAACAAGTTGACCCTAGAATTTTAGAGGAAATCTCTTTGGATTACAAAGAAGACAAAATGAACTAAGCAACTCAAGATGTAAAGACATATGTGAATCACTATGTATAAAAATAGGGCCAAATGGGTAGTACAATGTCACCACATGATTCTAGTAGGAAAAAAATGTTCTAAGACCCAAAACATGAGTGATACACAAGATAACTTGAGTCCACAAAGATATAATGTGATTTTGAGTCTTAATAAATGACCTTCAATCGAAATAGAAAATTGTACCCAAGTTAAAACAAGCTTAATCAATAAATGGTGAACCCACTTTGACGCACCAACCCTTAGATCTTAAAAAGTTTCAATTTCAAATGTGGATTATAAATGAAATATTTAAACAAATTGGGTAAAATTTATAGACTCAATTGGGTAGCATGACTATGCCAAAGTGGATGTCATGACACAAAGATTTTGATAACAAATTTGAACAAGGAAAAGATGAATTTTCCATTTGGACATCGTAACACTTCCCTTGCCCAATAAAATTGAGGACAATATGTTTTAGTTAAGTTCATTGAGTTAACAAGTAGTTTTAGACACAAATTAAGACCAAGTAAGCTAATGACAAAAAACAAATGTCTTAAGTTTAAACTGATAAGGTATGGTAAAGTGGGGTCTACTAAACTATCAAGTTTTGAACATTCTAGGGGAATCAATTGCACAATGACTTTCATGCCAAATAATATAGAAGAAAAGCATAGATTTTGGGTCCATATCACTTGGGTTGTTGCAAAAAGGTCTTGTCCTTTATGAAACCACTACATCTTGCTGTTCACTCAGTGTAGTGTGATGTCTAAAGTGCCACTACATCTTGTATACAACTCTAAAAAGAGTCAAATGAAGTCAATGATGAGAGATGAAATCCCAGGTCAAAGCTTCCCTAAATAACTTACAAGAGGTGATGAAGGCCCCATCATAAGCCAAATTTACATGAAAATATAGAAATCATAAAATAGAAAGACTTTAGGGTCATTTTCAAGATCACCCAAGCTTTAGCAAGTTTTTGGGGAGTGCTTTAGGTGACATTCTTTCTAACCCTTGGACTAGGCTATTTTCAATAAGAATAGTGATTTTTGATTCCAAGGGTTCCCTATAGGGGATAAATGAAAGAGCATACACGAAACATTCCTCTTTTTTCCAAACAAGATTAATCTAATCAACTATTACAAATAAGAATTAACAAGTGTGTTCAATTTTAAACTCGAATGAAATGTTTGGTGGTGTTCATTTGCCCCTTGGTCTTAGTTGTAAAATTTGAAAACATTTACCAAAAGCATCTAAAAATTCTTTGTTAAGCACTAAAAAAAAGGTTCTTAATCACATTTTAAGCATGAAAAAGTAATTTAAACATGTTTTAAGCAAGTTTTAAACTTGATCCTGTAGCAAAATTAATTAGCATGCCCTTTAGATTTGAAGCCTTTTTAATTTTGAAACAAGAAACTTTGGAAAAGTAAGTCTCGGGTCTATGTTTTTGAAAAAAACATAGTGACCAATTTCAGTCAATAACATCGATGTCAGTTATGTCCAATCAAGATTTGATTGATTTCAATTCTTCAGACCAATGTCGGTTAAGCTAAGTAACTGATGTTAGTATTTCTATCGATGTCGGTTATTGTGTAAAAATTGTGGCAACCAAAAATGGCAAAATAAAGCTAGAAAACCAATTTGTAAGAGTTTTAAAAGCTTAAATATGTTTTTTAAGGTTTCAAAAAGATCTCATTTAGGTGTAGGATGCATCTACTCCCATTAGACATGCCAATATGTAGATAGGATTATAAAGCAAGTTAGTCAAGCATTAGTCCATAAACAATGAAACATGCATAGAGAACTAGCTAACCAAGCCTATCTATTCCTATAAGAATTAAAAAGGATAACAAGAAACAAATGAAAGAAAGAAACACCATATTACCTTCCCAAATGGATTCACCATACCCATGTGGCTCAAAAACATGTTTTCCCTTGATCAAGCATCCTTGTCTTTTTCAACAATGGTGGTAAGCTCCTCTAATGCCTCAAGAACACTCCATAAAACCCAGGCTCTTGATGTCAAATCACTAAACTATCCTATCAAAGAAGCTTTGTGGAAACAATTTAGCATTATAACTTTGCAATGTTCAAGCTTTGGAGATATTTTAGCATAATAACCTTGCACCAAAATAACTTAAAAGTGATGTCCATGGCCTCTCTATTTATAGATTTTTGAGATTGGTCAGGATCAACCTCAACCATCCATCTCAAGATTAAGATGTGTGGTTGAGGATAATCCTAATATTTGGAATTAAATAAAAAAATATGCTCATCATGATCTTGGAAAAAGGGGAATTAAAGAGGCATGGGAGGCATTAACTAGGCATGGGTGACCCATAATCTTTATATTTTATGCACTTATGGCTTGATAGATGCCACCCCATAGATGATGCCACTAGGTGATGTAGATAATAAAAATCAATTTTCAAAAATAAATATTCAACAACTCTCATGGAAAATACACTTAAGCTCTTGATTTGGATTACTTAGCCTTAAACAAGGTTAATCAACATTTGTGCAATTATTTGAAAATTAGTCCTCAATCAATCAAATTGGTCAAAAAGTCATATTACTAGATCATAATTTGACTCAGGAAGAATTAGAAGGTAATGCTATACGCATTGGAACCGTATTCCCATTTAGGATGTCGCCAACAATAAATAACAAAGGTACATGACATGTACCAATGAATTAGAAGAAAAGAGTGATAAAAAACACCAAATGCTGAAATGGTCATTTTGAATCAAAATGATCTGATCAAAGTTAGCTGGCCCATAAAATGCATTACCCTATTTAGGGATACTTTGACCTAAAATGACACTTGTAAATGACAAGTTTGAACCATTTAGGACATTTTATGGATTTTGACCTAAAATGTGCATTTGAGTGCAATTCGAGTAAGATTGATAATTTCAACACAAATGGTGTTAGGAATTGGATGTCTAAAGGATAAGCATAAACAATTTTTTATCAAGATAAGCAAGCTTGAAGAAGATCAAAATAAGTCAAATCAGGTCAAGAGCAATGAAAGAGGACCAATTAGATAACCAAATGTTTCAAGCTATGATAGTTTATTTCATGGTCATTGTTATACTTGTAATAAGTATGGTCATAAAGCTAAGGACTATAGAATGAAGTCAGTCAAGTATGGAAATTCATGGAGCTATGATAGGAGTTTTTCACTAAAGCTTGATCACAGTTCAAAGCTATTAAAAGGTATGAATGATATTTTGACATATTACTAGATTATGTCCAAATGGTGTTAAGAGGTCTTCAAGATATATATCTCCTAGAAGGTTTGAGAAAGGACAAAATCAACTATGGAAACTAAAGTTAATCATTGTCAATTCTTATAGTCATAAGGTTGATAAGAAAGTTTCTCTAGAAGGTTATGTTGTAAATCAAGATAAACTCAAGGATCAAGCAGGTAAGATGGCTTCAAAAGACAAGAGTCAAACTATGGTATGGAGACCTAAGGTAGTAAAGACTAAGAAGACTAACCCTGTTGAGTCCAAGAGTCTTGATGTATTGTTTTCCAAGGTAGAAAAAGGATAAAAAGTGAAGGAAATTTAAGAGTTTATGTTTTTAGTATTTATTGACAAATCTGAAGTAAAACATCCATTCAAAATCAATCGAACAGTGAGGCAGGACTGCAAGATAGAAAATGATATGGAGATATGGGAGTCACCTAAGTTTTGGGACTTTTAGTCTCACTATGTCAAAGGGGTGTCTCTATCTAGGCTTCAAAGAGACACTTGTTAGTTAGAGGAAGCTTGGTGGTTGTCAGAGATTATTTGATGAGAAGGTATGAAAACAAGGTATGTTTGTGCATTCTTTATATATATATATATATATATATATATATATATATATATATATATATATATATATATATATATATATATATATATATTTCTAGAGAAAAGAAGTGTGTGAAGAATATTAGTGGTCCTATCTGGAGAAGGAGTTAGCTTGTTGATCATGGTTTGGATGCTCTGGTATAAAGGTGAGTTTCAAATATCTACTTGCATATCAATTTATGGTATATACCTGATAAGCCTAATAAGTTGAAGGCCTTTCTTTTAGGCTTATGTTCTATATATTTTTAAGCTTATTAAAGGCTTAATGAATAGTTGTGTATGCTATATAATTTCATAGTGTTTTGAAGATGAGGTATCTTTATATGAGTATTGAATGTGATTGGATAGTATTTGAAGTCTTGTTGAAGATGTCATGTTCTTGATGAAGCATGCCATTAAGGGGAGCTTTATAATTGGTTAGGTCTTAGGATTAGAAGACTAAGTAGTTGAATCTATGAAATAAAGTGTGGAGAAGCAAGTTTGTGTGCTCAAGATGATAATGCCAATCATAGAAGGTCTTTGGTTAAGGAGGAGAAACAAGATTATGAGTTTATTCTAGAGATTTGTAAAGGATCTAAAATACAAGATCATAATGGGTATTTCCAGATGGCATTATGAGTTTTGATGCATTTTCAAGTAGATTTTGGTGCTCAAAAAGGTATATACACTTATTTGTTATGTTATCAAAGTGATTTTATGGTTTGAAGGTATGTTTGTGCCAATTGAAGATTTTTGAGTGCTCTCAGTTTTTTTTTAGTTTTTGGCTTAAGGGCAAGCAGGCCTAAAATGGGTTATAGGAAGTCTATGTTCCCAATGGTGTAAAAGCTCAAATCTTGGTCCAGAAGTGTGTAATGGCTATCTCTAGGATTGCAAGAAGTTTTAGAGGTGTGTATTAACTAGAAAGAGGTTTGTTGGCTTTGTTTGTTTTAAGATTCTAGGGTTTAGGGCTATCTTAGAAAAGTGGTTTACCTTATGAGTTTAGGTCCAAGGATTCTTTATATGTTGAAAAATATAAATGGGTTTTCAAATCAAGCTTCACAAATATTTGAAGGTTTGTGTTTCTCAAATTATTCAAGTTTTTGTCAAGTTAGAGGCCTAATAGGGTAGTTGGTTTATGAAGGAAGTATGTTGCAAAAGATGACATTGGTGATAAAAATTGGTGTGATTGAAGGGGCATATGAGATTACTCTAGATATGAAATTTTAGGTCTTGAATATGTGTCTACTAAAAATTGTGAGCTCTACAAGTTCTAGGTAGGGCTACAAGAAGGCTAGATAGGCCTAGTCTGAAGAAGAGTGCTTTTTGATCAATTCTTCAAAAGAGAAAGGCATGAGTTTTTCAAGGTGAGTTCTCAAGATAATATTTTGACCATTTTGTGCATGTTTCCTATTTGGTGTGTGGCATGAAGGTCTATTGGTGGTTTGTAGACACCAAAAATCCACACATTATGACTCCTAGTGTTGAAATACCCCTTGACCGCCTTGGGACCCTCTTGGGACCAACTTAATTCTCTAACCCCTAATTGAGATTACTCATAGAAAGTTTGGTAGAATTGACTTAACCTAACCTTTTACCCCTTTTTACCCTTTACCCTTAACTACTGATGATCAAGTTGACTACTGATGGTCACCCTGACCATCAATGGTTAGGGTCCACCTCTCTAACCAAAAGCATGAAAACTACCCAATTTGATTTTCTAAATATAAGTTGTTTAAATATTTTTGCAATCCATTACATGGATGTTTTATAATTATATATCCCAATTGAACCTTCATTTCTACCTATTACTTGTGCCTATAATAAGAGAGGAGCTGGGAGGTGAAATCCATCTGTAATTATTATTAATAACTTGTGCATCTAGGAATTTATTTCTTATAGGACAATCACCATCATCAATTCAAAAATCTAGTTACTATGTTAGAGAGTCAATTTGCCTCTACCTCTCTACAAATTTCTTAGTTACTGTTACTTTGTCAAAATTAAGCTAGATTCTATGAATAGATCAACTACCTCAACCATCCACCTAATCAACTTCTAGTAAGATAAGTACTTATTTCTTAGTATTCATTTAATTTATTTCCATTTTTTAATCAACCTAAGCCTTACCCATCCCTCAGAATCCATCTTTAGATCTCACCAATCAGACCTTTCACCAACCCAAATCCTTATATAGTAACCATCAATGGTTGAAATAACCATCAATGGTCTATCCAACTATCGATGATCATCTTGAACATCGATGGTCACCTTAACCATCAATGGTTAGCCTAACTACTGATAGTTGTTGTGGTAGTAAAAACCATTAAGCTAATTTCAACTACCTACCTCTAACCAAACCTAATTCTTTGTGTTTTTGTTTGTTCACAAACCCCTTTCTATTTTTTTGAAGCATACCCCAACTCCTTAGCACTGGTATTATTTAGTTGATCACTAATTTAATCTTTTATAGTCTATTTTATAAGCAAGCATTCTTGTATTCAATTTCATTACCTTTGGTTTATTGATGTAAGTAATTTCCTTTATGTTTTACAAACTTAATCATTTTAAACATGTGGATTGATAACCCCTAAGGAAGCCATTGCTTCTGAGATCTAGCAATCACTAGGTAATCCAATCAACTATCTGTATAAAAAATAAGTTTGCTTTAGTGATTTCTTATCTACAGGTCATCCTCCCAAGCCAAAGAGGAAATCTTCACAATATTTTGATTTCATTGTGTGCATAATCAATCAAGTTTTTCAACCATACCTATACTTAGTTTCTTCTTTCCTCTCTTCCAATAATAAGCAAAAAATTCACTGAAACATTCTAGCACACCCAGTGGGACCCTTGTGTCTTTACTTGGGTTCTTATTTTCTTAAATTCTCTCTCTATTCTATGCTCATTAACAAAATAAAAGGTTTATTTTGGGATTAAAATTAAGTGCATACATCGACTGCTTGAAAGTTTAATTTACGTAGCTTAACTTAAAAACAAAGTAATATATCATATCTTGACTCTTTTTTGCACACATGAAACCAAACCACTTTTAATAATTAAACATCAAACAAACTTGAGACAAGGCCCGACTAGGATTTCATCACCTAGTAGTTACCTTACCCCTTTCTCAATGATCCTACTTGGAGGTCATTACCAAGGGGAGAACTAACTTAGATCTCTAATTGAGTATAATCTCTGGATATCAATATATATTGGCTAAACACCCAACACCCTTATCACTGTGGTGTGTGAAGTGAGGGGGTAGGCCCCAATACCAATATATGTATTGATTCCAATATATATTCTTTTTTAGCACCTAAACACAACCTGAAACCAACCTTAGACTTCTTATTTAGTACCTACTCTACAAACTAGTTTTAGTCACATGTTTTCTTAAGGCATAATCCAAAAGTGATATTAATTAAAAATCTAGGGATTAACGTATCTTTTAGAGTGTGATTTGATTTCTTTGATTATTTTATTATCTTTTCTTTGTTTGAGTAGTGAGGCTATTTTTGCTTTCTATCTCCCCTATCTCATATTGTTCTCACTTGCTAGCAGTGAAGATACCTTGTAGAGAAAAACCCATCACCTAGCCAACCCACCTTTTTTATCTCTTCATCCATGGACTATAATTCCAATCCAACAAAATCTCCTCACCCCTTAGGAAATCCTACCTTCCATCAGGAGGTTCCTCAAGGAGATGCATGTTTTTTTGCTTTCCTAGATAATAATCTTATGGCCTTACAATATTATCTTACAACCATGTCTTACCATACCCCAGCTTTAGCCCCACCAATATATATGCCTTAGGACATGCCTCTCTACCTCATGGGGATTACCTATATTGCCATGGTTTATACCAAACTATTGACTACTCAAGCTTCCTCATCTACTAATAACCCCTTTGATACTACCATTGAAAACCAACTAACTCAAACTACCACTGCCCTTATACCTTTTACTCATACCAACCACTCCTTTGTAATAGGAGTGCCTACTTCTAACACTACCAACCTTTCTTTAGCTACCTATAACCCATCAACCACTACTTTGCTTCAAAGCTTTGTGGTGCCCATACCCTCTACCTTACCACCAATTAGCACAAGGGTCACCAGCCTTCCATTAGTCACCAATCCAACTATTGCTCCTATCCAACAAGCACCTCTTGGACCAACCTTTGGCTACATCCCTAATCTACAAGGGTATGTACACACTACTAAACCACCTACCTCTACCTACCCTTATGTATCCTCCACCCAACCATTGATGTCCACTTACCCATATGTGGTAGCTTCCCAACCTTCTACCCATTATCATCATGTCTCCCAACCATCGCAACAATATGCATTTTATAACCCTTCAGGTGCACAAACCTAAGCCAACCTAATAAAGATAATTATAGACAAGATGACCACCTTAGAGTCATCTATTTTGGGTGTTCAAAACATCTTGTCATATGACCAAATCTTTAATGATCTCATCCATCCATCCTTACCTATCAAGCCATATCCTCCCCAAAGGGAACTTCTTAAGTTCTCTAAATTTCAAAGGAGGATCCCAAATAAAACCTTAGAGTATTTAGGCATGCTTGCTATCTCATCACCTATGATGATGCCCTTATTTTCCCCACTTTCTCCATGTCCATAGCTAATCTAGCATTGGATTGGTATAATGCCATACCTAAGCACTCCCTTTTCTCTTTCACCCAATTGGTTCAAACCTTCTTGGACCACTTCTCAATCAATATCTCCAAGAAATTTTCTATCGATAACCTCTACACTATCTGATAGTTTGAGGATGAATCTATTATTGATTTTGTGGCTCATTGGAGGATCCTGATTAACCAACTTTCCTTTTTCTTGCCTCAATCTGAACTCATAAAGCTCTTTGCTCAGGCATGTGCCAAGCATATCTCCTCTACAATGAGTGTCTAAAGCTTCCAAACCTTAGATGAATCTTGTACCATAGAATGTAAGTTTGAGAATTGAGCCATTGATGAAGGAAAGCTAAAGCTCAAAAACAAGAATTTAATTTACAAAACCAAGGAGACCTCTTCCTCTAAGTTAAGCAACCAACCCAATACCAACACCAAAAGAAAGGGAATCATGAATGTGGTTGTCCTAAAATCCACTTCTCTACCTTCCATTAACCAATCTAATTACTCTAGTTCCTCAAATAAAAACCCAAAGAACCAAACCTAGAACAACCAAAAGTAATTCGCTCCACTTGGAGAATCTTATGCTTCCATCTTGGAGAAGTTATTAAAAGCCAATATCATTCAACTTCGTCCTATCAAGCCACCCCAACAATTTGACTCTTTTCATCCTACACATAGTTGGTATAATTAGAATGATCTATATACCTTTCATCGGGTAATAAGACATGATGTTAGTAGGTGTAACACCTTTAATAACCTTGTCCAATCCCTCATTGACAAGGGGGAGCTTACATTGGACAACCCTAATGCACCATCAAACCAAACCCTTGATATATTTAGGCAACCCTTCTTGAACCATGATCCTACCAAGAATGAGATAAAAAATGTTGAGTGATCTCATGATACCCATATAGTTAACATGGTTCTTGACACACTTGCTATTAAATAGACTGTTAACCAACCTATTTATCTCTCACCCTTTCTACTTATTGAGGTAGCAGAATTACCTTCTCCTCCTTTAGAAATAGAAAATGAGGAAACACCATATTATCACCCTCTACTTATTAAGGAAGTGGAGTCCTTAACCACCATTTTAGCTGATATATTAGAACAACCAACCATCGCTACCCTATCTTTACCTCCAACTACCCGAAAAACCTACTCCCCCTTCAAAAATAATTTTTGAGAAAGCAACCCTCATGTCTACTCCTCCCACTGAGGAACCACCTATCTCAACCATACATCCTTTGATTGTGGAAAAGGATGAGGTTACCATCCTTGTGTCTCTACCTTGGGGATTATCTTTTAGGTCTACCATTTAGGGAATTAAGCCAACCTACAAATCATTCTCTAGGCTAGTGTAGAAATTATAATTTATCTCCATAGATCAAGCCACCGTCTAGTAGCAATTATGGCTACCTTATATCTCCAAGCAAGAGCCTTTAATCATACCTTTGGTAGACCAACCAACCACTTCCACTATCCAAACTCCTACCATATCAACCACACCCATAAAAACTCTTATCAATCCAATGAACCCTCAACCACCTAAGACACCTAAACCCCAAATAACCTAGACACCCTCTCAAATCAAACCTACCAAACCAATCAAAAACCTTGGTGTCCTTCCTACCCATGCCTTAGTCACCCCTCTATGAAGATTGAGATCACTTGACCAGAACCAACAATCAAACGCCATACCAAAGTGGCCAAAGAGGTGAAACCTCACAAAGGCCCGAAGGCCCAAATTTTGCCTCCTTTAACCTTACCCTCTATTCTGGTGCCTCATCCCTCTACCTTGAATAGGAAGCCAATTACCTCTACCAAAACCCCACCACATATTTTGGTTACACCTTTGTAATTTCTCTTTGATGCACCTCTTTTCACTATGCCAAAAATACCTAAACTACCTACCTTGCAATCTTATACCTCTAGTTCACCAACCTCATTGCCTAAACCAAAGCCATCAACCAAGTGTACCATCCTGCCCATAACACCTACCACCAAACCTATTTCCAAATAACCTTCTACTTCAACCATCATATTAAACACTGCTAAACCTTTACCACCTTTGGTTGAATCCTAGGACACCTAACTGTTACAATGACCACCACATGTGCTGTTGTCATAGGACACCTGACCATGATATAGAGAACTGTAAAGCTCTCCAAACCATCATCCACACAATCTATGATGAGGATGATTTGTTAATAGATTAACCTCTTATAATCTCCATACCAATCCTTCTAACAACCATACCTACCCAATGCTCACCTACTCCACTCTCACCTAAGATTGAAGGCGAGTCTAACCAATCCTTAAGTTCAACCTCTCCTTCTATCCATACTATCAACATGGCCATAAAATCACAAAAAAGGATAAGGGGAAGGATAAGGTGTCTATTCCTTGGATATACGCCTCTTAAAAATCCCAAGCAACCTACACCCAATCATCTCTATTTTTAGCTAGACCTAAGGTGGCCATTTTATGTGCCTTCCAATCTAACCCCTCAAAATCCATCAAGAGAGTTATCTTCAAGAAAATTCATTAGACTCTGATGAAGATGAGCTTGCATGAGTTGATCTGTACCACTCCCCACCACTTCCAAGTATTAATAGAGGCTTTGTAATCCATTGAGGTCCAACATGAGGACCCCCAACCTCTAGTAGCCTTTGTTAGTGCCCTTCAAATTTCCAACCTTATTAACTTCAAGGATTTAAAAATACCTTCCATCATCTTGAAGAACCAAATCCTCCTCTCTTTATTACTACCTAAATCAACCAAACCTACATCAAATGGGTCATGATTGATGGGGGAGATAACATTAACATCATCTAATCTCATTCCTATAACCAACTCAACTTATTGGATGATGTCATGTTTGAATCTTCAGTCATCATTCGTTTCTTCAATTATACCATGGCCACTACCTTAGGAACTATCATCCTTCACATCTGTTTAGGATCCCACATGATCCCCAAAATTTTTTATGTTGTAGAATGTGAATTCCAATATAACATCTTATTGGGATGACCTTTGATTTGCTTCATGGGTTACATTCCCTCTACCCTCCACCATTTTATTAAGTTTGATCATGAAAGCCATGTCATCACCATCTAAGTTGACCCAAGTCTTTTCTCAAAATGAGACATGACCTATCACCCCAATGATGTCCTCATACCCCCATCCAACACAAGATCAATAGCTTAAACCCAACCTTTAACCACCAAAGTAGATATCATACCTCCTTCCACTGATAAGGCATCAACTAGTTTCTATATACCTTTGCACCAAATCCCTATCATAAACCCTTTGGAATCTATGTTCCATCACCTTTCACTAGGGGAGTATCACATTTTAGTACTTGATGCTTTCCCTACTCCTCATGAGTATGGGAAACTTACCAACTAACTAGGATATAAACCCAATGTTGGAACTATCATTCCCTTTGGACCTCCCCATCATTGAACCTTTTTTTATTGAGGGATCAACAAATCTTTTGGTCCTTATACCACCTCTCTTCCACCTTGACCATTCACCATCTATTTCTCTTACCTAGATAAACCAAACTTTACCAAGACATAACTTCATCAGTGTGCTTAAAAAGGCTTTGATCTTGGGTGATATTAGCATAGTCCCCATGAATTGGTCACCATCAAAACTAAGAAGCCATATGAGAAACACAAACTAGGTTTCATCTTACCTAATAAGAAGAAAGCCAAAATAACCCACCATTACCATTGTTGAGGAAGCTATCCCTTCTTCATCGACCTCACCTCCACTTGCATGTGAGGAGGATGACATCATCCCACCTAACTTTGTTTTTCATCAACATAATCAACCTTGAACCCCTAACTTATTAGAAGGAGGGGGTGACTATAACCATCCCTTTGACCCACCCTAAAATGATATGAGAAGACTCTCCTACCATTAATACTATTTAGTATCAGATTGATGATTCTATTATCACCTATCTTTGTGCCCTAGATTCTTTAATCGATAACTCTCTCTCTCTTGAGTCTTTGAACATGTTGAAAAAATCCACCATGGGTATCAAGTTGGGTACTTGAATAACCCCTACATTGTCAAAATCAGCCAATCATTAAATGCCAAAGAACTTCAAGACATCCCCTCTTTCCTCCAAGATCATAACATAGCCTTTAATTGGTCTTATAGCGATATGCCTAAAATTAACCCCTCCATTACTACCCACAACATAATCACTCACCATGATGCCAAACTTGTCAAGCAAAAGCTCTAACACATACATCCTTGCATAACCCTTCTCATCAAAGAAGATCTTTAACATCTTCTATCTATCAATTTCATTCAACCCATTGACTACCCCCAATAGGTTTCAAATGTCATGCTTGTCACTAGAGCCATAGGGGGACTATGCATTTATGTGGACTTTCATGATATCAACCTTGCTTACCCCAAAGATGACTTCCCTCTACTGAGCATCAACCAGGATGTTGATCTTATAGCTTGCCATGAGATGTTATCTCTTATAGATGGGTTCTCAGGTTACAATCAGATCTTAATTACTCTTGAAGATCAACACAAAACCACCTTTACCAATCCTTGGAGAACCTTTCTCTATATATTCATTCCCTTCAAACTAAAGAACTCTGGTGAAACCTACCAATGTGCCATGAATTATATCTTTCATGACCTCGTCCATAATATTGTAGAGGACTATGTGGATGACCTCAAAAAAAACAAACTTCAAAAAGATCACTTGGCTATCCTTAAGATCATATGTGAGAAACTTATCCATTATCATGCCCATATCAATCCCAAGAAGTGCATTTTGGGGGTCTTTTCAAGAATGCTTCTTCATTTTATCATCTCTCTTCATGATATCAAAGTAATCCTGCCAAAATTAAAACAATCCTAGACATGTTTCCTCTAACCAACCTCAAATAACTCCATAGCTTGTAAGGGAAGTTGAAATCCATTCATCATTTTATTTCCCAGCTTTTAGATCGATGCCAACCTTTACACCACCTTATAAATAAGGATGTCTCTTTCAAGTGGAATAGTGATTGTCAAAAGGCCTTTGATTTGCTCAAAAAGTTCCTTTTGTCACCACCTATCCTTACCCCTCCCAAGGATGACCAAAATTTCTGCCTATATATCTCTACCACTGACCATTCACTAGGGGCAATGCTAGCTCACTGAGATGAACAACATAGAGAATAATCCATTTACTACATTAGGTACACGCTTGTAGATTATTAGACTTAATATACTTATATAGAGAAACTTTGCCTAGCCTTGGTCTTTGTGGCTATCAAACTTTTCCACTACCTTCTTAACCATAAAACCTACATCATAACTAACACTGACCCGCTCAAGTACATATACTCCAAGCCATACCAAAACCAATGTATGGCCAATTGGATCATGCTCTTAGTAAATTTTGGCCTTGAGTTCCTTTATCAAAAGGTAATTAAAGGGCAAGTCATTTCTAATAAATTGGCTGAAGCCCTATTAGTAGACAACCAACCTACTCTTCTTGAGTTCCTTGATGAATCCATCATAACCCTTTCTCAAGTAGATTTCACCTATCAAGTCATCATGTTCTTCGATAGATCAAGGTGTCAGTGTGGTGGGGGAGTTGGTATCATCCTTATCCCCTTTAACAATAAACCTCTCCCTTTATCCTTCAAGCTTGATTTTGAATGTACCAATAATATGGCTGAGTATGAAGCCCTAGTAATAGGCCTTCAAACTACCTTAGCCCTAAGAGGTATAATAATAAACATATTTAGTGACTCCCAACTTATAGGAAATCAAATCAATGGTTCTTATCAATGTAAAAATGATGTCCTGTAATAGTACAAACAACTAGTTAAACTCCTAACATCATTTGAACACTATCGCATCTAGTCCACCCCATGATCTACCAATAAGTTTGCTAAAACCATAGCCTCCCTTGCTTTGCAAATACCATCTATACCTTTAGACTCTAAGATATCCATCATTATCTACAAGCTTACCCAACCTTCCTCTGTCAAACCAAATTCTCCCACCATTTTTAATGTCAAGGAAACCCAACCTGACCTTTGGTATCAACAAACCTTTGAATTTCTTAACCTTGGCATTATTTCTTCTGACCTCTATAGGAATGCTCAAATAATGTTTATTTAGAGTACCTCATGCTACACCATTATGGGAGGAATTCTATATAAACATGGCTTTGATGGCCTCATCTTTTATTGCCTATGTAGTTGATAAGCCTATCATATTATCAAAGAAACTCATGATGGAATCTATGGAGGTCACTTTAGTGGCCTCACTATAGATAAGTATATCTTTCATCTCAACTATTGCTAGCCTACCCTTAACCAGGACTATTGTGATTACATGAAAAAATGTGTCAAATGTCAACAACATGATAATTTGCATCATGCACCTAGCCATAGCCTTCTAGTTTCCACTATTTTCTAACCCTTCTCATAATGGGGTCTAGACCTCATTGGTAAAATTAACCCCCATTCCTAATAGAAAAACCATTCTACCATTACCATGACTGAGTATTTTACAAATTAGGTAGAGGATATTCCTCTAGTCTTGACCAAAGTTGAAAAGATTATCAACTTTATCAACCATCACATCATCTACTACTTCAGTGTTCCTCAGAAGATTATCACTGATAATGGTAAATCCTTTAAGAATAGGTAAGTCTAAGGTCTATGTTATTTATTTGGCATTAAGTTAAGCTTCTCCTTACCCTATCACCCTAAATAAAATAGATAGGTAGAAGCTTGTAACAAAACTCTTAATAACATGTAAACTAAAATGGTCAATACATCTGGTCAGGATTAACATTTGCACATTTCATTTTCCTTATGGGCATATCGTACTAGCATTATAACCCCTATGGGTGTCACCCTATCTTACCTTATGTTTAGAGTAGAGGATATATTACCTCTTGAAGTCCAAATCCCCTATCTTCGTATATCTTTGCAAGAGCTTATTTCAGAGGATGATTATTATTAGCACCATTTAGCCCAGCTTGAGTTACGTGATGAGCATCATTTAGCAACCCTTACCCATCTTCATGTCTATCAATAATGCATCAACCGTACCTATAATAAACACCTTAAAGTATGATAATTTAATATTTAAGATATTGTCCTAAAGGAAAACCAACACATCACTAATATGGAAAAAAGAAACTAGGGTAAGTTTTCTTTTAATTGGCTTGGACCTTATATCATAACCCATAAGTATGGATCAAAAGTTTACTAATTATCTTCTCTTGAAGGCCACCTAGAAATTAAGCCCCTTAATGCTTTGCATCTACATCCATTCAGTTGTCTATCAAATTAAAGACACCCTTTACCTCATTTCATGACCTCCATTGTGGATTCAAGCACAAACTCACCCATCTTTGTCCACACCCATGTGCTCCCTACATCCTAGCTAGTCACTTAGGTTAAATCTCCACCTCAAAAGTTAATATCCCCATAAAAAATAACCCTTAGCAAATACCTTCACCATAAAATGCCAAAAATGTAGAGCTCAAAGTCAAAATCATGCATACTACAAATGAGTAAAAGTAATTCTAAATTTACTTTTATTTACATATTTTAGGGTTTTCACCCTGACTATCGATGGTTAGGATGATCATTGATGACCACCATTGAGGACCCTGACCATTGATGGTTAGGTACACAATTTTGTTACTTCCAAATATATAACCCTCCTTTTTAGCATAACTCAATCATTTCTCACCCACCCATGGAGTCTACCTTCTCCACCCACCTCAACCACCTCATCACCTCATTATTGGTATATTTTGGCCTAACTAGCACATATTTTATGACACATTTTTGCCTAGTCATTTGACTATCATGATAACTTTTCCATGTTGACCTTTTTTTAATTTGTGCCACCTCACACTTACTTGACTTTCTTGTGTCTTTTTGGGAGCACTTCATACCTCAAACACCCATAACACTTGACCCATTTATGTTTTCCATAGGAGCACTTCCTACCTTGGATACCCATAGAAACACCAACCTTGTCTAAGATACTAATAGGTGTACCCAACCACCATGTCTAAATATGGTCATGTGGTACATTGGTCACTTATCCCTTAGCATTGAAATTTATTATTATTAACCTTGGGAACCTTGTCTTTGTGTGATTTTGGCTATCACTCTTTTTGTTATAATTTGTGCACCTATTTACACTTTAGTGCCCCACCTCTTGTCTACCATCATGATGCTCACATTTGTCCTCACCTTCATCTACTTTATCAAACATGTACCTAATTTTTCCTTACCTCATCACCTCTAAATTTGAGGGGGAACATTTCCTCTAATACTTGAGGTAATTAGTAGACCTTTTACCAACATTGGTTTTTATTTTGAAGCTAGTTGATTCTAACCCACATAACAAAAAGGGGTAAAATGTAGACACAAAGAAATTTACACACTATGAATCCAAGTGTTGAAATACTCCTTGACTACCTTGGGACCCTCTTGGGACCAACCTAACCCTCTAACCCCTAATTGAGCTTACCTATAACCAATTTGGCTAAACTGACTTAACCTAACATTTTACCCCTTTTTAACCCTTGACTATCGATGGTTAGGTTAACCACTGATGGTCACCTTGACCATCGATGGTTAGGGTTCACCTTTCTAACCAAAATCATATAAACTACTCACTTTGCTTTTCTAAATATAAGATATCTAAATCCTATTACGAGCTATTGCATTAATGATTTATAATTAGATAGCCTAGTTTAACCTTTACTTCCATATCTTGCTTGTGTTTATAAGAAGAGAGGAGTTAGGAGGTGAAATCCATATGCAATTATTATCAAGAACTTGTGCATCTAAGAGCTTATTTCTTGTAGGTCAATCTCCATCAGTAATCTAGCAATCCAATTACCATATTAAAGTGTCAATTTACTACTGCCTCTCTACTAAGTTCTCAGTTACTATTACTCTATCAAAATCAAGATAGATTCTACCAATAGATCAACTACCTCAACCATCCACCCAATTGACTTCTGGTAAAATAAGTACTTATTTACCAGTATTCATTTACTTTATCTACATTTTACAATCAACCCAAGCCTTACCCATCCCTCAAAATCCATCTTGGAATCTTGTCAATTAGCCCTTTTACCAACCTCGATCCTTACACAATAACCATTTACAATTTAATCAACTACTGACAGTCTATGTAGCCATCCATGATCATCTCAATTACCAATGATCATGTTAACTATTGATGGTTAGCTTAATCAATAATGGTCACTATAATAGTGAAAAATAACAAGCTAATTTCACCTACCTACCTCCAACCAAACCTAATTCTCTATGTTCTTGCCTATTCATGGACCCATTTCTAATTTTTTGAAGCATACCCTAACTCACTAGCACTGGTATTAATGTTTTTATCACTAATTTAATCATTTTTAGTTTATTTTCTAAGTAAGAATTTTTGTATTCAATTTTAGTACCTTTGGTTTATTAATGCAAGTAGTTTCCTTTATGTTTTACAAAGTTAATCATTTAAAATGTGTGGATTGATAACCCCTAAGGAAGCCCTTGTTTTTAGGATCTAGATATCGCTAGGCAATCCACCCAACTATCATCTAACAGACAAGTTTGCTTTAGTACTTTCTTATCTACTTGGTCATCCTCTAAATCCAAAGAGGAGCTCTTCATAATATTTTAATTTCAACATGCACACAATTAATCATGTTTTTTAACATACTCTTACTTAGTTTCTTCTTTCCTCTCTTTTAATAATAATCAATAAATTTATCGAAACATGGTCCTTAAGGTGGTTTGAGAGAGTATGCTAGTAAGCATGTGTAGTGGTTATTCATGGTGTGTGGAGATATAAATATGCTGAAGATGTGTAATGTATCAAAAATCTTAGGGGTGATCCCTCTTAGATTCTTCTTGGTGACTTCCATTAGATTCTAGTGTTTTTTTGTGTTCTTTCTTCATTAGTTGCAGTGATTGGTTGAAGAGAGTGTTGGCATGGAGTAAGAGGAAGTTGTCAAGGCAAGCAGAAGTAGGCTCAAGGTAAGGGGGAATTTATATCATATTTTTAAGGTTGTCCTCTCTTTTTTATGGTATTTTTAGGTCCTTAGGATTAGATTGTGCTGACTTTGTCATTGTGTCAAAGGGAGAGAAAGTTATTATTGGGAGAGTGCTTGAAGAAAGAAGTTGAGCTATATATTACTATATATGATGGTTGTTGACATAAATGAAAAAGGTGGAGATTATTGGAGAATTTTTAGTGATGTCATGGAGGTGTCTTAATGATTAGATGAAGTGCCTTAATAGTCTATGTGATAATGACAAAGTGTGCAATGTGCTTGTTCTTGTATGCTTGAAGTATGATTGGTTGATCTTCTATTTTGGCATGGTTAGAGATGTTTAGGGATGAGTATGATGATTTTAGGATGTGAAATAGGTCCCTAAGATGTTTTATATGCTTTGAGTGTTTGTGTGCATAAGTATAATTCATTTAGTTGTCCATAGTTTTCATCTAGACACTTTGGGTCCAGTGGCAGAAAATATGAGTAGGTAGTTTGATGATGTCATCATTACCATGTGTGGATGATTCAGGGGGAGTTGGTCATATGGTTGTGATCACATTAGTCCCTAGTTCTATGTGTTAAACTTAAAGTCATGTACATAAGCATAGTCAAATATATGTGTTTGAAAAGTTGGGCTCTCAAGCATTTTAACAATGTGTTTCTATAGCCAAATTTACACTTTGGCAAGAAGAGCTCAATAAACATATTGATGTATTAATATCTCACACATGTGGATGTTTCAAGAGAAGGTGATCATATGGGTTTGTTTAGTTTTATTCTTAGTTCTTATGTGCCAAATTTTAGTTCATGTGATGTAGCCTAATAAAATATATGCATGTGCAAATTTGGGCTCCCAAGCATTTTTGATAGTGTTTTCTATATTCAAATAGAGCCGAGTAAGTAGTTTTTTAATAGAATATCTCACATGTGTTGAAATTTTAGGATAAGGTGATCATATGGGTTTGTTCAATTTTTAGCCTAGTTTATTTGTGCTAAATTTTAGATCATGTGATGAAGTACATCAAATGATATGCATGAAAAAAGTTGACCTTCGAAGGAGTTCCAGGCATAGTTGGCTCTATGGAAAAAAATTATAAGTGATCATGTTGATAATGGAATATTTCATACGTGTATGGGTTTTAGGATTAGATTGTTATATGGTTGGATTCTCTTATGTAAGAAGATCTTATGGTCCAAATTGTAGATCATGCACCTAAGTGAAATAAAAGATATGACTATGCAAAGTTAGCCTTCTAGGAAGATAAGTAAGGTTCGCATATTTAGTCAAATTTTCACAAATTAAAGTTCAAGAAACATAAATGGTGCACATTACTCCAAGAAGTCAGGAAGTAGTGAGATGAGGATAAGTGCATGATGTTTAACACTGAGCAAAAATAAATATTGAGCTTATTCCAAGAATAAAAAATGAGGGGGTGATCATATAGATAGAGATAAATGATGCATATTAAAGTCAAGAGGTCAAAGTGATAGATATTTAGCTTTGTTAAAGACCAAGATACATATAGGAGATTGATAGTGCATGATGAGTCAACATTGCAAGATTACACGAGATGAGGTTAGAGTATCAGATGTTTAACATTTGAGCATTGGTGCCTATCCATTAATGTTTGAAAGAGATCAATGATGCATATTTGATCTAAGTAGTGAGAACATGATATATGATCTTTGTGTTTGAAGTTTAACTATGACTGTTGACATTTAAATATTTGAATTCAACAAGGGAAAAACTAATGTCTAATTTTTGAGTTATAACTTTCAATCCAGGATGAATTTACCCATGTTATAAAAAGCAAAGATGAAGATGAATCCATGGAACATCTAATGAATCTTATTTTAAAATATGGAAGTGTGTATAATCAAATATATTTATGTTTAAATTTTATTATGTGTTCATGCTTGTTTTACAAGTGACTTGAGAAGGATAATTAAGCTTGTGCAGATGTTGTTTCAATGTTTCATGGTGAATTAGATATTAGAGATTGTTGTGGACTCCATAAAGATGATCTATGTGGGTTTTAGAGGTGTGATCAATCTATCTTAAGTATGAAAATTTCTTAAGAAGTTGAATGTGTGTTTGTTCATGATATTCCTATGTATTAGATTAGTGTATGAATTATTTGAGCATATGCACTGGTGAGAAAAGTCAACTATGATCATTTGAGGATGTCAAAGGGGACATAAGGAGTGTACCTATGTATTTTAAAGTGGTTATGTGTTCTTTTTTGATTGATAAAGTGTTAAATGGGTGAATAGGTGTCCATGAGACCTATAAGAGCCATAATAGCCTTATTAAAAGGTGTAGTTGCTTAAGGGTGACCCATAGATGCTATGGCCAACCTATGAAGATTATTTTGAGCTATGTTTTGATATGAAAAAATCCTTAAGTATAAAGGCATGCCTAATGGCTGATAAAGGTAGTGATTATCATGTTTGATCTATATATAGTGAAACCAAAGGAGATGGTTTATAGGCTTGTGTGTGTGATGTGTGCATTGGTATGAAGAAGAGAGGAGGCTGAGTATGTACAATGGTTAGGTTAATGAGTAGAGTATATTAAGAACTGTGTGTATGACTTATAGGTCATATTTATGATGCCAAAATAGTTCTTGTGTAGGTTAAGGATGAGAAAATAAGGCTAGCTTGATCCAAAAGGATGTTTTGGATGCATTATGGATGAGTTAAGGATATATTATGTTTGTGTGAACTTGGTGATTGATATAAGAAGCATATCAATTTGTGGACTATGTGTATTACCATCTAGTCATGTTGTTAATCTGGTGATAAAGCTGATGTAGGTGTACTGAAGTGAGTGTAAGCAAAAATTTGAAGAATGGGGTTAGTTGGGATACGTAATATGTCCGAATTGATCTTGGTGTGTTTGTTTAAGTATGTAATATGCTTTGGCCAACATGGTGTGTTGGGTGATAGAGTTTTTATTGATAAGTGAAGAGTGACAATTAGAGTTCCATCATTAGGTGTTGAAGACATTAGTTCAAAGGTGGAGTTGTTCATAGGTGTTTTGGTAACTTAGCATCTAAGGTAGTTGTAGCCTCCTTGCAAGGTGAAATTTGCAAAAAGTCTAGTTATTATTGAATCTTAGTTAGATAGGTGTTGAGTCCCCTTATGGGATTATAGTCTCACTAAATAGGGATTATAGTTCTTTGATAAATTGAATTTGGTCTAAATTGGTTCTTGTTATTATAGGTTAGAAGTCTAATTTTAGGTTCCAATGGGTTTTATTCTCCAAGAGGGTTTCCCACATATGTCTTGTGTTATGTTCTTGATCTTGCATTGTCTCTCTTGTTCATTTCTATGAATGATGTATGAGTCATGAATGCTTGTGGTAATTGATTAATATTTTAATAAGGTTTGTAAATTGATGTTGGATTATTTGCGTTCACTAATTCACCGCCACCCCCCCACCCCCCCTCACCCCCACCCTCTTAGTGATTGAACCTCTAACACATTTAACATGTAGTAAATAATGGAATCATACCATGGGTTGTGCTTCAGTTTAGACTGGTTCACTTGGATAATAATATTACTGGGATAAATTTTAGAGATCAACTATGATAAAGCTTGACCTCAAACCAACTTCATGGGATTAACTTCAATGTCATATTCTTGAAGTTTTGATACCTAGTGTCCTCTTATTTCTACAGGTTCATTCTTCCCCAACATCATTTTGATATTAAGATATGGGACCATAGCATTAAAATTAATTCCTTAAGTTGTAATGATTGAATTTATTTGTTGTTTTTACCAGTGCATAAGCTTTCTTATTCTAAGTGGGGTATATTAGTTTGGATTCCTTCAAGTTGGTTCTCATGAAATATATAATATGTTCACCATCTTCTAGTTTTTGAGTGAGGACTACAATAATGGTATGATCAAATGTAAATAGATATAGATATAAATCTTTGTTATAATCAAAGATAGACAAAATAGAGGCCTATATGATGGTGTACTTAATTTATTATAAGGCCTTCTTTGAAGTGGTAATCCACTCAAATTTGGATCCCTTATTTAGCATGGTGTTCAATGGTTTGGTTATCTCAATAAAAATTAAATAAAATTTTGCACAAAATTAATTTTAACAAATAAAGATTTTAGCTCCTTACTATTTGGTAATTTAATTTTATAAATGTCATCGACTCTATCAAGTTAAATCAACATACATTATTTAATAATTACATGACTTAGGAGCTTACCTTCAGTCATACATAAAATGCATTTCTTTGGATTGAGTTAAATACCATGCTTATGATAACATTCAAAGATATTTTGTAGGTGCCTCAAAGGGTCTGACCTACATTTGAAAAAAATGTTTAAGTCATCCATATACACAACAATAAATTTATCAATACAACCTTTAAATTCTATGCTCATGGCCCTTTAGAAAGTGGTGTTAACATTGATCAAACCAAAAGGCATTTTTTTGTAAGTGAACATGCCCCACTTTATGGTGAAGGCTATCTTCGATCGGTCTTCCTTATCAACTAAGACTTGATTGTATAAGATGAAAATTTTGAGAAATGGATTTTAAATTATGAAATTAACCAAAATATATTTAAAACATCAGTACACTATTAAAATTTATAGCCAAAAGGATCATAGTGCATAAAAAAATGAAACATTCATACATGCATCACAATCCTTTATCCAAATGATCCAAATCAGGATCCAACAGAAGAAGAATTCAATGCTTAATTGATTTCTTGAATATAGACTTAGATTGTGGACAACATATATACTTGATGGCTTGATAAATTGATTTATGGAAAATGGATTATTGGAAGATTATGGACTTGAGCAGATTATTGGATGGATCAATGGATTTTAACTTGATAGATTTCATGCAAATTTCACTCATTGTTCCAAATAGAAGGAGATGGTGGGTTTAAATAGAGAGAAGGGAGAGATATTTTATGGAATTTTCTAGAGAGATAACTCTCTAGAGAGTTGAAGGAGGATTGAAGCATTATAGACTCCATTAGAGGAGCCTAATGGGGTTTAGTGGGGGTTCAACTATGTTTATAGGAGAATTAGGTACTAGGAATGTAAGAGAGCCTAGGAGTTAGGTGGGAATGTTATTGATAATTTAAAATTAGTAAGTGGATAAGTGGGGATTAAATGTAATTTTAAACTGAAAAGTGGGTGTAGGAAGGGTTATTTAGGTAGATGGGATATTAATAAGTGGGTTGATAAAAGGATAATATTTTGTGGGATGTGAATAAGGTTAGGAGATGAATAATAATGGAAAGGGTCATTAGAAAAAACACTAAGAGGATTAGTAAGGATCATTAGATGGGATTGGTGATCATTAGATATAATTAGCAATGTTAGTGTCCAAATTAGCAAGCCGGTGAAGGCAAGCAAGTTTAGATACATATATTTCACCCATATTTTTAAAGGCATTGCAACTACATGAAGTGCATATATCAATGGTCTTTCAAAAATAAAGACACTCATGGATGAATGTTATTAAATGATATAAGTGGACACATCATGCCCCTTCAAGGGAAAATAAGGAGAGGAAGGAGTTGGATGGTAACTTGAAAGAGCAAAAGAGGGGTGGGATGTGTGAAGAGATAAGGGGTTAGGATGCTAGATGTGTTATTAATGATGAATAAAATGAATTTGACATGAGTAGTGAAATACAAAGTGATGATGCCCTTGGTAAAGACCTATGCACATGGAGTAAAAATAATAGTGTTATAGTTGTCAACACATCTTAATGGGGAATCAACCATAACATGATGATGATATGATAAAAGGCTACAATATTTTGACATATCCCAGAAAAGGACACATTCTAAGGATAGGTATAGACCAAAATGATAAAGGCCATGATATTTTGACATATCCAAGCAAGGATGCATTCTAGGAGAGCATCGGGCTAAAACAAGATAATGAATTGATAAGATTAATAAGTATAACTCAAAACTAAAGTTGAGAAATATGATGGAGATAAAAGAGAATAAACATTATGATTAAGTGACCAAAAGGTGAATGGGTAGAATTAGACTATAATGCATCAAATTAATGACCCTTAATGTGATTAATAGTGATGATATACTTAGCAAGGACACATGAAAGATAATGAGAGATGATAAAGGTATAGTCTTGGTCATGCCCCAAGTACTATCTACATAGTTTGAAAAGACCTTAGGATAATGTAGTTTAGACTAGATGATAAATGATAAGATAGATTAGAGGACGTGAATGACAATAACTATTAGACATGCTAGTTCTTAAATAGAGGATATGACTCAGATGTTAGACATAAGGATAGAGGACTAGGAGAAATTATAGGAGATGAGATGTTAGATGTTGCTAATAAATGAGTAAGTAGAGGATATATATGGGATGCTAAATGATTTGGAGGAATGATTAGATATTAGATGAGTGAATTAGGATGATCAACTTGATGATGGGATTACTATGATTAAATGATTAAGTAGGTGATAGAGGGTATGATAAATGATGAATGTAGTCCATTATCAATCCATCATTTCTATAATAAGGTTCATCATAGTTTATGCAATTTGATGTAAATATAGCACTATGCAGTATGTACCATGATATAAATATGACCAAGAGGACGTTGTGCCAAAGTGCATAATTATAAAATGGGAAAATAGTAAACTCTGCATCATCGAGGGAACCTAAAATCATCATTTTATATTTTGGTATCATAATAACATCCTCATTCATTGCCCAATTGACAAAAAATATTTATTATACAAGAAAGACAAAATATATATATAGATAAAAATTTACAAATGAACAAACACATATAAATGGCAAATAAAAACACATAGATATTACAAATAATACACACACACATATATATGCACATCAAGTAAATAGGTTCTTGTCTATTTTTTATATGTATAAAGATGGGATGAATGAGGATAATAATTGATGCCAATGAATGAGGATGTATAGACTTACCTTAATCAGTATTAGGATAGAACAGGGTTGTGAATAGGGTGTTTTTGAGAAAATTTCAACTTAAACATGGGGGATAGTTGAATTTTGGATTGACCATGTTTTAAAATTAGATGAGAGACTTAGGGATTATCAAGCTAAAGTGAGACTAGGTCAATGCTAGCTCATTATAGACTATATTTGACATGGTTTAGAATAGGGGATGAAAGACAATAATAGGATGGATGGATATGACTTAATTATGGAAATGAGAGATGAAGGGCATGAAGATGGATGTGAATGGGGGAATAGGCATAAGATAAGACATCTTGGAATATTTTTGTCTTCTTCCATATTATATGATTTTTAGGATTTTTTGAATATTTCAAAATTTAGGTCTTTTGGAATATGTATGTACACTATACAAAAAGGGTTAATAACAAAGGGAACACCAAACTTATAAGCTTATATGAGGATGAATGGAATGATAAATGGACTTGGATAATTCTCAAATAAGTTTATAGATGAGGAAAAAAGGACTCAGGATTACCAACAACCATATTGTGAGGGAACCAAATGTTTAGTTACCCAAGTGTCAAATAGAGGATATGCCAATATGATTCTAGAACATTTCCCAAGACATCTTCCATTACATTACAAAGGTCAAGACTGGAAGAAAAGATGGACATAACAAGAGGATGTAAAACATGATGGATAAGGATTTTTAGGACAACATATGGATAAGATAGATAAGGATGCTTATAGGGTGATGTAGATAGGGTTGAAAAGGGATATGATGGCTAAGAACAATAGATAAGGGGACATGATCGATAAGTGATGTAGATGGGGGTGATAAGGAAATTAAGGATGTGACTATAAGGATGGAGCACATTTTGAACCCATGTGGTGAAGTACAATGTGGACAATAGATTATATTACCATGATATCATAAACTAGTTTTCATCATGGCACTTGATCAAGGTGACCAAAGATTAGTTTTCACCATTGGATTTCTTTTTGACTTATTTAAGGACATTTATATTGATTATAGGATAGAGAGATGTAGGATGTAAAGAGTTTCTTGATATCTCAACTAACACTGATTATGGGTACATGTGTTTTTAGGATCATGTTATCGATTCTGGATATACTAATGCCATAGTGACCTTAATTGATTCTTGATTTATCATCCTCAAAATGTCTCAACCAAGTGTCTTTATAACCCCTATGAGAGATGATGCTTCCTGGGAAAGTGATGTGTGCCAGGGATGGAATTGGATGGTTTTGATAGTGAGGTAAAGGATGTGGATGAGTGATATGATGATTAATTGTGTGATTAGGAGGAGATCAAAAATAGGTTTCAATAATTTCACAAACCATTGGATATGGTGAAAGTGATATTATTGATTGGTTTCATATGTCAAACAAGGTTAAGGAATCTAATATTGTTTGATTTCTTTGCTCTTTAATCCAAATGTTATAAACATGATCAACCACAATAATTTTGACTTGTTTGACTTATATGTTAATTGGTACCATGATGAATTATTAGTTTACTAACTTTATTGGATTTTTATTTCCCCCTAGTGACTATAATTGGGCTTCACCATGGGTATTTTAATTTAGACTTAGAGGATGATTATTTTGACTTGGATGATCCCTTAACACCTCAAGGATATTTTTATTAAGGGATGAAACTTTTTTAATTGGATGATTATGAAACTCTTCTTGACTTTGATTGATTAATTTTGGATCACAATTGATTTGAATTTTTGGTTTCATTAATCAATTATTGGCTTGGGTCCTTGTAGATTCGATACATGGGATTACATGTTGAGGGGAATCTGATGATTTGTGTTCCTATTTGTCCCATTAAAGAAGTGGGATAAAGGGGTTGTTAATAGAGGTGGATGATTAAGGATGTGTGATGAAAGGATTGGATTAAGGGGATGATGGGAAACATAGTCTTCATAAAATCTACTAGGACACCCAACTGTAGCATTGGATAAAGTATCCTTAATAATCTTAAAAGGATCAATAAGACTCTTTGTAGAATTAGCATCTAAAGTCAAGTCATAAATAGCTTGATAATATTTGACTGAAAAAACATTGAATAATTGTGTTATGATTTCATCATCTTAAGATAGATCAAGAGTCATGCCTTATGGCTGGTCAACATTAAAATTAGAGACATCCTTAAAGAGATAGGTATTGGTATGAATTTTGATATCTCTAAGGGATGATGATTCTAACATGTTTTTAAACTCATATGCTAGTGTTGGACATGATCTTGATGTAAACAACCATTTTTATGATAAATTTGATAGGGATGTTGATGAAGTGATGTCACCCATAGATGATTTCTTGATATTAGTCATAAAGAGGGCCTATTGGATAATGTTTATTTTCTAAAAGTACCTTATTCACCTTAATTTTATGAATGGATGCTTTAAGCTTAATGTATTTATGAAAATGGGGGATTAGATGTGAATAGGATATAGGGATGGTTTGATTGGGGATGGGTATGGTATGGTAAGGATTGGGCTCATAACCTTAGTTAATGAGGGAATAATATTGATCATACATAGGAAGTGATTCCTAGAATACCCTTTTTTTCACACTCCTAAGTGTAGATGAATTGGATTCAACCTTAATTTCAATGTTGCCATCATCAATTAAGTTTTGGACATAATCTCTAAAGGGATGATATATATAAATGGAATGTCTAGGGACTTTATGGCACAAAAAAAATTGATTTGATTAATACCATGAGGGATTATGTTTGGACACATATAGAGATTTTATATATGGGTATACAATCATACATGTGGCCTCTAATTTACCAAACAAGGCTTTCATAGATATTGGGAGAGGAATATATTACTTTTATATAGTGTTGGATGTGTAAGTGTTGGATTTAGGAGTGGAAGAATGTGATGGTGATGTCATGATATTGGGAGCTAGTAGTGTGTGATAATTTTTAGGATATGAACTTGAATTATATGAGGTTGAAAAGTTAGGCTTCCATTTTCTATTAGGATGAGGGATTTATGACTAACTATGATTGGTAAATGGAGGATTCACTTATGGATGAGTATGAACTAGAGGTAAGATTAGTTAAATGGGGTGGAAGCCTATGAGAAGTTAGGCACCAATTTCTAAGAGATGCAAGAGGAATACATCCTTGTTGACAAAAATATTTTTAAAATAAGATAATATCTTTATTAATATACTGACTAGGAATGTCATGACTCAGACTAGGACTAGTGGATGGGGGATTATAATGGGATTGGTTGTCACAAGAATTAGATGTGGATAAGGGTTGATGAGGCACTTATTTGGTAGGTGACCTTTGGTTTAGGGGTTTAAAATAGTTAGGAAGGCATGCACCCATATCCAATATCTATAAAAGGCACTTGTCCTTATTATCAGTTACATACTTGTGAAATAACATGATGTTATCACTTATGTATTGGGGGACATTATGACTATGTCTATGATTAATGGAAAATGTGGATGAATATGGTGGGATAATATGTAGGCTATGTGTAGATGGATATTGTTGATGAGGAAGGATAGGAGATGTTACTTTAGGCTTTATGGGATTGAGGTCTACATGTAGGAAGGCACCCACTTCTAGGACCCACAAAAGGATCTCATATTTATTGGTAAGTAGGTATTTATCTTATAGAATTGGGTCTATATCCATTCTAGTAGATAATGGATGATCGGTAGTCAAACAAGAAAATAGGGCTGATGTGAAAGTAGATTAGGGATTAGGTAAATATATGATCCTTGGATAAATTAAGTCTGAATGATAATAAATATAAAATTGATTATGATATCAAACTAGGATCAAATTTCAAACTGATAGTATGGTAGGTGATAATGATCTATCGACAATGCCTAGTTTTAAGCTAGGAAAAGGATGGGCATTTAAATAGTGCCTAGATTTAAAATATTAAGGTGATGATTATATGGGTACTATTTATAAATAGGTAAGACAACTAGATTAGAGATTTGGAGGTTTGAATAATCATACATCTATATTTCTTGCTGTCCAAAGTTGATTGAGGGTTTGACCTTCTTCTACAAATGACCCAAGAAGGATGTTTGAATTTTTCTTGATAGTGTTTGGATGCTTCAAGGTAAATTATCTATTAGAGACTATTTTATACTCCTTAAGGATCATCTATATGGATTTTATAGGTTTAATAAAATCCATCTTTAGTATGAATAATTACTTACAAGTTGAGTCTTGGTTCGTTCAAGGTGTTTTCATGTATAAGACAAATGATTGATAGGTTTTGCAGTGTGTGTAGTGATGAGTTTAATAACTTAAGTGTGTCTTAGGGTTCATATGGAAAGGATGTATGTGCTTTGAACTAGTCTTATGTTCCTTTATTTGCTCAATGAAGTGCTAACAAGATGAGTAGGTATCCATAGACCTATAAGGGATTCTTAGGCCTAATTAAAAGGTGTTGGTGCTTAAGGGTGATGTATAAAATCTATCGATTACCTATGTATATGAAATTAATCCTATTATATTTGTGGTAAAATTCTTAAGGGTTAAGTTAAGTCTTGTGGCTGACTGAGAAGGTGATGGTCATGAAGGCTCTATAAAGGGCATAAACAAAGATGAAGGTTTCTAGAGTTGATATGCAAAGTATAAAAAAGGTTGAGTATGCTTGGTGGATATATTGAAGAGAATATAAGTGTGTGGGATATGTATGTGACCTATAGGTCATATTTTTTATGTTATAATAGTGTTATTATAAGATTGAAGATTGAGGATGAGCAAATAGGTGGAGAGTGATCCAAAAGGTTATTTTTGGATGCATTGATTATGTATGAAGGCTTGAGGAATATTAAAGGGTTGAAGAGAGTTTATATTCACTATTTATCCATCATATTGAAAGGCAATCAAATTTTTGAAGGTGTTGATATTAGAGGTGTCGTGTGGGTGCTCAACATCTAGGATAAGTGGGTGCTTGTTCATGCTTAGGGGTTGGTGGTCTTTGTGAAGTGGATGCTTCACTAAAGTCTCTTGTTTGTGAATTAATTATAGGACTATAGTCCAATTATTTACATATTTGAAATTAAATTTTATCCCCTATGAGAATTTCCCACATAATTCATGTGTTATGTGCCTTAATATTTCATAGTTTCCTTGTTCATTGCAATAAATAGTTTATATGCTTCATGATTGCTTATATTGATTGGTTGAGAGTTTAAGATTTTGTAATTGGAATTGAATTAATTGCATCAATAATTCACCCCCTCTTAGTGATTGTACCTATAATAATTGGTATCAAATCCATACCTTATTTGCAAGTTTATCCACTTGAAGGTGATCATAGGTATAATGGATGACAAAGAGGCTGAGACATATCTTTAAGGAGAACTAGTAGGTGCCTTATCAGAGATCAAATGTATAGAGGAAGAGAATGAAATATTGATGAACAAGAAAATATGTCAAAATTTAGATCTAACTTCCTCAATATATTATGAGATTAATGCAAGGATTGATGGTGTGAAGACACAAATATATGAACTAGCATCAATAGTCAAGAATTTGTAGGACATGATGGATAAAGGCCTGAATCAAAGATTGATCATTTGAAAGGTAAAGTTATGACATATATAGATGTTATTATATATAAGAACAAGTAGAATCCTATTTCTAAAAAAGAACTTAAAGATGAAAATTCTTGTGTTTTTTATGGACAATTAAAAGGAATGTCTAATATTAATAACTATAGTTATGTTTTCAATGGGTAAAAATACACATGTAATGAATATGGTCATAGATATAGGGATTGTAATTTCTCTTCAAATAATATAAATGGGGTTATATGCTACAAATATAACCAATAGGGACATATAGCTAAGTACTGTAAGAGGCCCTATTAGAAAAAGGACATACAAGTCATTGACACCATCAGATGGTTCAAGGAAGACAAATCCAAAATTGAAGAACAAAAGAAGTAGAATTTAGGTAGTGCACCATAGGAAGAGTCAATGTTTATTCAAACTACCTTGCATACTGAAGAGGATGAAAAAAATAAATGGTACATAGATAGTGGATGCTCAAGTCATATGATAGGAGACAAGATTAAGTTTATCTCTCTCAAAAAACACAATTCAAATTCAGTGAGATTTGGTAACAACGACTCTACTAACATAGTTGGAAAAGGGTTTGTAAGTTTAAATAATGGTCATAGTAAAACTAAAAATGTTTTATATCTATAAGGGTTGAAATACAATAGTCTAAGTGTTAGCCAAATATGTAAGCAATGAAATGTTCTAACTTTCATGATTAAGGATGTGAAGTGAGAAGAGCCAAGTCTAGAAAATTAGTTAAAAATATTCACAAGGAAAATAACAACTTATATGTGTTCCATGAATCTAAAAGGGAGGAGTGTTTCATGAATCAATTATAAGAAATATGGATTTAGATTACAATACTTGGACATCTAAATTAAGATAATTTGGTGAGGATCAGTTCAAAAGTATTTGTGAGGCATATGCCTAAAATCAATTAGATTCCTCATACTCTTTTCAAGGCATGACTCCATGGGAAGAAAACCAAGAGAAGCTACAAATCTAAGGAAAATTCCACCATAATACCATTAGAATTGATCCACACTAATCTATGTGGACCTACAAGAACTCAATGTATATAAGGTAGCATCTACTTCATGTTATTAATTGATGACTTTATTAGGATGACTTGGATATATTTCCTTAAAGAGAAATTAGAAGCTTTTTAAAAGTTTAAAGTATTCAAAGATCTTTTTGAAAATAAAAAAGGATCAAAAATCAAGTGTGTGAGATTAGACAGAGGAGGATAATTTTAGTCTCTTGAGTTTGATACTTTTTTTAAAGAAGAAGGGATTATAAGAAAGTATTCTACTGCTAGGACATCCCAATAGAATAGGGTAGTTGAAAGGAAAAATAGAAATGTCCAAAATATGAGTAGAACCATGATTCAATATTCTAAATTATTAGATGCTTTTTGGGAAGAGGCTACTAATACATCAGTAGACATCTTAAATATATGACAAGTTAGAGTAAATGGTGATAAGACTCCATATGAGATATGGAAAAATAGGGTAGCTAATGTCAAACATTTTAGAGTGTGTGGGAGCAAGTGTTTTATCTAGAGGGATGAAGAAAATCTTGACAAATTTGATTCAAGGTCTGATGAGGGCATCTTCTTAGGTTATTCCTCCATATTTTTTGCTTATAGATGTTTCAATAAGAGACTCCATAAGGTTACTTAAAGTTCTAATGTAAGAGTTGAAGAGGTAGGTGAAATCAAGAAGCTTAACTTATAGATAAATGAAACTATAATAAACCTTAATTCAAATAATGAAGGCATACTTGATCAATCAGATGATGAAGAGGAAGAGGTAAGATAAAACACTAGAGCTCCATCTGAGAGAATACATAAGGATCATCCAATTTCCCAAGTAAATAGAGATGTGAATGCTAGTTTACAAACTAGAAGGAGAATGTTGATCAATAAAAATCAATAAGACACAACTCTGTCATCTAAGGTTAAACCTAAAACATTCTTGAAAGCTAAAAAGTTGGAAATTGGACATATGCAATAGATGAGGAACTTGATAAAATAGTAAAGAATGAAACATGGGATTTGGTACCTAGGATAAAAGATAAAATTATGATAGGAACTAAATGAGCATTTAGAAACAAGATGAATGAGTAAGGAGAAGTCACAAGAAATAAGGATAGATTGGTGTATAAAGGATATGCTCAAGTTGAAGGGATAGATTTTGAGAAGACTTTTACTCCTATGACAAGAATGAAAGTAATTAGACTCTTCTGATCTTATGCAAGCTTCAAAGATTTAAAAGTTTACCAAATAGATGGGAAATCTATATTTTTGAATGGAAACTTAGATGAAGAAGTCTACATTGAGCTACCTGAAGGTTTTTCCATGACAAGTAATCAATACTATGTTTGTAAATTAAAGAAGGATTTATATGGTCTTAAACAAGCTCCTAGAGCTTGGTATGATAGATTAGATAAGTATATATTAAGCCAAGGCTTCAAAAGTGGGGTAGTTGATAGTAATTTATACATTAATATAGATGGCACTCATCAATTACTAATGGTAGTCTATATTGATGACATAGTTTTTGGATCTAATAATGATAACACGAGTAGAGAATTTGTAGATGCTATGAAGAATGAGTTTGAAATGTCAATGCTAGGAAAACTTTCTTTTTCCCTAGGATTGCAGATTAATCAACTTGATGCAGGGATATTCATTTCATATGAAAAATATATTAAGGATATGCTAAATAAGTTTGACATATTGGATTATAATCTAATGAGTACTCCAATGATCATAGGATTTAAGTCAAGTAAATAATATGAATCACTGAAGGTTGATCAAACCTTGTATAAATCCATGATTGGAAGTCTTTTGCACTCCATTGCTTCTAGGCTTGATATCATGCAAGAAGTAGGCCTTGCAGGTAAGTTTCAAGATCATCATAGAGAATCTCCCTTGAAAGTAGCTAAAATGATATTAAGGTATCTCAATAACACCATAGAATATGATTTATGGTACCCCAAGAATAAATAATTCACTCTAAGGACATACATTAATGCAGATTGGGTAGGATGTGTGAATGATAGGAGGAGTACTAGTGGTGATATTTTCTTCATGAGTGAATGCTTAGTGTTTTGGCTAAGAAATAAACAAGCCTCTATATCTTTATCAACTATAGAAACTAATTACATATCTATTGCTTCCTATTATACTTAGGTAATGTGGATGAAGCAAACCTTGAAAGACTATACGATAAGATAAAGTAGACCTTGTCTGATCTATTATGATAATACTAGTGTAATTAGTATCTCTAAGAATCATGTTATGCAATCAAAACTAAGAAAATTCTTATTATATATCATTTCTTGAGAGAATAAGTGAGTAATCAAAGTGTTAAGTTGGAGTATGTGACTACAAAAGAACAACTTGTAGATATTATGACTAAACCATGGATAAAAGTAACATTTGAATATTTAAGACAAAGATTAGGAGTCATCTCCTTATACATAAATCATTATAAGGTCATTGGATAAGGGGGAACAACATGTTCATGATATTGATCCATATGATTATAGTGAGAATCTTCAAGAGTTATGTTCAGAGACATTGGTCCTAAAAACATATCTTAGTCAATTTTTGATGCTTGGTTTGGAAGGCCTAATCATGAAGTATGAAGGTAAGGTTCGTATGGAGTATGAAAAGAACTTTATCAAGTGTATTATATAAGTTTTCATTCATTTGATTGGTCACAAGTAGTTTTAATGATCATTTGTTTAGTTTGACCATTTTTCTTAGTGATCACTGCTTAGTAAGATCTCATCTTACAAAATTGATGTATTTAAGGTCTATGAAGCTAACCAAGGGTGGAGGTCAATTGAATTTTTTGTGTTAATGTGGAAAATGAGTTAAGGATATGTCATAAGGATTTCATGACCATTCTAAGTTGTTTTTTAATAGTGATAGGGGTATACATAGGGTTTGTATACATAATATGACTGGTTTCATGCATCAAATGAAGATTGGTGAGTGTTAAAGATGAATTTCTGGAATATAAAGGTGTGTTGACCTCATATAGGTATGATATAGGTGGTTTTATGGTTTGCATATCTTTTGAGAGTAAGTTGAATATTTTTGAAGGCTCTTGGGTATGATATTCCTTACTTAAGGGCTAGCAGGTCAAAAATTATTTCATGATTTTATGGGTTCCAAAAAGAATAAAACCTCAAAATTTTATCTAGATGTGTGTATTTTTGACCTCTAGGTGTGAGAGAAGTTTTAGGATTTGGCATTGAAGAGAAGGTGGAAAGTTGACCTTGTTCCTTTTTGATGTCCTAGGTTTTCCACCATGTGAGTTAGTAACCTTACCAAAGGATTTGAGGCCTGAGGCTAATTAATTTATTGAAATGGACAAAAGGGTGCTCAAAAATTTATTTACATTCATTTGGAAGTATATATTTTTACCTATGGTTGAGATTTTGTGCAAATGGGGGGATAATTAGCAGGTCAATTTGTGAAGGAACTACGATTTAGAGTAAAATTTGGATGATTATTATTATCATTCATAATGGGGAATATTATATTAATATATATATGAAATATGCATACACAGAAAGTTATGGGCTCTACAAGGTTCAGGAAAGGCTAATAGGCCTCTAGACAAGGCTTGGTGAGTCAAATGAACTTTTTGGTCATTTTATCCAAAATAAAAAGGTATGATTGTTATCATATGAGTTTTTAAGTCCATTTTTATCATATTTCATGTTTTGAGTATGGCTTGAACATCTATTAGTGATCATGGAGTTGACTTATGAGAGAAAATTTGAAGGCAACTAAGAAGTTTCTTCATGGTTGGAGATGGTTTGAAGGTGATCAAGGGGTGACTAATCCTAAGAGACTTAGGGGGAGTCATTAGTTTTATCAAGGTGTGATAACTCTTATTTTATTCATATTATTCATATCTTATTCATATAATAGTGCATGGTCAAAGAAGAATATTGTCAATGAGTAGGCTTGAGGTAGTCATTGTAAGGAATGGTATGCAGAGTGATAGGGGGAGTTTATATCATATATAAAAATATATACCTTATTTATTTTAGATTTTAAAACATTTAAAGGTCCTCAGGATCAACAGGTAAGCCCACTTTCTCATTATGTCAAAGGGGGAGAGAGTGTTTGGAGAGGGAAAAGAGTATAAGCATAAGCTTTGTTATTGGATTTGAAAATGTTTACAAGTATTGACATCAATGAAAAGGGGGAGATTATTTAAGTGTTTTAAATTATGTCCCTAAGGTGTCTAATAGTGTCCATGATTTAAGATGTATGCATGGTTCTCAATGACAAAGTGTGCCTTAGTGATCATGCATGAACCCTATTGTATTTGCTTGGTTAGGTAGGATGATGGGTGTTGGTGATGTATTGATCATGTTTAAAGGGTAATAAGAGGGGTAAATATTTCCTATTGTACTTGTTTAATTGAAATTAATTCATTAGAATAGTCTTGTGAAGGTCTAGGTTCTCCTAGTCATCTTGTTAAAACTTCCTAAGTAAGAAGATTAATGATGTCAGAATTTGCACATGTGAAGGTGTTAAAAGAAAATGGTTACATGGGTTTGTTTATATTTTTTATTATATCATGTGTTTTAAATTTAAGGTCTTGAAATTATTTTTATAAAAATTTATGGTAGTGTAAATTTGGTCTCCTAGGCATATTTCACTAGTTTCCATAGTCAAATTTACATTAAAAAGTGATCGTTGGAATTTAAATATTTGAATCTACAAAGGAAAACTAGTTTGCATTGTTTTGGCTATAAATTTTGATGTTGGATGAATTTTATGGTGGCATACAATAAAAGTGGTAGATAAATTCAATGGAAATCTAGGAAAAATTAATTAGATGTTTGAATGGTCATACACCTATATTTATTACGATCCAAAGTTGACTAAGGGTTTGACCTTCTTCTGCAAATGAACCAAGAAGGATGTTTGAGTTTTTATTGATAGTGATTGGATGTTTCTAGGAAATTATCAATTATAAAGTTTTGTATACTCCTTGAAGATCATCTATATGGATTTTAGAGGTTTGACCAATCCATCTTCAATATGATCAATTGCTTACAAGTTGACTCTTGGTTTGTTCATGGTGTTTTCATGTATAAGACAAATGATTGATAGGTTTTGTATATTAATATGTGTAGTGATGAATTTGATCACTTTAGGGTGTCTTAGGGGTCATATGTAAAGGACCTATGTTCTTTTAAGTGGTCTTGTGTTCTTTTTTTTGCTCAGTGAAGTGCTAACAGGATGAATAGGTATTCATGGACCTATAAGGGCTTCTTCAGACTAATTGAAAGGTGTTGGTGCTTAAGGGTAATATATAAAATATGGATGACATATATAGATGAAATTTATCTTATTATAAGTGTGATATAATCCTTAAGGGTTAACATAAGTCTTATGGCCGACCAAGAAGGTGATGATCATGAAGGCTCTATAAAAGGCAAAAACAAAGATAAAGGTTTATAGAGTTGATATGCGAAGTATAGAGAAGGGTGAGTATGCTTGGTGGATATATTGAAGATAAGAGTAGTGTGAGAGATATATATGTGACCTATATGTCATATTTTTTATTTTATAATAGTTTTCTTATAGGATTGAAGATTGAGGATGAGCAAAGAGGTGTAGAGTGATCCAAAAGATTGTTTTTGGATGCATTGCTTATGTGTGAAGGCTTGAGGAAGCTTGAAGGGTTGAAGAGAGTTTCCATTCATTGTTTATCCATTTGATTGAAAGGTAATCAAATTTATAGAGGTGTTAATATCATAGGTGTTATGTAGGTGCTCAACATTTAGGACAAGTGGGTGCTTGTTCATGCTTAGGGGTTGGTGATCATTTTAAAGTGGGTGATTCACTAAAGTCTCTTATTTATGAATTTATTATAGGATTGTAGTCCACTTGTTTTAATACTTCAAAGTGGTTTTTATCCCCCATTAGCATTTCCCACTTAATTCATGTTTTATGTGCCTTGATATTGCATGGTTTCTTTATTCATTGCAATAACTAGTTTATATGCTTCATGATTGATTATATTGATTGGTTGAGAGTTTGTATTTTAAGAATTGGAATTGAATTACTTAAATCACTAATTCATCCCCCACATAAATTATTTTACCTATAACACATTATTGGTCATGGTAGATTTAAAATTAGATTTACAAATGGAAGGGTTAAACATTTTGGTGGTGTGTTGCATATACCTAGGCTTGCTCAAAATTTATTATCTATGAGAAAAATAATAGATGCAAGTGTGTGAGTTGGATTTTTTAAAGCTGGTTACAAGATGCTTATAGGTACTATGGTGATAGTTAAAGGTGTCAATATCGACAGTTTATACAAGCTTAATGCATGCATGGTTGAGTACAATAGTACTTATGTGAATACTAAATCAGAGATGACTCCATTGGATGAAGAGGTAATCACTATTTATATGGATGGTCATGGTTTATAGGTACCTAAGGGTGCTCATTATATGGAGTTAAAATTACCTGCAGAGAAGACTATGTTATGGCATGAGAAACTTGGACACATTGAGGAAAAAGGTATTAGGGCCTTGAAAAATAAAAACCTTGTTGAAGGTTTGATTGACTACAATCTTGAATTTTATTTCTGTGAGCATTGTGTTTATGGTAAATAAAACTGCTTTTAGTTTTACTCTAGTTTTCATAAATCATGTGGTGTATTAGATTTGATTCATTTTGATGTATTTAGTCCTATAAATGTTCTTTCAATTTCAAAATCCACATACTATGTTTCATTCATTGATGATTATAGTAGGACATGAGTTTATTTTCTAAAGAGTAAATCTAAAATTTTTAGTCATTTTAAAAAATTTAAAGACATGTTTTAGTTGTAGACTGTAAATAAAATTAAGTGTTTGAGAATTGATAATGGTGGTGAGTTTTTCTCTAAAATTTTTTAATAGATTTTGTAAATATTGTGGTATACAGAGACAAAAGACAACTCTATATTCACCTTATCAAAATTTTATTTCAAAAATAATGAGCATGACTTTGATGGAAAAGGCTAGTAGTATTCTTAGTGGTGCTAAACTAGAATACATGTTTTGGGCCAAAGATGTAGCCACTATTTGCTACTTGATCAACATGTCTCCTGCATCAAAGTTTGTTGATAAAAATCCTATGGAGCCATGGTTTGGCCATAAGCCTTCATTGAGACATGTGAACTAGGAATTTGGCTCAAGAAAGGATGGATAGTATGGTGTTAGTTTCAAAATCAAAACAAAATGAAAGAAACACACTAACTAGCATAACATCTCTAGACCTAGACACTAGGGAGAGATTAGTTAACAAATGTGAATAAAAAACACAACTAAAATACATAATAAATGCTCTTTTACCTTCCTTTGATGATCTAAAATGCTTGGTGTAGTGGTTTGTTGAGTTTGTTCTCATGAAGTCTTCATCAAAGGAGGCTTGGCTATCTCATCTTCTCTTTGGCACCTTGTGGCTTTGGATTGGCTTGGATAAATATTTTGGAATCATAATTTTGTCATGTGAGAGATATTGTAATAAATTTTTCATGGTAAATTTTCACAAATTAGGCTTATAAATGATGTTCATAGCCTCTCTATTTATAGATTTTTGAGAATGTCTAGAATCAACCTAAACCATCCATCCTGAGATTGAGATGTGTGGTTGAGGATTAATTCAATTTTTGGAATTAAGTTTATAATTATCCTCATCATGAAATTGGAAGAAGGGGTAATTAAGAGGCATGGAGGGAATCATGGAAGGCATTGATGAGGCATGGAGGGCATGAATCCTGATATTTGTGGCATTTATGGCCTAGGGATGTCTTCCTAAGAAATGAGGTCACCTGCTGATGCAAATATTCAATATTCATTTCCAAAAATAAGTATTCAATAAGTTTCCTTGGAATTCTTGATTATGATAAAATTTGGTTTAATTATCTCTTAATCATGTTTAAGCACTTTGTGCACAAATTACTCAAATTGATCAGAATGTCTTAATATTGGTCTAAAACTTGATTGGATTGAAATTGGAAGTCAATGTCAGATGCATTGGAATAATTAATCCATTTAGGATGTTACTAATAAAAAATAACAAAGGCACATGTCTTGTGTAAGAGATTTGATAGAAAAGAACAATCCAAAGCACCCAGGTGCAAAATTGGCATTTTGACTTGAAATGATCTGATCAAAGTTAGTTGTCCCATAAATAAAATTTCCCAATTTAATGATACTTTAGCCAAAATCATCACTTTAATATGTTATTTTCACATCATTTAGTGTGTTTTAGTGTTTTTAGGCCAAATTATGCATTTTGGTGGAAATTGGTCAAAATCCTGGTTGGAGGTTATTAATGGCCAGATTTAGGTGTCCGCAAGACATATTAGAGTTTTTGGTTGGGAAACATATGCACATGTACCAAAGGAGAAGTGGATAAATTTGGATAAAAAGTCTATGAAATGTATCTTCATTAGTTATATCTATGGTGTCAAAGGATACAAGATTTGGGATCTGGTAACACAAAAGGTAATATATTCTAGAAGTGTTATTTTTGTTGAGACTAAGCCTTCTTCTATTACACTATAGCTAGAGAAAACATAAAAGAAATATTTAATTTAATTTCCTCCTACACTTGAGAAAGTTGAGTCGAGTCCATGAGAGAGACAAGAAGTTGAGTAGATCTCATCAAGCTCTAGATCTTTGGAAGAGGAGGTATATGCAGAAGAACCTCCACCTAAACTTGTTTGAATGTCCACAAGGTGTATTCAACCACAAAAAAGGTATTTTACTAATGATTGGAGATTTATATTTTATTTGGGTACTAACATTGATGAATCAAGATATATAAAATAATATTTGGGTATGAATGATGCAGAGTCTTGGAAGGTTGCTATGGAAGAAGAAATGTCAACTTTAAAAAATAATGATATATGGGATCTTGTAGCATTACTTGAAGGATGAAATAATATTGGTTTCAAATGCATTTTCAAGAAAAAGATTGGTTTAGATGGTAATGTTTAAAAGTACAAAGCTTGGTTGGTTTTAAAAGGTTACTCTTAGGTTGAGTGTTTTGATTACAGTGATATTTTTTCTTTTATTTCTAAAATGACATCCATTAGATTCTTACTTTCTATTACAATAACTCATGATTTAGAGAATGAGAAAATAGATGTGAAGACTATCTTCCTTCATAGTGATTTGGAGGAGGAGATTTATATGACATAGCCAGAGTACTACATGGTGAAAGTTAAAAGAAATTTGGTTTGTAAGTTGAAGAAATCCTTATATTGTCTAAATAGAGTCCTAGGATTTGGTACCAATAATATTATACATATGTATTGAGTTTGGGGTTTGAGTGGTACAAATCTAATCATTATGTTTATTATAAAATTGATGGTGATCATTTCCTAGTTATCGCCTTATAAGTTAATGATATTTTGTTTATTGGCTATGGGAAAGTTTTGATTTTAGAGATTAAACCATAATTCATAAAAAATTTGAGATGAAAGGTCTTGGTGTTATGAGACACATTCTTGGGATGGATATTAGGAGAGAGAAACAAAATAAAAAGTTATGCCTTGGCTAGAGTATGTATGTGAATTCTATTATACAGAGATTTAACATGCATAATTATAGACCATTATGTGTTCCTTTTTCCATTGGAATGAAGTTATTTATTGAATAATTTTTTACATCCCCATCATAGATGGAATACATGAGAAAAATGACTTATCAGAGTGCATTCGAAAGTCTAATGTATGCTATGGTCTATACTAGACTAGACATTACCCAAGCAATGGGAGTTATTTCCTATTATGTGTCTAATCTTGGTAGAGTTCATTGGGATGTAGTTACAAGGGTCTTTAGATATTTATGGGGTACCTTAGACTATTCCTTATGTTATAATAGTAACATGATTAGAGATAGACTTCCTCTTGATATTCTTGGTTATGTGGATTCATATTGGGCAAGTGATGTTGATAACAAAATATCCACAAATGCTTATGTGTTCACTTTGTTTGGTGGTGTAATAAGCTCAATGAGTAAGTGATAGGCTTTGGTCATTTTATCCACTAAAAAGGTAGAGTATATGGAAGATACTCATGCCTGTATGGAATCCATTTAGATTAAGAGATTGTGTGTAGATATTGGGTTGAAATAGGGTGTAGTGATAGTTTAATATGGAAGTTAGAGTGTTATTTGCCTAGCAAAGAACCTAACTTTTCATGTTGGGACCAAACGTATTGATGTTCAATATAATTTTATGAGAGAAATGGTTGAGGATGGTAGGGTGAAGTTGATAAAGGTAGATACTTTGATGAATTTTATAGATTCATTGACTAATCCGATGAGCATAGAGAAGTTAAGATGGTGGTCAAAGTCTATGGGCCTCTTGGGCCTTAGATGTTAAGTTCATGTTGGTATGGTTCTTTTAGGTCTTGAAAGGTATTAAAAAAGTGGGAGAATGTTGTGGATTGAGGTGTCTCAACCTTGAAAAATTAGGACACTATTCACAAGACATTATTCATGAGACACTATTCACAATCACTATTCATATGATGAGGTGGTAATGATGAGTTGGCAATGACTACGCAGTTGATGTGTCAAGTGATGTAGGTGGTGATATAGGTGTTGATGTGGATTGTGATGAGTTGGCATGGCCCATGGAGGTATCTATATGATGTAAGTACATGCAATTGTAAGTGGGGCATACCACTCCAATAAGGAGATAAGTTTTTGTCTTTTGAGATGCACATGATTTTGCTTTAGGTGAAACATGACAAAAGAATGGATATGGGGAAATTTTTAAGTGGCCTCATGGTATTGAGTGGAAGGACAAGTCAAAATTTTATGAAGAGTCTCTTGGAAGCATGTGGAGTCACATGAGATAGTGGGAAACAAGTTACTATTCCATATTGGAGGCACATGTGAGAGTGGGGCACGGTTTTGGAGGCTTGTGAGAGTGGAGGATGATATGTCACATGTGGAGGGTCCTTTTTTGACCAAATAACAAGACTAAAAGTATGTTATTATTTATAAATAAAGGTGTCACTCAAGAGTGGAAAATTTCCTTGCCTTGCTCATGAGGTATTCTCATTTGTCATCTCCTTTGTAATATATATAAATGAAATGTATTATCCTTTGTAATTGAAACAAACAAGAAGATAGTAAACTTGTAGATAAGATTTGTAAGCTTGAGAGTTGTGCAAAGTCACTGAATCTCTATTGGAAATAGTTCCTCTCTTGAGTGTATATAGGTGGTACGCTCAGAAGGCTTGCTCTGTAAGTTTGTTGTAATCTTGGTGATTTGTTTAATACATTGAGCTACTTTAGAGTGTGGGTTTTTTCCCAAAAGGGTTTTCCACATGTAATAAATGTGTATGGTATACTATTATTTTCAATTATATGTATTTTATTTAATTTTGTAACAAGCTTAAATTATTTTGCATATTCTCCTCTCAAGGTTTAGTGTAAAGGAATTGTTATCGCTATCTCGTATTCCTTTCAATATGGATGGACAACAAAAGTCCTGCCTCAAGCCTTATATAGGATATTGGTTGATATGGATATAGATTATGCAATTAAAGGATAAATGGGGATGTGTAAGGGGATTAAGGGTGATGATTAAGACAAGTCTATGATGATATTTAATGGTATGGTGTGAATTATTTAGACAAGGGTGTGATCTAAAAAGACAAAGTAAGTTGGGATCTACCTAGATGAGGCAAAATTAGATTAAGATATAAAAAAATGGGATGAAGGATAATGATAAGATAAAGATTTATAAGATAAAGATATACAAAATGATTAATAATGGAATATGAGAAGATGATGAAGGAAACTAATAAGATATAATTAGGTTGATATGGTATAAGGAAAAGATGGGATCACTTAGACAAATATGTATAATGAAGGATTAAATATGTGATGAATAGATGATAAACCAAGACTAGATAGGGTGATAGAGAAATAGGAGGATGTTGTAAAAACTTGAAAATTGCACCTTGGCTAGTTTTTGATGTCAAACCCACACCTTGAACCCCTACCCAACCCTAGAGCTAGTTAACCACCTAGTTAACTTAACCATTTTATTAATTTTCTAACTTGACCTTTTTAATCCACCTTTTTAAAAAATAATTTTCACCCATTTTGCCTTAGGCCTTTGACCAGTGCCGATCAACCTAACCAATGCTTGTTAGCTTGATCAAAGCCAATTAGTTTCCCATCCTGCTTTAAAATGACTTCTAGCTATGTACAAGATAAGCATTACATAATTTCATAACTTCTTTATTGAGATGCTAATGAAATTTAAAGAATATTAAATGGCATATTTTTCCTCTACCTAATTAGCAACTTCCCCTACTCATTTAGTAACTTCATCTTATAAAAAGGAGAGAAGGAGGAAGTGAAAAGGGAGAGGACAATCCACAAATCAACATCTAGAAAAGGTTATTAATCATATAGGTATTAAAGCTTTTCAACATCTAATTTTCTTCTAACAACTCAACATAAACAAAAGAGACTTGAAACTCTACCAAAATTCCTCTAAGATTCATCAACATCTTCAACCAATCTCAAAGCTAAGTATTTGTTTTCATATATTCATTTACTTTGTTTCAATTTAACACCTCTACCTAAACCAAACCTGACCACTGATATGATCCAGATCCTCTAGCTATCATTTACCCTTTCCTAGATCCCAAATAGACCCCCAAATTCTATTATACCCATTCTACAAATTGAATAACACTATTTCTAAAGTTTCCCAAAAGTCCATAGGAACCAGCTATGGTTATCACAATTAGTGATGGTTATCTAAAATAGTGATGGTTATTAAGTTGGTGATTATTAGCCCAATTGGTGATGGTAAGATTGGCTAGCAATAGTCAATATGTGATGAAAAAACCCAGCAAGCAATAACCAATCTCCCACCTCAACAAAAACCCTATTTTATTGGCCCCTAACACTCACAAACTAGAAATAACCTAACCAAAACTGAAAACTTATTTAATAATTTATCATTTGACTTAATTTTATTTTATTAGCACACTAGAATTTCATTTGAAAATTATTTATTTATTTAGATTTGGTACTTTCATGTTATTGAAATTTCCTTTTTATCAAACATTAACTTGTATCAAGAAGGTGGATTGACAGCCTTTTAGATAGTTCACACTATCTTGGATCTATCTCCCACTAGGCAATCCACCCATCTACTTGTCTAACAAATAATTTTTCATTAGTCTTGTCTTATTGCAAGTATTCTTCCCTAGCCAAATAAGAGTTCTCACATCATCTAGATCATATGTGCACTTTTTACCAAGTATTTCTTTACACATGCTTCTCTTTCAGTTTTATCTCTTCTTTCACATTAAAGAAAAATCAAAAATTTAAGTGAAACATTTTGGCACACCTGATGGGACCCATTTCCCTTTTTATGCTTTTATTGTTTATTCATCAAATGAAATGTGAAAATTTATATTTGGGTTTAAAATAAACCTCTTGCATACATTGATTGCCTGCATTTCTTAGGTCATCTAGTAATTTAGAGGGAAAAGTAATTAATCATAGCTTTACACTTGTTATCACACACTGTAGCTAAACCACATAACCAATTAACACATCAAAACAAACTTGAGACAAGGCCCAAATATAATTTCACCAACTAATGGTAAACCTTACCCCTTCTCAGCTATCTTACTTGGATTTCATCACTAAGGGGAAAACCAACTCATCTCTCTGGTTGAGTATAAACTCTAAAACGTAGTATATTTTGGCTAAGCACCTGACACTCTTATTGTTTTAAGACTATGAAGTGAGGGGGTAGGCCCCAATACCAAGCCACATACTGAAGTTCAACACAAATTCTCTCTTAAGTGCCTCAAATTAACCCAAAACCAACCTTAGATTTCCTCTTAGTACCCAATCTACTAGTCAAATTCCCTCTTCACACTTTCTAAAGGATAAGCCAAAAGAGATCTAAAAAGAACCCTAAGATTTAATGCACTTTTAGTGAATGTTTGGATTTCCTTGAGTTATTTTCTTTTGCTTTCTCTTTGTTTGGGTGTGAGTTTCATCATTTCTTTTCTATTCATCTCATAGTCTTTACTAAACAACAATCAAGGGATCAAACCAACCAAGAATTTACCTTTCACCATCTTACATCCATTACCTTGTTTAATGGAGAGCCTCCCTATTGTCTTCCCTAGAGATCATAGCTTAGCCAAAATCCCATAAGACAATCTTCTTGCTTTAAAGCATTACCTTGCATCATGATCCACTCATGCTCCATAACTTACCTACAATCAACCTAACCTTACCTATAACCCTTCAAAATTTAACTCTAACCAACTAACAAACCATCAACTACCACTTGAATTAGTTAAAATGTTAATAGACTTGATAATTAAAGTAGAATCATCTATTTCCAGTCTCTATCACCCATTAACCGTCACTTATAACCAATCAAACCTCAACTACAACCAACTAAAAACCTATCAACCATTTGATCATCATCATACCCAATCAATAACCCATCAACACCAAATTAACAATTGTCATAACCAACCTCAACTTCAACCTATCCAACCTTATCAACCATTGGGTCATTTACCCCAACCTGCCTTGAGGCAGCCCTATTTATCTCAACATTGAGATTTGGTCTATCCTCTTTGCCATCCAACCAACTTATCAACCCAACCATCATATCAATTACCTTAATATACCTTATCAACCCAACCATCATATCAATCACCTCAACCAACCTTATCAACCTTAACCAATCAAACCAATAAACCTACCTATCAAGCTATCAATCTATCAACCTATCAACCCACCTATCAACTTGTCAATTTTCCAACATTACCAACCTTACCCAACTTATCAACCTTACCAAATCCAACCAACAACCATCTACCAAACCTACCTCACCTATAAAACTCATCTAACCTATCAAACCTACCAAACCTATCAAACCAACAAACCTTATCAAACCAAATAGTTAGTTCATAAACTTAAGAGCCATTGGTGCACCCTCTTCCTAGGCAATACACCCCCTTAGAGAAATCATATGATTCAATCATTAACAAATTCTTGTAAGATTCTATCATTAACCTTCCTCAAATCAAACCCATCAATATTTCTCTTCCAAAGCTAATTTGGTTTATAGAGAATGAATTTTGTGCTTATCATCGCACACATAGACATGATATCAACAAATGTGGCTCTTTTAAGATGCTCATTCAAAACATTATCGATAACAAGGAGGTTTCAAAGGATATTGTCCATGTTCCCCCCAACTTAACCTTGAATATCTTCAAGGAATCAATAATTGAATCTCTTCTTTCACTCATTGTTGAGGAAACCCATGACCAAATCCCTCAACACAATGAGGCCAATCCATTTGATTTAGTCCTTAGTGAGCTGATAACTAAGGAAACCCTTCTCCAACCCTTAAACAAACCACTTGTTAACCAAGTAGAATCTTCACACCTTTTTTTCAAAATCAAGAAAACAAACCTACCTCTTCCACTTACCCATGTGAAACCAACCTATCAAGTTTGTCCACTTACCCATTTGGAACCAACCAACTAACCTTTTCCACTCACCCATGTGGAACCAATCAACCTACCTCTTCCACTTACCAATTTTATAGAACCAACCATTAACCCAACTATACAACCATGAAACCTACCAAACCTACCATCAACCCAACCTTAAGCCCTACCTTATCTACCATTAACCAAACCAAACCTACCATTAACCCAATAGAAATTACCATCAACCTAACCTTACCTCACCAACCAATCCAAACAAACAAACCAACCTAACCAAAAAACTAAATCAGCCATTTATCTTACCTCTTTCAAATAACTAAACCAACCTCTACACCAAATCAATCAACCACAATCAACACACCTTTTAAATCAACCATAACCAACCTCTCTAATAACCCAAACCAAGATCAACCCATCAAACCCACCCACTTTTTCTTAAATCAAGCACAACAAAATTTTCCTAGCCTTAGTGTAGTAGAGGAAATCCTACCCGAACCACCACCTATAACTTTAACCAGCTAACCACTAAAAACTAACAACTAACAACCCCTTTTGGGAGGTGGAATATTTAATCTTCACCCCTCCTAAAACTCTTTTATTAACTAACACCTCACCTTGGGATATTTTTACCACCTCAAACATCTCTAGAAAGAGAAAAATGGGGGAACTTTTTCTCCATAAGGCTTTCACCATTTATTAACCCAAACCATACCTTCACACTTAACCAAACTAACCATCAAAATTTTTGACTCAATATATTAACCAAACCTATCAACTAACGAACCTTGAACTATTATAGATTACCTTTATCCATCATCCAACCTTTGGAGAGTATGCTCTTCATCAACAAACCAAAAACCAAGTGGTAGACCAAGTTGGGACAACTTGTTTGGACACCACCCTACCTATTTGGGAGTCACCTTCTCCCCCCAAACCATTGGAGATTATTTTTCTCCACCAAACCATCACCTAACCAACCTTACCCTTTTTGTGAATCCAAGTATTTTCCACATCTAATTAAGTGTCAAAAATTAATTGGGGGACATCTAATATCTATTTGATCTTAATTGGCTTGGACCCTACATCATCACCCATAAGTATGGATAAGGATCTTATCAATTGTCCTCTCTTGAAGACAAAATAGAACTTGAGACTCTCAATGATTTAAATTTACATCCTTTCTTTCATTAAATTAGGATCACATTCACCCTTGTGTCTAACTTAATCTCATCCCTTGGTTTGTAAGATTTTAACCTTCACCTACCTATCCCTCCTCCTCTTGGAGATAATTGACTAGAACATAGGACCATGTGATTATCTATCATAGTTATATCTTGATCGTAAGCATGGATACCATGACTCTACCCATGGCATGGTTCTCATGGATACTTTTTGTCTCTAATTAGATGGAATCCCATGATCATTTGTCTCTCAAACCACCTTCCTTAATCTATCATTGACCTTTTGTGCTAAAAACTATTGCCTCCATAAGGGTAGACCTCCAAGCCTAATTATATTTGTCCATGTCTAACTCTATCATTCATAATCATTTGGGATACCAAAATATCAATTGGATCTACATCTCTAGCATTGTAGACTACTCCTTTGAAGGACAACTGCCCAACATTAGACCACTCCCTTGAAGGATAACTATAAAAATCCAATTTTAGACCACTCCCTTGAAGGATGGATACGTTTAATAATCATTTTTATCTTCTTGCATTGATTAACTTCACCAACCTATCAAAGAAACAAAAGCAACAAACATCTTTATGCCCAAATCAAAGCAAGTACGCCATAATCAGCTCTTATATGTGGCATTTCTAGACTTATCGCATTGATCAATCTACATACTCTATTAAGGCATGGATTTTTATATTATAGTTATTTGATCACATATAAAAGGGGTAGACTGACTCACATTAGGTTACCATCTCACCCATTTCCCATTCAACCATCTACCTATCACCCACTTTCCCTTCATGTCCTCTCTAAAATTAAGGGACTATGATCTTACTTGATGAAAAGTGATCAAGACACATTCTTCTTCAATCAAAGCATGCTCATGCAAAGAATTCAATAGGCTTATGTTAACTATGTCAATCTAACTATGGTTTCTTTTTATTAGGTCCTTGTCAACCAAAAACATCATGCCTTTTCCTTGCCCTTTATTCATGTGGACATATGTCTCATGATTCTTATCTCTTTCTCACATTTAGTTTGTTACCTAAGTCTACTTTATGTGATTTCATTATGTTCCCCTATCATATAAAAACATTTAAAAATCATTCTCATTAATGCATTCATAACATTATGAACCATAAACCATATCCTAACCATAAATATAAGAACCATCAATAATAAATAATCACATCACAACATTATAACATCATATTATCATCATCCAACATCATCAACATCATACCTAAAACAATTCTAAAACATCATCATATAAAATCCTATCTATGAACCACATTATCACATTATCCTACCTATGAATAATATTATTAATAAATAATCATCATCAACATCATCCCTACAACAATTCTAAAACATCATCATATAAAATCCTATCTATGAACCACATTATCCTACTTATGAATAATATTAATAATAAATAATGCTTACATCATCTATCACATAACCATATTCCAATCTATGAACCACAATCTAATCATAAACAACATCATCAAAAACCATCTAACACATATTCATGATCATGAACAAACACATCATCAATTCTGTATAAACCAACCATCATTTACACTATCTAATCAAAATAATGTTTCCATCACATCATCATATAACCATCTTTTAAAAATCACATGACTAAAGCTATTGAATCTATATCTCATAAGCATAAATCATAAACCAACCTTATCCACTTCACCTTCTAGTGGATCAATCTCAACTCAAACAACCTTATAAACCTTAACCAATCAGACCAACCAACCTAATTATCAACCTATCAACTAACCTATCAACCCAACCAACCTATTATGCTTCAACCTTCATTGGATCAACCTCCAACCAATTAGACCTCACCTAAGGTCAACCTAACCTCAACCAAAACCAAAGATACCCAATTATTTTTCATTACCTTTGGTTCACTCCCCTCTAAGAACAAGGTCACAACTTTTCCATCCTACTTTACCTAACAAACCAAGCCACTAACAAAACCAAGCAAGTGAACCAAATCAACCATTTATCTTACCTATTTCAACCAAGTAACTAACCCAACCAAGAAAATGAACCAAATCAACCATTTTCTTACCTTTTTGAATCAATAAAACTAACCTTTCAACTAAATCAATCAACCATAATCAACTTATCAATTAACCCAAACCAACATCAACCCAACATTCCAGCTGAACCACCCCCTTTAACTTAACCTCTTCACCCACTAACAACTAACACCTAAAAACTAACAACTATTGGGGCATGGCTAAATTCATAAACCCCTCTTTTCTCCCTAGTTATTTTACCTTGGGATATTTTTCTCACCCTGACCACCTATTAAGGAGTCACTTATTCTCCCTTAACTAACCAACCTTTGGGGATCACCTTCTACCCAAAATATCGGAGATCACCCTTTATCCACCAACCTTGTAAAAAACAAACCTATGACCTTTTGGAAGAAATAAATTTGGCCTAAAGTTATTTTTGGATTCTTGTCCATGGAACTATGTAGGCAACTTGCACTTTCCTAGTGCATCTGGAGTCAGCTCAGCCCTTCCCTTCTAACCCATACCCAATCAACCCATGATTTCACCACATGCACCTTGACATTAGTATATTTTGACCCCGATCATTCACATAATTTATGACGAATTTGTATTAGTATTTTTTATCATACTAATCAAACTTGCCATGTTGCACTTTTAAACTTTACACCACCTCATGTATAACCTAACCTATTATGCTATTTTATGGGAACACTTCCTACCTTGGATAATTGTGACCAATAATGACCCTATCTAGATGGATTGATAGGCCTGACTCAATCAATTATGGCCAATGTTGTGGACCAGTCACCCCTATCATGTGTTTTTCTTGGATTGACCTTTTTACCAACATTAGAAACTTTAGTATTTTCATGATATTGACTATTGCCCTTAGTCACCTTTTGTGCCCATGTTTGCATTTTAAGTGTGAAAACTCACCTTTTTTTCACCCACCTAGTGATTTATCATCTACCATTTATCAAACCCCAACCCAATTTTAGTTTTACCTCATCGACTCCTAGTTTAAGGGGGAATACCTCCTCCCCTACTCAGGGTAATCCAACCTTGACCAATAAATAATTCTATTTTTATTCTGTAACATGTAAATAAAAGTCACATAATAAAAATGGGAAAAATGTAGACACTTAAAAACTATACCTTAGTCATTTTTTGATGTCAAATCCACACCTTGAACCCTTACTTGACCCTAGAGCTAGTTAACCACCTAGTTAACTTAGCCCATTTATTAATTTTCTAACTTGACCTTTTTAATCCACCTTATTTTAAACTAATTTTCACCTATTTTACCTTAGGCCCTTGACTAATGTTGATTAGCCTAACTGGTCCTGGCTAGCCTGACCAGTACCAGTCAGGTTTCCTAGCTTACTTTAAAATGACTTCTAGCTATGTACAAGATAAACATGGCATGCTTTAGAGTTTTTTTATTTTAATGATAATAAAATTTATAGCATCCTAAATATCATATTTTTCCTCTACCTAATTAGTAACTTCCCCCTACTCATTTAGTAACTTCATCCTATAAAAAGGAGAGAAGGAGGAAGTGAAAAGGGAGAGGATAATCTACAAATCAACATCTAAAAAAGGTTATCAAGCATACAAGTATTCAATATTTTCAACATCTAGGTTTCTTTTAGCAACTGAACATCAACAAAAGAGACCTAAACCTCTACCAAAATTCCTCCAAGCTTCATTAGCATCTTCAACCAATGTCAAAGCTAAGTGTTTGTTTTAGTATATTCATTTAATTTATTTTAATTTAACACCTCTACCTAAACCAAACCTAATTGTTAATATGATATAGATCCTCTAGCTATCATCTACCCTTTCTCAGATCTTGAATAGACCCCTAACATTCTACTATACCCATTCTACAAACTAAACAACACTCTTTCTAAAGTTTCCTAGAAATATGTAGGAACCAGCTATGGTAATCACAATCAGTGATAGTCAGTAAACTAGTGATGGTTAGCCCAACCGATGATGGTTAGCTTGACTGATGATAGTCATTATGTGATTAAAAAACTATAATGTAATAACCAACCTCCCACCTTATCCAAAACCCTATTTTCTTGGTCCCTATCACCTCATAGACCATAAATAACAACCTACCCATACTTGAACACTTATTTAATAATTTATCATTTACCTTTATGTTATTTTATTAGAACATTAGCATTTCATTTGAAAATTAGTTATTTCTTTAGATGTATTACTTTCATGTTATGCAACTTTCCTTTTTTTTATCAAAAATTAACTTGTATCAAGAAGGTGGATTGATAGCCTTCTAGATAGTTCATGCTATTTTGGATCTAGATCCTACTAGGTAATCCACCCATCTACTTATCTAAAAAATAAGTTTTCTTTAGTCTTATCTTATTATAGTTATTCTTCCCTAGCCAAAGAGGATTTCTCACATCATCTGGATCATGTGCACGCTTTATACAAGGTATTTCTTTACACACCCTTCTATTTAAATTTTATCTCTCCTTTCACATTAAATAAAAAGCAAAAATTTGAGTGAAACAAATGTCAAGGTAAAACTAGATTAGGATATATCTAATATGGGCTGATAAAATGTACAAGATATACAATATTAAGGATGAATAAGGTGAGATATGGTGATAGATAAGATGGATAAGGATATAGAAGATAAGGATGTACAAGATATGATAAAGGATAAGGTAGATAAAGATATACACGATATAATTATGCGTAAAGTAGATAAGTATGTACAAGATGATTAAGAGTGTACAAGATGGAGATACACAAGATGATTAAGATAATATAAGATAAGAATGTATGAAGGAGATGAGAGGGTATAGCTAAAATATGGTATAAGGATGATTAGGGTAAGACTAAAGGATATGAAATGGGTATGTCTTGGGATGAAATAATTGTGGGATTAGGTAATATTATACTAGGTGATAAGACTAAAGATGGGGTAATGAGGGTATGAATAGGATGGGACAAGATATAAGATAAGGATGTGATCTAGGTAAACTAAAGGGGTAAGACTAATGATGTGGAAATAGTGGTATGACTAAACAAGGCTAGGGTATGACTAGGTTATGGGAGATCATGGAAGACTATGGTAGGGATAGGATATAATAGCCAAGACTAGATTAGGTAAAGAAGAGATGAGGTAGTAGATGTTTGACTAGTGTTAAAGGTATAAGACCAAACTAGGATTTGATTAGGATGAGAGGTGATGAGAGTAGACAAGATGAGATGAAGTAAGCTAAGAATATACAACTCAAAGGGATAAGGCTAAAATGTACAAGTAAATATGATATAGGTAAGGATATACAAGATGATCATATAGGAGACCTAGATAAATGTAAATAGGTTTGGGTGAAATTGTAAATCAACTTGCAAACAATAATGGTCTATTAAAACACATACTAAATCAATTAGACTACCAATTTAATATTATTAAACTAATACATGAGTGCAACTCAATAATTACACCATCTAAAGGATTTATAGGTGAGGCTATAGGCTGGTGATCCATTATGAAATCTCACAAACCCTCTCAACCATATTTTTACATAATGCTAATTATGAGAGATGATACTAACTCTGATAACAAGTCACTTGTTATGGCCAGTGGTTTTATTCTAGGTTATGTAGGATTTCTAAGGGCATCCCATATATACACTATGTACATGGGGTTTGACTTTGTATAAGGTGATATCTAATGCTTGGGTCTTATAATTAACTCCTCACCTTCACAAGATCTTATATGGGGTCTCCCACTTGACATAATGATAACTCTTCCTCTTATATAGACTCCACCAAAACATGAAGTGTGGACTTGTACATGGTGGTGAAATCCATGGTCACAATCCCCTTGAGACTACAACAAGTGTATGGGTATCACTTTAATGTTTTTTTTCCCTCTAAAAAATAAAAAATGGGAGGTTTTGTTAGTGGTTTTTAATTTTTTGAGACTCATCATAAGGACATAGGGAGGAGATCATACACCACTGTAGTCCTTAGGTATAAATAAGTAGACAAAATGTTAATTAATCAATTAATTTAGATGTTATAGTTATAAAATTTATACAAAGATGGTTTTAAAAATGCTAAAATCTTTGATAGGTATCCTAAAAAGTAAGTGATTAGTAGGTTTAAATTGGCAATCTTGAGGGGCAACCTGTAAGACAAGATGTTAGATAAAGACAAAGATGTGTCAAAATATGACCTACAAGAAAAGTGGTTAGTAACTAGATAAATAAAATCAAGTGAGAAAAAATTCTCATCAAATTTTACCTTATGAAAATTCAAACAAAATGTTATTTCAATAAGCCTTAAATATATTGAGAAAAAAATCATGGGGTTTTCACTATAAATTTTTAAATGAAGGGTTAGGATGTGGGGGTGATTTCCCGTAATAGGATAAAGGAGTAGTGCCCCTTATGAGGTCAAGGGGTATCACCCCTTACAGGGTTTGGGGGTAGCCCCTAATTCCAAATATAATTTGGGTTTTGTAGAATGCTCAGAATAACTCAAAATTCACCAAAAATGATCTAAAAGGGAATTCAAAAAAGATAATTTTTAGAGGCAAATAAAGGGCAATTATAAATGTAAAATCACTACCATAGTAATCAAAATTTATTATACATAATTAATGTTATGTAAAATCACTTACAAGGACCAAAAAACATAGATATCATGTCAAAAATGCAATGCAAATAAGTGATTTTTCCAAAAAAATATAGGTAGGTAGTCAACAATTAACACATGATTAACTATGATGGTTAGATCAAAATCACAAGTAGAACATGCAAAATCACAATTTATAGAAGCAAAATTGCAAATAATAGAAGCAATATTGAAAGTTACAAAAATAATTTGGTATATCATAGGTTCATAGAGACTAAATGGACATAAAAGAGATGTTTAGATATGTAGATATTAGATTATGATATTTACAACATTTATTAAGATAGTTTCAAAATCACCATCAGGAGTTATGATTTGGCTTAATATCAAAATTTCACCTTAATCCTCTAAAATAGATGTTAGGGACATAGACCATTTCGCAAATAGACAATAGGAAAATATGTATATTCAGTAACATACATAGATTTTAGGTCATAAAATTTAAAATATCTATTGTTCAAAATGGTAAATAACAATGTCAAAATTGTAACTAGATATTAAAAGTTACAATAGGAGGAAAGTGATTTTGCACAAGATTTAGGATCTTATCAGTTTTAAAGTTCATCCCTATTCTTGTTAAAAAAAGTTAGGAAAAAATCTAAAACACCAAAAAATTTAATTATAAAGTCTTTTAGTATGATTAAAGGTAGTTTATAAGTTGAATCAAAATCGTAACTCACAGATACAAAATCATAGATTAAATTCAAAATCATAAATACTAATAAACCTTTTTGGCAAAATCACAAATATACTATTCAAAATTGCTAATAGAAATAAAAATTATGGCTATCAAGAATAAATTATGAAAAATTACAATAAAATGGTTAGGTAACCCAGAACTAATAGCTATGGCTATGGATAATTTCAAAACCATGATTGTCAGGGTCAAAACCACAACTATGGAATCACCTTTATTAGAACAAAATCACTTTTCAATTGAAACATGAGATTTTTGAAACTTTGAGCCTAAATTCTTTCTAAACCCAATTTGTAGGCTGAATTCACAGATGTTACAAACACCAGGTTAGTCCAAAAGGAGGGTTCCCACCATGGTCACCAAATAAAAGATGGAAATTTTGAGCAATGAATTTTAAATCATGCAATTAACCAAAACCTACTCAAAAAATCAATCCATTATTAAAATTTAGATCCAAAAGGATAATAGTGCACAAAAAATGAAACATTCATACTTGCATCATAATCCTTTATCCAAATTCTCCAAATCAAGATCTAATAGAATACTTATTCAACACTCAATTGATTACTTGATTGTAGTCTTAGATTATGGACTTGAGTAGATTATTTGATGGATTAATTGATTTTGGATTAATATATTTCATGCACATTTCACTCATTGTTCCAAATGGAAGGTGATGGTGGGTTTAAATGGATTTTATGGAATTTAAAATTCTATGGAATTCTATAGAGAGAACTCTCTAGAGAGTTGGAAGAGGTTGGATCCTTTTAGACTCCATTAAAGGAACCTAATGGGGTTTAGTTTGGGTTTAGTTAGGTTTATAGGAGTATTAGGTGGAGACTAGGTACTAGGCATGTAGGAGAGCCTAGGAGATAGGTGGCTAGATTTTTTCTAATTTAAAACAATAAGTGGACAAGTGGGTATTAAATAGAATTTTAAAATGATAAATGGGTATAGGAAAGGTTATTTAGGTAAATGGGATATTAATAAGTGGGATAATAAAAGGATTCATATTTTATGGATGTAAATAAGGTTAGTAGATGAAGAATAATGGAAAGGGATGTTAGGAAAAAAGACTATGAGGATTAGTAAGGATCATTAGATGGGATTATTTATCATTAGATGAAATTAGTAGTGTTAGTGTTCAAATTATCAAGCCAATGAAAGAAAGAAAATTTAGTTACATACAAATTATTTTAGAGAGGATTACAAAGAAAGTTAATCAAATATTAGTCAAGAAATCATGAAAAATGCATTAAAGACATACAAAACTCAGCGTATCTATTCATGCAGGGTTTGCTAATGACAATAAAAGACATGAAAGAAAGCCAAAAACTTATACCTTCCTAAGTGAATCCACCATCCAAGAGTGGATCATAAGTATTTTCTCCTCTTGATCAAGAGCTCTTGTCTTTATCAACAATGGTGGTCAAACTCCTCCAATACCTTAAGAATTATTTGCATAACCTAGGCTCAAAGTAGATGAAATATCTAATCTAGCATATCAAATAAAGCTTTCTAATGAAACACAATGATCAACACAAAGGGTTGTGGAGAAAATTTATCATTATAACATTACATAAATCAATCTTAAAAATGATGTTCATGGATCTTCTATTTATAGATTTTAAAAATATTTTAGTATCAACCATGATCGTCCATCTCAAGATTGAGATGTGTGGCCATGGATTAATCTAATTTTTCTAATTAAATCCATAAATATCCTCATAATGATTTAGGATAAAGAGGAATTAAAGAGGCATGGGAGGAATTAAAGAGGCATAAGAGACCCATAATATTTATATTTTATGCATTTATGGCTTATGGATGCCACCCCATAGATGATGTCACTAGGTAATGAAAATTATAAGAATCAATTTCCAATATTAAGATATTCAATAAATTCCATGGAATTATTACTTAAAATCTTAATTTGGATTTATTAGATTAAACAAGGTTTATCAAGTTTAGTGAAATTCTTTGGAAATTGGCCCTCAATTAATCAAAATGGTCAGAAAGTCATATTACTGGGTCATAATTTGACTCAAGAAGAATTAGAAGGCAATGTTAGATGCATTGAAACTGTATTCCCATTTAGGATGTTACCAACAAAAAATAACAATGGTACATGATGTGTACTAAAAAATTAAAATAAAAGAGTGATCTAGAGCACAAAAAGGCAACATTATGATTTTGACTCAAAATAAATTGATCAAAGTTAGGTATCTCATAAAATTCATTGCCCTATTTAGGGATACTTTAACCTAAATTGACACTTGTAAATGACAAGTTTGAATCATTTAGGGTGTTTTAATGATTTTTAACTAAAATGTGCATTTGAGTGCAATTTGAGTAAGATTGATAATTTTAACATAAATGGTGTTAGGAATTGGATGTCTATATTTTGCCCTTGTTTGAGAAGGCATATCGAGACATTTAGGTGAAGAAATGTATTTTCAAAGAAGAGAGTTGTCAAGAAGAAATTATAAATGACCCATGATGTCCCCTCGAGAGGACATACTAGGATGAAAGAGAAGGATGGACTCTCAAAAAGAGAGTGATAAAGAGAGATTAACCCATGGCATAGATCACATCCAAATGAACTAATGCTTGCATGCATGGTTACCATCAATGATCAAAGTATAATTATAAGTATAATGGGCCCTAAAGATGGGGAAATGGGAGGTATTCAATCCAAACATGTAAGGAATAAACTTGAAATGCACCTTATTTGAGAGTGCAAGCTACACACTTACAATATTGATCAATCTTAAGACAAGTTGCACACTAAAATATTTCCATTGTGGGAATTAGTGTGGACAGATTTGAATTAGAGGAAAATGAAAATGTGGTCCCCAAAAGGATGATAACAAGAAGTGCCCCAATAGGGTAAATTTGATCGTGATGAAGTATTTGTGTCCCAATAGGGCTAATTTTGATCATTGATAAAGAATAAATATTGGTTTACCCTTGTAGGGCTTATTTGATTTTGATGTTGTTCAGATGTTGTGTCCCAACATGGGTGATTAGCAAAAAAAATAACTCAAGGAAATAACCTATTGTATAGATTAAAATGATCAAGAGAAAATGTACATGTGATGGTAGAATGGCCTGGAAAGCCATAAGAAACCAAGCATATGAGAATGTACAAAGTGATGAAAGAGATGAAAAGAAGAATGAAGATGGGTGATTTAACTCTAAATGTGTTAGACAAGTGGATGTTTGCTACATAGTTCCATAGACTCATGTTCTAATATGAACTTCAAGCTAATGTAGTTCACCCAAGTTTGGCAGAGAATTGAATGAGAAATGACGAAAATTGACCAATAATTGATTAGACTCATAATGTATGCAAAAAGATGCATGTTTATAGAGTCGAGTGATAAATTTCATGATACCTATATGCCTATTTTCATATTATGAGCCTAGATTATGCATAGTGTTCTTGAGAACTATTCATCAGAGTGATGTTGAGGTTAAGTTTTTGAAACTTGAGCACAAAGTGCTTGCTATAGAAAAAGGAATCAGGCATCATAAGCATGAATAACTTAGAATGACATGATATTCCAATTACATTGAGTCTATTTAAATGTGAATACCTATAACTAAGGATAATGGTAAAACAATGACCAAAACCAAAGTTACAACTATTTACATTTAAATAAAAAATAAAAGACAAATAAAAAGATAAACATAAATGAACCTAACTTGAAATAAAGATATGATAAATCGAGACTTAAGTAGGAATAAAAATGTTTTAAAAATGAAAATTAATAACATCTTAATGACATGATACCAAGATATAAATAATCAAAATCCATGTGGACCATCAAGACATTCTTGAACACAAAAGAGAAAAGCAAAAAAATATAGGGAAATACAAGACCAAGATGAGACAAGAAGTAATAAAATGAGAAAAGGATACGAAATGAAAGGAGAGGTACAAAATCACAAAAAAACACCAAGAAAACTCAAATAAACACACACAAACAAAAAACAAGCTAGTGTGGTTTAAATACAATTATTCATACATGTGTGGTAGATGCATTACTTTCCACCATAACATAAAAAGAATAATGACACAAAAGTTGTTCCCTAATTAAGGAGGAACAATGACAAAAGAAATGGGAGAAGAGAAGAAAAAAGAAGGGGTTAGCTGAGTTGACTCTAGATGTATAAGACAAGTGGATGCTAACTACATATTTCCATGGATGCACATTCCAATCTAAACTTTAGGCCAAATGTAATTTTCCTAGGAAGTGGGACAAAAGACATGATGATGACCAAAAACATATAATTAATGTTTTAGAAGAAAAGGGAATACTTGACAAATGAGATTGGTCTTGCAAAATGGCAAGGTGGTAGGCCGAGAAAAAATAATATTACAAAATGATAAGTGCATGAAACAAGAGAAAATAATCTGGAAAAATGGTAAGTGCATGGAACAAGATAACTTACACAGTGAAAATTCAATAGGATAAAATGCTTGCAAATGGAAAGAGCATGGCTTAAGTTACTCACAAAATGGTGTGAGTGTGAAAAAGGGATGATCGAGATGACCTCAATAAAAATTGAGCACTACCTACATAGTCTCAAAAAACCTCAAGTCAATGTAGTTAAAACAACATGGTAGATTAAAAAAATGGTATAATATGCCTAAAAAGGGTCTATAGGGTTTCCCCCAAAAGACAAGGCATGGTAATGACAAATGGTAATTGGAAAATTGAAAAATGGTTTTTCTATTCCTACTAACATGGAGATGCATGTCATAGATAACATGTCAGACAATAAAATGATCTGTTATAAAGTTGCTATCCAACACCCTTTCGAAATAGTTATTCTATCAAGAACTTATTTTTGATTTGGATCTCAATAATGTGTTCATGATCTTTGTTGGCAATTAGTTCTATGTCCTTCAAACGTCAAGACAAGATAACTTTGTATCCTTTGTAAAGGAAAGTGTTACCAATGATAAATGATATAAGCAGGTAATAAATAGGTGGGTGATAATGGAATGTATAATGAATGGATAAAAATAAAGATCAGGATTTGTAGTCACACGTAATGTTGTTAATACTAGATTTGACATAGTCTTGGCTGTGATAAGGTCAAAAACCTCTGAAGATACTCTTGATATGACCATCATATTGTTTTATTGCTTGATCTTGAGAGTAGCTACCATCTGATTATGCTATAGATTGGAATATTTTTTGATTTGATCTTAAATAATATTTTTAGTAAATAGTGAAATATTTTTGTGCTTAGATATTGGTGCCTTAATGAGGTTTTCACTAATGAATTTGTCCTGATTATCCCTTAGTGTCTCCAAAAAAGTTTCATGAAGAGATATTAACATTTGAATTTGATTATATTCTAGTGCCTTAGAAAAGGTTTCACTAAAAGATACTTAGTTTGATCTTTGCTTATCTCCTAACACCTTTGAAAAGGTTTCACTAAGATATTTTTCTTCTTCTAAATGAATGTGGTCTTGCCCCCCTTGATATTATGCAAATAGTATATCACCATGGATGTAGCTCAACAAAGTGTGATTCTTTCAATCCCATCGACATTTGTGAGAGGTGGAAAGTTAATATATTGGCCATGTTGGGTGGTGATAATGAGGGAATGATGAAAGGAAGAACAATCCTCATAGAAGATACTAGGAAAACTTATGTTGATGCTGAAGTAATCAGCCTCAAAAACTATAAAAGGATCACAAATATATTCAAATTGATCTACAAGACAATTATAACCAATATTGTAACAACCATGACTATAGTCTATTTTTGAATTTGGTTTTGAAGCAAGGTTCTAAATTCAATGTTGCGATTGATGTTGATTTTATTTCTGATGTTAAATTTGATGTTGATTCAAAAATGGAACCTAACTCTAATTTTGATTCTTCATTTGATGTGGTTGTTTCTTTACTTTTCTATTGAATGCTAAATGTTTGACAAGTAATGGCCTATGATGGCATAATGGGCTCAATAAAAATTGATTCATCTTGGAAGGGTTTAACATAGACTAACTCGTCTAAGTGAAGCCCCTCAAAGAGAGGGAACCACTTTAGGGACATCTTGACAAAATCATGTCTATCAAATTGAGACTCCTTAATGAGTGGAAAAAGATCAAGAGACAACTCTATAGAGACTGGTTTGTCAAGAAGATGAGGCTTCTTAAAAATAGGTAAAATATGAATAGGTAAGTTATCATAGGTTGACTTATCACAAATGGATGTTTCAACAATAATATTTTGATTTTGGTTCATAATTCATTGTAAAATATCAACTTTAAACATATTATGATCTTCATAAGATGGTTCTTGAAGAGGTAATGGTTCTTTTTTTGGCTTGAAGATCGACACAAAATTTCTAAAGTGGGGAACATTTGGTTTAGCAAGAATAATGGTTTGTGGTTTAATAATAGGCTTTCCAAAGATTAGAGTATTGAAAAAGGGATAAAAAATAATGGGTTCATCAAATGAATGTTCTTCAACAATAATAGGTTCATCAAAAATTGGTGATGGGTCAAGAATGGTAATGACTAGACACTTCATAGTTTGGTTGCTCATGCAAACCAAAGGAGGAGGTCCTAAAATGGTAACCTTCAGATGAGCTTAACTATGGATCTTGATTATTCACATGTGCAAATCGAAGAAGATATATGACATACTAAATTGGTAATCTTCATGAATTATGGAGCTTGCTTGCTTACATAAGCCAAAGGAGAAGAAAGATACCTCAAAATAGTAACCTTTAAGCACAAAGCACAAATCAAAGGGGAAAGACAAAGATGACATATGACAACTAACATAGATGTGATTGGTTTTCAATAAATAGGCCTAAAGAGGGAAATATCCTCAAACAAGATGAAGTGCTCATGTCCATCATAAAAATTCTCTACCTTGTAACTAAGGCCATAAAAAACCCTATTATAAGTGTACTTTAGTGTCATTATTTAAAAAGAGTGTTCTCAATGTTTGGCAAGATTTGGACAATGTTTTTTCAAACATTTAAACAAGATATGATGTTTTAGTTCTCTTACAAATAAATGACAAGATAATAAAAGAGACTATAATAGGAGGGTGGCTTGGAGCCACACACAATTAGAATAATGTGTTCACAAATTTACTCAACTTTTGGTAAATTTAAAATCATATAGAATGGAAGAGGGTATGATAACTCAAAAATCTAGAGTGTGACTTGCACACTAAAACATAGACCTTTATGATACATCAATACCATTAAAGATAGTTTAACTTTGATGAGTTGTTACTAGAAAACTAGAGGAAAGTTCTTCAGATTATGAAGAAGACAATACAAACTAAGAAACTCATGATTTGAAAACATTCAAAAATTCCTAAGTATAAAAATAAACCCAAATGGGTAGCACAATGCTACCACATGGTGATAGGAAGGGGGATATTATAAAATGTGTTCTAGGACTCAAAGTGAAAGTGATGCACAAGATGAATTGAGTCCACCAAAGATGATAATGTGATGATGAGTCTATAAACAACCCTTAATTCAAAAAATATAAAATTGAACCCAAGTTAAAACAAGTTTAATATGCAAATGGTGAACCTAGTTTAATACATCAACCCTTAAAACTTATGAAGGTTCAATTTTGAATATGAATTATCAATGAGGGACTTAACAAAATTTAGAAAATGATTTAGAATCAAAGTGGTAGCACAACTACACCAATTAGACTAATGATGACGCAATGTTTATGATGGTAATTTGAACAAGGAAAATATTGATTTTCACTTGGACAACATAACGCCTCTTTATTCAATAAATTTGGGGACAATGTGTTTTGGTTTATGAGGTTTATGTTAATGAGCAATTTTGACCCAAAACAAGACCAAGTAATATAAGATAAAGACAAATTAACTAACTAATCATCTTAAATCCTAAACTAACAAGGTATGGCAAAGTGGGATTAACTAAACTAATTATTTTTTGAATGTTTTAGATGGATGAATTGCATATGACTTTCACATCCAATGTGCCAAAAGAAGCTCACATCATTTGGGTCTATGGTACTTGGCTTGTTGTAAAAAGGTCTTCCCCTTTTTACAACAACTGCATCCATCACTCTTTCAATGTAGTGTGATTTATAATGTTCTCATACATCCCAGAGTTAGCCCCAGTGCTAGGAGGTGGTTTAACCATTCAAACCTATGATCCCAATGGGGTGATCCTAATTTATATACCCCTTATGGAGAGGGGTTGAAGACAATGCTAGGAGATGAATTCCTAGGTTAAGGTTTCCTTAAAGAACTCATGGGAGGTAATGAATTCCCCCTCACAAGCCAAAATGCATGAAATAAATAACACAATAGAAAAAATTTATGGTCGCCTCAAGATCACCCAATAATATTGCAAGTTTTTGGGGAGGGCTTTAAATGATGTTCTTGTTAGGAATTAAAATAATTAAAAAATAGATTTAATTCACCATAAAATTACATAACCATATTTTAAATGTGTAAAAAATAGATTTAATTATGCACTACATGTATCATGAAAATAATTACTCAAATCATGGTAGATGAAAGTAATAACGGAGAAAATAAAACCAACAATAACACATAACATAGATATACCATGGTTCACCCAATGTGGGCTACATCCACTAAGAAAGTCCTCAATAAAATTTGTAACAAAATAATATTACAAAGAACCTTTCACAAAGATAGAATATCTCCTCCTGAATTCAAAAATGAATTCAGTGAATTGTTGATCCAAATCTATCAATAATTCTATATACATTCTATGTTGCACCTACACTTGTACCTATAAAATACTATATCATAAGCTGCTATACCCCACCCTATCAATACAATATTTTCACTTTTTCTTGTCTCTCAAAAGAAACACCACACCTATATAATAACAAAAAATGAAGAAAAAAAAGCCTAAGAGGAAAAACTCATCATGCTTATCTAATATAAGCATTATCCATAAGGAAAAACCTATCCTCCACCTAGTCACGCTTATCCATAAGGCCACCCAAGGAAGAATTTGACATCCTCATCTTTCCCCCACAAAAGCCTCTCAAAACTTTCAAGGAGATGATAACTAACTCCAAAAAACATGGAAGTCAATCCCACTTCCACAAAACATGGAAGTCAACATGGAAAATATAAATCTAATAACTCACTTCACAAAATAAGGAAGACATAAAAATTAGAAATATCTAAAAATATTCCACTCAAATGGAAGCAAGGTTCCATAAAATTTGGAGTGGAAAATATGCGATCCCTACATTTGTAGAGCTCTCTAAGCCCCCAAAGTGTGCTACCATAGTCATGTGATAGCTCCAAATGGCTCCACACTCAACAATCTCCCACTTGGAAACCATTTCTCCTGAACATAATCTATCACTGTTCCATGACCGCTAAGGCCAATCAAATCTAAACATAGTCTCAACTTGTCCAATGTGACTACCCTGGTCATCATATTCACAAGATTTTGGCTAGTATCAATCTTCTCTAGCTACAACAAATTCTCTTCCAAAGTTATCCTGATGAAGTGATAACGTAACTAAATATATATCATCATCAAGTGGAAAGTATAGTTCTTTACCAAATGAATAACACTCTGACTATCAATGTGTAGTCTCCCAACTTCTTACTAATGCCCCAACTCTTGAAACAATTACTATAACCAAATCATCTCTTTGCTAGCCTCTATGTGAGCAACATACTTTGCCTTTATGGTTGACAAAGCCACAACCTTCTATATCTTGGAAATCTAACTAGCCATTGTATCTCCAATAGTAAATATATAACCTATCATACTCTTGCTATCAATATCCCCTACCAAAGTTGAGTATACATAACCATGCAAAGTGGTATCTGATCCACCATAACGTAATAAAACATCAATGGTTGCTCTCAAATACCGAAGAATCCATTTCATTTCTTGCCAATGCTCATAAATAGGATCACTCATATAACTGCTCACAACTCCCACTACTTGGGCAATATCTGGCCTAATACAAACCATGTCATACATCAAGTTGACAACTATCAATGAGTAAGGCACATTGGACATCTTAAGATTTTAAACCTCCATCTTGGGACATTGCTCCTTTGATAATCTAAAGTGGTCTACTAAAGGAGTACCAACATATTTAGCATCCAACATGCTAAACCTTTCCATGTCTTTCTTCACATAATCTAATTGGGATAAAATCAACTTCCTCTCCTTTCTATCATGAGTAATCTTCATACAAAGGATTTGTTTCATTCCACCCAAATCCTTCATAGAAAAGGAGTCACTAAGATATTTTTTTAGTATATGATTATGATGTATATTATTTCTTGTAGCTAACATGTCATCCACATATAAGCATAATATAAAAAGAACCATCATAAAAATGTTTGATGTACTTGCAATGGTCAGAATTACACCTTTGATATTCTTGTTTGAATCTAAAATAATTAGATTTATTATACCATTGCCATGGATCTTGTTTTAGGCCATACAAACTCTTATTTAGTTTGTAGACATAGTTCTCCTTCCCTTTGAACTCATTTCCCTATGGCTGCTCCATATACAACTCTTCATCCAAATCAACATGAAGAAAAGCAATTTTCACATCTAACTATTCTAAGTGCAAATCCTCAACTACAAATAAACCAAGAATATCCTTAATAGAAGTCATTTTTACAACAAGAGAAAAAATATCATCAAAATCAATACCTTTTTTTTTTCAAACCCCTTGACCACCATTCAAGCTTTATACCTTTTTCTACCTTCATATTCTTATTTTATTCTGAAGGTCCATTTGTTTGGCAATGCACTCTTGCCTTTGGGTAGCCTTACCAAATCCCATGTTTGGTTCTCCATGAGAGATCTATGCTCATCATCCATGGCTTGCTCCCTCTTCATCTTGGCATCTACCTGCATTGCTTCCTCATAACACTCTAGTTCTTTATTGTCAGTGAGTAACAAATAATTTAAAGAAGGAGAAAAATGTTTAGGTGATCTTGTTACCGTAGAAGACCTTCTTACCATAGGATTTTGGGGTCCTTGTGTAGAAGGTTCCTAAATTTATTCATTAGATACTTTACCATCCACAATGTCATCCAACACTATGTACTCTTTCTATTCTTGTTATTACAACTGATTCTTATACATGACTTTTTCATTAAAGATTACATCTCTAAACCAAAATATTTTCTTATCTTTAATGCTCCATAAATAGAAACCAAATTCATCCTCACCATAACCAATAAATGTGCATTTTTTTGATTTTGCCTCTAACTTGGTCCTATCCTATTTCTTAATAAAAGCAAAAGACTCACATCCAAAGAATATAAGAAAAGAATAATCAACATTCTTACTAGACTAAGCTTATTAGGAATGCATCCATCCAAAGGAATTGAAGGTCCTCTATTAATTAGATAAATTACCATGCTAACTACTTTTACCCAAAATTGTAAAGGCAACCCTGCATGCAACCTCATGCTCCTAACACATTTCATTATTATTTTTTTCATCCTTTCAGATACCCCATTCTATTATAGAGTTCTATAAATGTCCTTTGCCTATGGATTCTATTGTTTCCAAAATCAATTTAGCTCATTTTTGGGAACAACCCCCTACGAAACTTGTCTGTTTCATCTTTCATCTCTCTAAGTTTGTTTCCGAGATGGGTTTTTCTCATTCTCGTCTCGGTCCAACTGCACCTTTCAAAATTCATAATATATTTTTATCGCATCTTCCCTGAAATGTGAAGGTTGTTACGGTCTCGATGCGACCAGGAGACCAAAACCTACCTCTTTCAGAGTTACTATTTTTTTTCTTCCATTTTTGTGCAAGGGCAGCAAAATTTGCCGCAAGTGCATTTTACCTTTGAGATGCAAGGGTGGCAATTTTTGTCGCCCCTACATTTTGACATGCAAGGGCAGCAATTTTTCCACCCCTGCATCTAAACCTGCAAGGGTGGTGAAATTTGTCACCCATGCATCGCTTCATTTTCCATGCATGACATATATTGCCGCACGCGGCAGGTTGTTGGGATCAATTTTCACCCCATATAATCCAATTTTAGCCTTGTTTTTCTTCATTATTCCTCCTCTCCTCTTGCCCTTTGCATCTGGATGATCTGGAAAATGGGTAAAAGTGCATTTTGGTAGATTTAATCTCATAGCACATGTATTTTTCTAGGTATGTCTTATTTTTAGCATTTATTTCCTTTCCTTCACTCTTCTTAAGCTTTGTTTTTAGTTTTTGTTGTTGTTGGGGGATTTTATTTTTCTTTTTATTTTTCTCTCCCTCCCCTTTGCCTGTAGTTTTCTTGAGCTCTTATTTTTCCCCAAGATTCATGGGTGGCAAACTCCACGTGCCCTTGACTTCCTAGCTTCCTTGCACGGGCGACAAAATTCACTGCTCGTGCACCCGCGTGCCCTAGATTTGACTTTCCCTATAGGGGCAACGAATTTCACTGCTCGTGCAGACTTTCCCTATAGGGGCAGTGAAATTCGCCACCCGTGTAGACTTTACTTCTATTAAAATATGCAGGGGCAACAAATTTCACTACCCATGTATTTTTTCACCCAAATTTCTATAACTCTGGAAACTTTGTCCCCTTTTCCATCTTTTTTCCTTTCCTCCCCTTTTTCCTCCAATTTCTGACCCGGCCCTACTAAGTGCTCTTCTTGAAATTATGATCACCCAACGTGCGAATTCCCCAATTTGCTCACTATTTTCTAATTGCATGATCATGATTGCAGTACTTTCTGAAGGCTCTTGCTCATCAGCCCCTGCTCAACTGAGGCATGTTTTGATGTCTGAAAGTTCTCCAAAAAAGGAAAAGACCATGAAGTATAAGTACCAGGGCATCTTTCTAATCACTTCGGTTACCTCCAATGTTGATGACGTCAGAGACATAGAGATTGGCAATGTAGATATGGCCGAGTTCATGACCCGAACCAAGGCAATGAACTCGAGTTTTGAAATGAAGAGAATTGTTGAAAGCAACATTCATCTAGTTGCCGCTTTCCTAGTGACAACACATCATATGGAGTTCATCCTCCAGTGCACCTGATTCTACAACAAAGAGACAAGATCAGTCTCAAATGCCAGTGGCAACATAATAATTTGGCTGGATCCCAAATTTATTGACAAAGTCTTCATGTGCCCTCCTACTATCGAAGTGTTGAGGATTGACTTCATAAAAGCACAAAAGGAGTATGACAAGGACCTTGAAAGGGTAAAGAAAGTGAAGAATAACAGGTGGCTGAAGGCCCCCAAAACTAATTTATCTAGATGGTCGTGAAACTTCTCGAGGAGCAATTTCATTGAAGAAGTTGGTGACTTGATCACCCTTCTCAGTAGACTGTGAGGCCTCCCATGTTCCTCATAGTTCCATGAGTAGATGTACCCATTCATTAAGATCATCTTCCAAGGTAAGCAAGTCATCTTTTGGGGTGAATAGATTAGTAATGCCCTTCATGAGCAACTGACTAAAGTACAAACTTTATCAAAGTTCTATATGACTTCGTACCTTGTGTACATAGCTGCCTCGATGCAAACCTTTCCAAGTTTGACAATTAAAGGGGACAGAAAGACCACCCCAGTCTACTCATATTACCCCCAGTTGACGCTTCAAGGATCAATCCACCATTTTAAAAGGGTAAATGATGCTTTCTTTGCCATATTTTTATGCCTCTTCGACCCTCAGCTCGAATAGAAGAGAGTATCTAATGAGGCTTGGACAGTCGTCAATGACTATGGTTGTATGTTCCATCAATTTCCCACCTTCTATTATCTTTAGGTTGGCTTTTTCCAAGGCTATCCCTATATGCTCCCTAGGTTTCCTTCTGATAAGTTAGTTCTAATGGAGCTTTGTCGACAAATGGCTATTATACATACTAGGCAGATGGAGCTAAAAAAGTCAGGTTTCAGGTTTCCAGTTGAAATTGGCAGATACTTTATCTTGATAGCAGCCAAAGCCAAAGTCATAGAAATAGAGATGCAGCTGGTCACTATGAAATAATTCAAGAGAAGGGACAAATTTGACTATAGGGGAGTCAAGGACATGATCAGATGAAAGACTCAATTCCATGAGCCTGTGATTGAAGACATCTAGGTAGACCTAAGGATAGCTAAAGAAATTAGGAGGATGGACTATAGTAGGCTGACCCTAGAACAAATTGAGTATTTGGGGCTTGCAGAGATCCCCTTCAATCTGGTCGATGATAGGAGCATTATCAATAGTAGGTACCTGGCTGAAAAGATTGCTGACTCCCCTCTTCCTCCAATTTAGTGGTCTCAGAAAGAGCTAACTTCTCTGAGGAAGAGATTTGAGTCAATATTGGCTAACACCAATGATTGGTTAGTGGCCAAAGGGATCGTACTAAATTTTTTTATTATGAGATCAGAGGCTAAGTTCTAAGCAGAGATGAGGAAGAAGGTAGAAAATAGGACCAAGAAAAAAGGTGATGTTCCTTCCCCATCTAGGCCTCACAAGCTTAGAATCATCTTTGTTTCTAAAAAATTAAAGGTTACTGAAGAGTCAAAATTAGCGGCTAAGGGAGTTGTAGAACAAAGCTCCCAAGAGAAAGTAACTCAGCAAATGGAGACGGATGACAGGCCCTTAGAGTAGGAAAAGACTGAGCCTCTACCTTCCCAAGAAGGGGCAAAACTACTTAAAAATGTCTCTCCTTCTCTGCCTTAGTCTCCTGTGGCATCTCCATCATCTCTCTCTCCTATCAGTGTTCCTTTTTCTAGAGTGCCTCTCCTTCCAGAGTTATATTTGGTGATCCTCAAGGTACTTCTGGAGATACTCTTCACTCTTTTGGATCTATTCCTAGTTTGGCATCTCCTTCCTTCAATCTAGGAGAAAGTTTGGCCCTTGATCAATCAACAACTAGTATGGTTTCACCTGTTACTCCTACTATAACCACTGTTACTACTAGCAGTGTAGATGTTACCATGGTAATACCAGCTATGGGAACTATTGCCATAGTAAGTACTCCTCTCCCACCTTGGATGTCAGCATTCACACCTAAAAGAAAGAAGTTAGCCATCTCTCCAAATGACTTCAATTTTGGCAAGGTAGTGCTAGTGAAAGCTAAGGCTCCTAAGAGGCCAAGGATCCTCTCAAAATTGGTTGAGGAAAAGGGGCATAAATTTCTAGAAATAGCTTAGCTTCTGTAGGACGCAACCCTTGAGGGTTTTGACATGAGCAGCTATTCTATCTCTCATGTTGAAGTTGGCAAAGTTACTCATGAAGGTGTGAAAAGTGATTTACAATCTGCAATGGACATCATGGTCTAGAAATTTGACAAAGAAAAGGAGATGAAAGACTATGATAAGGCCAAGACAGAGCAGTTGATGATAGTAATAAGAAAATTCACTCTTCCCCCTGAAGCGGCAACTCCAGAGGCCTTCTCTATAGATGACCCTATCATTCAAAAGGTAGAGAAAACCTATTTGAAAGGGAAAGTGATGGAGGATTACATTGAAAAGATGCATACTCAGGGAGTTTCCTTACTTACGGAGGTTGCAAAAAAGACAGACAAGATGAAGAAGGTAAGGGCAAATTTAGATGACCTTTTCTCTCTTATCTCTCAGGACATTGACAGTATAGAAAAATATCTTAGCAAGTGGAGGGAGATGAAGGATTTGAAGAAAAGCACCTTGATATCTATCAACGTCATTTCTAGCAAAGATTCCTATGTTGAGTTTAAGGAGTCACTGATATACAAGATACAGGTACTCAAGGAGTTGACTGAAGATCTCAAATCTTCCAAGGATGCTAGTGAGAAGAGTGACACAGGCCTACTGAATAGACTGGAAGAACTGCCTTGCGACCTCACTTTTAGGGATAACTAATTTCTCTCAGCCGAAGAAATGATCCAAGGCTTCAGGGGGATTATTCAAAAAGATTTTGAAGAAAAAGCCTTCTCAATGACTTCTGTGGACAATATTTTGGATACTTAGTTGACTCTGGACAATCTAAGATTCAGATTAACTAGTCATGCTAAGGCAATCACAACATTGAAGGATGCTTTAATTAGAGCTAGGGTCATCTTCAAGAACATAGTTGTGCTAGATAGTATAGGAATTCAGGCATCCATTGGTATGTATGATGCTCATCTGAAGAAGTCTGGCGGCAAGCGCTGAAACTTTTTCCCCTTCTCTCTTCTTTCCTTATGCACTTTTGTCATGAGAAAAGTGCATACAATTTTGTAATATGTAATTACATGTAAAAAATCTAGAAAAATATCTCAAAGTCAAAGATAAGTCATCTTTGACTAAGATATTTTTATATTTTAATATTTTCTATGTTTTTGAGAGTTTCTCCCTACATATAGTGGAAACCTCTTTTGTAAAGGATCTTAGATAATTGAGAGCAAAAACTCTGCTGAACTTGAAACACTTTTTGAGACTTTGTGCTCAACTTGTAAATCATATTTTGTTAAATGAATGAGAAGCAGGTTTATTTCAAAATTTATGTTGAAGTTATCTGTGTTATTTAGGAAATAGTTCTTATGTCCTATTTCTTGATAATCTCTTGTTTGTTTGATTTAATAAGCAAAGTGAGTGTGTTGATATTATCTGAGGGCATTTCTAAAAGTTAGAAGAGAGACTTTGAGCTACTTTTATCTTTGTGATCCTTTTATCTTTTTTAGTTTCAGATGAAGACTTTGTGCTTCATTTCACTCTACGGTTTTGCTTGTTTCGAATCAGTGAAGGAGACAACGGAAGACTTTGTGCTTGCGTGGGTTTTCTTGTGACCTTTGTTACTTCAAGTGATTTTTTTCTCTATGCTGGATACCATTCCTGAAAGAAGAGGAATATTGTTGGCCAATGACCAAAATTTCTCTCTCTTGTTCCTTGTACATCACCTCTGAAAAAAGAGAGGTGGATGCTGTTATATCACTCCGAGTATTATTTTCTACTTAATTATATATATAAATATAGTGCATAAATATTCATAGGGAACTTCCCCTTGATGAGAGGAGAGATTTACCTTGTCCAGATTTGGTAAACCCACACTTTTCATGGTGTAAATCTCCTTGTGCTATGGTTGATATACCCATTTTGCCATCAATTAGTTGACAAAATATTCACCCAATAGTTTTTGGTGACTCTGCTGGATACTACAAACGTGCATTTTGAAGCCTCAAGCTTCAACTTGAAGCAATTTTAGTCCCTTTTTCATTTGAAATCTTGCAACTCCACGCTACACAAGAAGCCAGAGAGCCAAGGGTGTTTTTGACCCCGTATTTGAGTTGGCATAGCAGAGTAATTTTGATCTGTTTTCTCCACGACCTTCCCTCCAACGGTCCAGGAGTTTTCCTCCTGACCTTATCAGGTCACCAATGCAAGGTAGAGCTTTTTTTCCTACTGTTAATCATGCCCTGCCTATAAATACCCCACCAAGATTCATTATCCCACTATTTAATCCTCTTATCATAATGGCTCAAGGTCTATGGGGCAATTCTTTTGGTCCTCTTAATTTGACTCCACCCTTGCATGAACTACCTCATAGTTTTAGAAAAAAAATTTCTAAGTTTTTTGGTGATGGAAAGGTTCATCTCGACGAGCATATCGTTGCTTTCTCTATAGCATGTGGCATAATCGGTGTGGATTTTGAAGATTTAGCAGTGAGACTTTTTGTGGAAACCCTGCAAGGCACTATCGTAGATTGGTTCTACCACCTACAGACTGGGTCAGTGACTGACTGAGATACTCTCAAAGCCAAATTTGAAGCTAGGTTTAAACCTGCTGAAGATGCACATGCTTTATTAGCACAGCTAACCCATTTGAAAAATGAATCCCAGGAACCCATGAGGGATTTCATAGTTAAATTCAACAAGTTAAGGAACCGAACTCCCACTGTTGCTCAGCCCACACCAGAGAATCTTAAATGCTTTTTTATCAACTCACAGCTTCTTGAAGTAAGTTTCCTATTGAGGCAAGCTGGCCCTATGGATCTAGCATTGGCTCAAAATTTGGCTACTGAAATTGAGGATGATCTTATACTGGTAGGTAAGATCAGAAAAGACCCTAGCAAAAATAGATTCTCTTCATCTGCTGAAAGCTCTTCTACAGGCACTACAGATCCTATAGTGCAAAAATTGACAAATGAATTGATAACTTTGAAGAGGCAAATAGCCCAAGGTACGTCTGCTCCCACCTATCAAGATATGCCTAGGAGAACATTCTAAAATTAGTAATATCAGGGTAATGATACTTGAAACCAAGGGCAATCAAATTGCCTGCCTCCCCCTTCCAGAGAAATTGGCCATTGAAGCAACACCTGCCAATTCAGTGGTTAGTTACCTAGAGGCTGAACATGACTATTCGCTCCAACCTCAGTTGGACCAACAAGATGATGCTAATTTATTCGATGAGCAAGAAGAAGAATTAGCTGACAACTCCAATATTGGTTTCCTAGATTACCAAGATGAAGTTGGAAGTAAAGGAGAAGGGTTGGATGGATTCTATGCTATTTTCACTAGATCTCAACACTAGTAAGCTCAACAGACTGATAAAGAAAAGGTAGAAGAAGAACCTCGACCAGTGGTTTCCATCGCTAAACGAGGGACTCCATTGCCTCCTTAATCAAAAGATCAGGTAATTCACAAAAAGGTAAATACCTCCAACCACCCCATACCTTCCCCTTCTATTGCTCAGACCAGTGCCACACCTACTAAGGTTCTAGATGATGGACTCTCTTCCTCTATTTCAAATTCTTTTCAATTATTTGATATAATTGATCACGCTAGAAAGACTAAAATCCAAATGACAGAGATTGAATATTTGAGGGCTAACCCAGAAAAATTTGATAGGTTGGTAGAATATGTGAAAAATAAAGCCATCCGCATTGGACAAGATTTGTCAAAGGCAGTTCATGATCCCCTCAAAGATAAATCTACCTTGAATAATCTTGTCGTGACTCCTCTTGTTGCTCCCAAGAAAATAGAAATTTTTTATGTTTCTCTACTAATAAATGGTTACAAATTGAGTAATTGCATAATAGACTCTGGAGCCTCAGATAATGTCATGCCCACGAAGGTGGCAGATTCCCTTGGCCTAACTTTGACCAAAACTTTTGGGAGGTGTTTTTCTATGGAAAATAAGTAGATTCCCCTTCTTGGTCAGATAAAAGATGCCCAATTTGCTTTCGCATCTTTTCCAAAAAAGTGGATAAAAATGATGGTTCTAGTGGCTGATGTTCCAGCCTCTTACGACATCCTGCTTGGGTAGAATTTCTGCAAAGATGTTGGAGGTGAGCTAAGTATGGACTTGTCAGAAGTAAGGATCCCAATTCAAGGTGTTATGAAGAAGTTGCTTCTTGAAAAAGAGGCAAGGTATGTACTCACTCGATCATCAGCACCAAAAGCTCAAATTTTATTTGAGTCTTCAGGCATGGGCAATTACTTCCTATCTACGAATGAGATCCATGAGGCATCTAATGAAACTCCTATAGGTGATAACTTGAAATTGTGTTTAGTTGACACAATGAGAGAATCAACAAAGAAAAATAAACACATGGAAGAACCTTTTCCCCCAAATGAAGAAGTTTTCAAAGAAAAAGTAGTGTCTAATGAGGTATGGACCTTAGAATTTGATGGTGGCTGCTCTTCTACTAGTTCGGGAGCCAAGGTTGTGTTGGTGTCTCCTCAGGGAGATATTGTTCCTTTATTTTACAAATTGCAGTTCAACAATACCAACAACACAGCTGAGTATGAATCCCTATTGCTCGAATTACAAGCTGCTAGAGAAAGGGGAATTAAATTATTCCATGCTAAAGGGGATGCTGAGTTGGTAGTCTACCAGGTAAGAAACCTCTATCAGACCAAGAATGAAAGGTTATGCCACTATCACAATCTAGTCTGGGATCAGATTAAAAATTTTGATGCTTTCAACATCTCCACCATTCCAAGGAAATTTAATGACCAGGTGGATGCATTGGCTATCTCTGCTACTCTCTTGGTTCCCCACCCAAATTTTAAGGGAGATAAGTACACTATTGAATTGGTCTTTCAGCCAAGTGTACCTGATAATGCCAGTCATTGGCAAGTATTTAACAACGATGATCAAATCATTGCCTTCTTGGAGTAAAAGAATAGTTTTGAACAATCGCATTTTGAAGGTAGTGAGCTCTAGGAATGTGAAGCAACTTCTAAATCAAACATGAACATAGGTGAGGATTTCTTACAGCTTAAGGGGATAAGATCCCCAAAGGCCTAGTTTTCCTAGAGAAATTGTTTGATAACCATGACAGGTTTATTAAACAATAGCAAACAGATTTAAACTCTTCTCAAGATTTTGATCTAGTAAACTTGGGAACCACGGGAGATCCTAAGATGGTAAACATTGGGAAATGCTACACTCCCCAGGAGAGATTTAAGCTTGCTAGTCTACTTCGCCAATATATAGATGTCTTGGCTTATTCCTATGATGACCTAAAATTACTCAGGCTGAATGACATTTTCCATGACATTCCTCTGAAGACAAACTCCATACCTTACAGGAAAAAGTCCAGGCAATATAATCCAAAAATATCAGGTACTATTTTAGCTGAGATACAAAAAATGCTTGATGCTCGAATAATTTTCCCAATCCATCACTCCACATGGATTGCCAACATAGTGCATGTCAGAAAGAAGAATGGTGAAATTTGAATCTGCATGGATTTTAGGAACCTGAATTAGTTATCTTTAAAAGATAACTACCCTCTCCCTATCATGGATCAAGTTTTATAGATGGTGATAGGGTCAAAAATGTTATCAATGCTGGATGGTTTCTCGGGGTATAATTAGGTTGAAGTCAGAAAAGCAGATCAGCATAAGACGGCCTTCACCACACCTTGGGGCACTTTTGATTATCAAAGAATGCCTTTTGGTCTAATAAATGCAGGTGCCACATTTCAAAGAGTAATGGATCTCTCCTTCAAGGATGAAATGGGAAAATTCATTGTAGTGTACTGGATGATCTGACAATGTTTTCAAAGCATCGTTCTGACCATGTCCACCATTTGCAAAGAATACTGAAACGCTGTCGTCAGAATGATATTTCTTTAAATCCAAAGAAGTCTATCTTTGGGGTGACTGAAGGAAAACTTCTCAAACACATTATGTCCTGAGAAGGTATTAAAACTAACTCAAAAAGAGTCAAGTCCATCCAAGAACTTACTTTGCCTACCAGCAAAACCACAGTTCACTCATTCTTTGAAAAGGTGAATTTTCTTCAGAGGTTCATTCTTGATTTTGCTGAGAAGACCTGCCATATCATCAATATGATGAAAGGCAATGCTACCTTCAGGTGGACTACTGAGGGCAAATCAGCGTTTAAAGAAATCAAAGAAGTAATTGCTCGTGCACCAGTCTTGGTTTGTCCAGACTACGCAAATTTTTTTAAAATATATAGTTATGCTTTCGAACATACACTCTCATCCATTTTAATTCAACTGAACTAAGAAGGTGTAGAATCTCCTATCTCCTTCATGAGTTATCCACTCAAGATTCATGAGCTAAAATATTCCAACATGGAAAAGCATGCATATGCAGTGGTCAAAGCAGTCAAGCATTTTAGGTTTTATATATTGAACTCACACACCAAATTTCTTGTACTCGATACAATAGTAAAATCCATTTTGACTCAACAGGAGTCTGGTACAAAGAGGGGTAATTAGATCACCAAGATTCAGGAGTTTGATCTAGATATCAAACCTACCAAACTCATGTGGGGAAAGGGTCTTTGCCAGTTGATCACCAACAACATTCCAGATGAAGCAGAAAGTGAAGAAATAGAGATTGAAGGCGTGCCTACGGTCCTCTTTATTGCCACTACTTGTGAGTGGTATTCTGACATTGCTCATTTTTTGACATATGGTGAGTGTCCCGCTCATCTTTTCTATAAAGAGAAACATAATGTTAAGTTAAAGGCTGCTAGTTATGTTCTATGGGACAATGGTCTGTACAAAAGGAACCTAGACAGGGCATTTCTTCGTTGTGTTGATAAGGCATAACAAGAAAAACTCTTAGAGTCTTTCCATAATTTGGCCTATGGAGGGCATTTTTATACACTAGTAATAGCACACAAGATTCTATGAGCAAGGTATTATTGGCCCACGCTATTCTAGGATGCCTACAAATGGGTGCGTAGGTATGAATTGTGTCAATAATTCATTGGGAAGCCTAAACTAGCTACATTGCCTCTCAAGCCAATAGTAATCAAAGAGCCTTTTCAGCAGTGGGGTATTGACTTCATTGGTGCAATCAACCCATCTTCAAGTGCCAGACATGATTATGTCCTCATGATAATGGATTACTTTACCATGTGGGTGGAGGTCATCCCAACCAAGCACGCTACGTCTGAAGTGGTGTGTAATTTTCTTAAAAAAAATATCATCTCCCAGTTTAGGGTCCCACTCAAAATTGTAACAGATTATGTGGCCTATTTTTCATCGTATGAAATTACTCAATTTTTTTATTATTATGGGATTACCCTATCCCACACTTTAGATTATTTTCCTCAAGGAAATGGCCAAGTAGAATCGAGTAATAAGAACCTGGTCACTATTATCAAGAAGTTGGTAGATGACAATCAGAGAACATGGCACAAAGCATTGTATAATGCTTTATGGGTGGATAGGATAACACCCAAAAATGCTATAGGTATGTTACCTTTCCAACTTCTATATGGCTTGAATGTGGAGATCCCCATCACCCTTGAACTACCAGCGCTCAGGTTAACCAAAGCAATCAAAGACTCAACCTTCAAAAGTTTGGTCGACAAAAAAATCATGTGTCTAACTAAACTAAATGAGTGACAAACTATGGTAGTGGATCAGATTATGGTGCATCAGAACTAGGTGAAGGAAATTTTTGATAAAAAAGCTAAGGTTCACAAATTCCAAATTGGAGATCAAGTTTTATTGTGGGACAAAAGGCAAGATCCAAAAGAAATGCATGGCAAATTTAACTCCTTATAGAGAGGCCCATTCACCATTCGATAGTTCTAAAGTGAGGCTAGCTTCTTGCTGGAGTACCAGGATGGAACACCATTTGCACTACCCCACAACGGGTAGCAACTGAAGTTGTTTAATTCTTGAGGCTTAGATGGGTCCACTTGTATATATGTACAATTTTTATGTTTTGTCTATTTTTCTTTCATTTTTGGCTTGACTCCATAGCCCAATGGCTTGGATGAAGGCACTTAGAGACTGGTTTCTAATCTTGTTGATCGATTTGATTAACAGAAGTTCCCCAATAGGAGCTAACTATTGTTTCCAAAATTAGCTTAGCTCATTTTTGGGAACAACCCCCTATAAAACTTGTCTGTTTCATCTTTCGTCTCTCTAAGTTTGTTTCTGAGACAGGTTTTTCTCATTCTCGTCTCAGTCCAACTGCACCTTTCAAAATTCATAATATATTTTTATCGCATCTTCCCCAAAATGTGAAGGTTGTTACAGTCTTGATGTGGCTAGGAGACCAAAACCTGCCTCTTTCAGAGTTACTGTTTCTTTTCTACTGTTTTCATGCATGGGCGGCAAAATTTGCTGCCAGTGCATTTTACCTTTGAGATGCAAGGGCAGTAATTTTTTCCACCCCTACATTTTGACATGCAAGTGCGGTAATTTTTGCCACCCCTACATCCAAACCTATAAGGGCAGTGAAATTTTCCGCCCGTGCATCACCTCATTTTCTATGCGCAACATTTACTACTGCACCCAGTCAGTTGTTGGGGTCAATTTTTGCCCCATATAATTTGATTTCAGCCTTGTTTTTCTTCATTCTTCTTCCTCTCCTCCTACCCTTTGCATTTGGATAATTTGGTGAATGGGTAAAAGTGCATTTTGGTGGATTTAATCTCGTAGCACACATATTTTTCTAGGTATGTCTTGTTTTTAGCATTTATTTCCTTTCCTTCCCTCTTCTTAAGCTTTGTTTTCAGTTTTTGTTGTTGTTGAGGGTTTTTATTTTTGTTTTTATTTTTCTCTCCCTCCCCTTTTCTCATGGTTTTCTCAAGCTCTTATTTTTCCCCAAGATTCATGGGTGGCAAATTCTGTGCACCCTTGACTTCCTAGCTTCCTTGCACGGGTGGTGAAATTTGCTGCCCACACACCCACGCGCCCCAAATTTGACTTTCCCTGTAGGGATGGTGAATTTCACTACTCGAGTAGACTTTCCCTGTAGGGGTAGTGAAATTTGCCACCCATGCAAACTTTTCCTGTAAGGGCGGTGAAATTCACCACCCGTGCAGACTTTCTTTCTATTGAAATATACAGGGGTGGCGAATTTCACTACCCATGTATTTTTTCACCCAAATTTCTATAACTCTAGAAACTTTTTCCCCTTTTCTATCTTTTTCCTTTCCTCCCCTTTTTCCCTCAATTTCTGACCCAGCCCTGCTAAGTGCTCTTCTTGAAATTATGATCACCCAACGTGCGAATTCCTCAATTTGATCACTATTCTCTAATTGCACGTCATGATTACAGTATTTTTTGAAGGCTCTTGCTCATCAGCCCCTGCTCAACTAAGGCAAGTTCTGATGTCTAAAACTTCTCCAAATAAGGCAAAGACCATGAAGTACAAGTACCAGGGTGTCTTTTTGATCACTTCAGTTACCTCCAATGTTGATGACATCAGAGACACAAAGATTGGCCATGTAGATATGGCCGAGTTTAGGACCCGAACCAAGGCAATAACCCTGATTTCTAAAATGAAGAGAATCACTAAAAGCAAAATTCATCTAGTTGCCACTTTCCTAGTGGCAACACATCATACAGAGTTCATCCTCCAGTGCACCCGATTCTACAACAAAGAGACAAGATCAGTCTCAGATGCCAGTGGCAACGTAATAATTTAGCTAGATCCCAAATTTATCGAAAAAGTCTTCATGTGCCCTCCTGCTATCGAAGTGTTGAGGATTGACTTCATAAAAGCATAAAAGGATTATGACAAGGACCCTGAAAGGGCAAAGAAAGTGATGAATAATAGGTGGTTGAAGGTCCCCAAAACTAATTTATCTAGATGGCCACAAAACTTACTGAGGAGTGATTCCATTGAAGAAGTTGGTGACTTGATCACCCTTCTTAGTAGAGTGCGAGGCCTCCTGTCTTCCTCACAGTTCCATGAGTGGATGTACCCATTCATTAAGATCATCCTCTAGGGTAAGCAAGTCATCTTTTAGGGTAAACAGATTAACAATGCCCTTCATGAGCAACTGACTAAGGTACAAACTTTGTCAAAGCTCTATATGGCTTCGTACCTTATGTACATCACTGCCTCGATGTAAACCTTTCCAGGTTTGACAACTGAAGGGGATAGAAAGACCACCCCAATCTACTCATATTACCCCTAGTTGATGCTTCAAGGATCAATATACCATTTTAAAAGGGTAAATGATTCTTTCTTTGCCATATTTTTATGCCTCTTCAACCCTCAGCTTGAACAAAAGAGAGTATCTGATGAGGCTTAGATGATCATCAATGACTATGGTTGTATGTTCCTTCAATTTCCCACCTTCTGTTATTTTTGGGTTGGCTTTTTCCAAGGCTATCCCTATATGCTCCCTAGGTTTACTTCTGATAAGATAGTTCTGATGGAGCTTTGTCGACAAATGACTATCGTACATACTAGGCAAATGGAGCTGAAAAACCCAGGTTTTAGGTTTCTAGTTGAAATTGGTAGATACTCTATCTTGACAGTAGCCAAAGCCAAAGTCATGGAAATAGAGATGTAGCTAGTCACTATGAAACAATTCAAGAGAAGGGACAAATTTGACTATAGGTGAGTCAAGGACATGATCAGATGAAAGAATCAATTCCATGAGCCTATGATCGAAGACATCTAGGTAGACCTGAGAACAACTAAAGAAATTAAGAGGATGGACTATAACAGGCTGACCCTGGAACAAATTGAGTATTTGAGGCTTGTAGAGATCCCCCCAAATCTAGTTAATGATAGGAGCATTATCAATAGGAGGTACCTGGCTGAAAAGATTGCTGACTCCCCTCTTCCTCTAATTTAGTGGTCTCAAAAAGAGCTAACTTCTCTGAGGAAGAGATTTGAGCTAATATTGGCTAACACCGATGATTGGTTAGCGGCCAAAGGGATCATACTGAAAGAATTTATTACAGGATTAGAGGTTGAGTTTCAAGTAGAGATGAGGAAGAAGGTAGAAAATAGGACCAAGAACAAAGGTAATGTTCCTTCCCCATCTAGGCCTCACAAGCCTATAATCATCTTTGTTTCTAAAAAATCAAAGGTTACTGAAGACCCAGAATCAGTGGCTAAGGGAGTTGTAGAACAAAGCTCCCAAGAGTAAGTAGCTTAGCAAATAGAGACAGATGATAGGCCCTCAGAGTAGTAAAAGACTGAGCCTCTACCTTCTTAGGAAGGGGCACAACCACTTAAAAACATCTCTCCTTCTTTGCCTCAGTCTCCTATGGCATCTCCTTCATCTCTCTCTCCTATCAGTGTTCCTTCTTTTGGAGCCACCTCTCTTTCCAAAGTTATATTTGGTGATCTTCAGGGCACTTCTGGAGATACTCTTCACTCCTCTGGATCTATTCTTAGTTTGGCATCTCCTTCCTTCAATCTGGGAGAAATTTTGGCCCTTGATCAATCAATGGCCGGTATGGTTTCACTTGTTACCCCTACTACAACCACTGTTATTACTAGCAGTGTAGACATTACCATAGTAACACCAACTATGGGAACTATTGCCATAGTAAGTACTCCTCTCCTGCCTTGGATGTCAGCATTCATGCCTAAAAGAAAGAAGTTAGCCATCTCTCTAGATGACTTCGATTTTGGCAAGGTAGTGCCGGTGAAAGCTAAGGCTCCTAAGAGGCCAAGGATCCTCTCAAAATTGGTTGAAGAAAAGGGGCATAAATTTTTGGAAATAGCTAAGCCTCTGCAGGACGTAACCCTTGAGGTTTTTGACATGATCAGCTATTCCATCTCTCGTGTTGAACTTGGCAAAGTTACTCACGAAGGTGTGAAAAGTGATCTACAATCTGCAATGGACATCATGGTCCAAAAATTTGATAGAGAAAAGGAGATGAAAGATTACTATAAGGCCAAGATGGAGTAGTTGACGACAGTAATAAGGAAATTCACTCTTCCCCCTGAAGCAGAAACTCCAGAGGCCTTCTCTATAGACGACCCTATCATTCAAAAGATAGAGAAAACCTACTTGAAATAGAAAGTGCTGGAGGATTAGGTTGAAAAGATGCATACTCAAGGAGTTTCCTTACTTATGGAGGTTGCAGAAAAGATAGACAAGATGAAGAAGGTAAGGGCAGATTTAGATGACCTTGTCTCTCTTATCTCTCAAGACATTGACAGTACAGAAAAATATCTTAGCAAGTGGAGGGAGATGAAGGATCTAAAGAAAAGCACCTTGATATCTATCAGCATCATTTCTAGTAAAGATTCCTATATTGAGATCAAGGAGTCACTGATATATAAGATACAGGTACTCAAGGAGTTAACTGAAGATCTCAAATCTTCCAAGGATGCTAGTGAGAAGAGCGACACAGGCCTGCTGAATAGACTAGAAAAACTACCTTCCGACCTCACTTCCAGGGATAACTAATTTCTCTCAGCTGAAGAAATGATCTAAGGCTTTAGGGGGATGATTCAAAGAGATTTTGAAGAGAGCCTTCTCAATGACTTCTATGGACAATATTTTGGATACTCAATTGACTCTAGACAATCTAAGATTCAGATTAACTAGTCATGCTAAGGCAATCACAACATTGAAGGATGCTTTAATTAGAGCCAAGGTCATCTTCAAGAACACAGTTGCACCATATAGTATAGGAATTCAGGCATCCATTACTATGTATGATGCTCATTTGAAGAAGTCTAGTGACAAGAGCTGAAACTTTTTCCCCTTCTCTCTTCTTTCCTTATGCACTTTTGTCATGAGAAAAGTGCATGCAATTTTTTAATATGTAATTACATGTAAGAAATCTAGAGAAATATCTCAAAGTCAAAGATGAATCATCTTTGACTAAGATATTTTTGTATTTTAATATTTTCTAAGTTTTTGAGAGTTTCTCCCTATATATAGTGGAAACCTCTTTTGTAAAGGATCTTGGATAATTGAGAGCAAAAACTTTGCTGAAATTGAAACACTTTCTGAGACTTCGTGCTCAACTTGTAAATCATATTTTGTTAAATGAATGAGAAGCAGGTTTATTTCAGACTTTGTGTTGAAGTTATTTGTGTTATTTAAGAAATAGTTCTTATGTCCTATTTCCTGATAATCTCTTGTTTGTTTGATTTAATAAGCAAATTGAGCGTGTTGATATTATCTGAGGGCATTTCTAAAAGGTAAAAGAGAGACTTTGAGCTACTTTTATCTTTGTGATCCTTTTATCTTTTGTAGTTTTAGATGAAGACTTTGTGCTTCATTTCACTCTATGGTTAAGCTTATTTCGAATCAGTGAAGGAGACAATGGAAGACTTTGTGCTTGCGTGGGTTTTCTTGTGACATTTGTTACTTTAGGTGATTTTCTACTCTACACTGGATACCATTCCTGAAAGAAGAGGAATGTTGTTGGCCAATGACCAAGATTTCTCTCTCTTTTTCCTTGTACATCACCTCTGAAAAAAGAGAGGTGGATGCTATTATATCACCCCAAGTATTATTTTCTACTTAATTATATATATAAATATAGTGCATAAATATTCATAGGGAACCTCCCCTTGATGAGAGGAGAGATTTACCTCGTCCAGATCTGGTAAACCCACACTTTTCATGGTGTAAATCTCTCTGTGCTATGGTTGATATGCTTATTTTGTCATCAGTTAGTTGATGACAAAATATTCACCTAATAGATTCCATTGTTATAATAATAATCAAAGAAAGCATTATTATAATACTCACCTCCATTATCTGATCTAAGACATTTCAACTTGAGACCTATTTTATTCTCAACCAAGACTTTCCACTTCTTAAAAGTGTCAAATACATCAAATTTACTTTTAATATAATAAACCCAAACTTTCCTAGTTGCATCATTAGTAAAAGTGACATAATAATTGGAACTACCAATAGAAGATACTTGAACTAGTCTCCATACATCTAAATGTACCAACTCTAACTTCTGCTCTTTCTTTGTGGGTCTAACTTTTAAGAACTTAACTCGCTTCTATTTTTTGTACACATAATTCTCACAAAAGCCTAAATCAATTCCTTTTAATCCAAAAAACTTTTCTTTTGAGATCTCCATGCCCTTATGGCTCATATGACCAAGCTTGTAGTGGCATATAGTTGCATTTCCATTTGCATCAACTAAATCGTAAGAATCAACACTACTAGTCAAATATAAAGTACCAAATTTATTACCTCTCAAAACCATAAGAGCACCTTTGATAACTTTCCAAGAATCTATAGTAAACATTACCAAACAACCCTCACTTTCTAATTGCCCTAATAAAACCAAATTCTATCTCAACATAGGCACATTTATGACATCCATAAGTAGCCATGTGTCCTATTCTAGATTTTAACTTGAAAACAACCTTTATTACTATCTCACATGGTTCATCATCACCAACATAAACATGTACTAAATTATCTTGAACATAATCAGTAAAATAAAGACTATGTGGGGTGGCATGAAAAGAAGATCCTGAAACTAATACTCAAGACAAAAAAAATTATCCATAGAAAGAATTAAGGCATCCTGACATGATTTACTTGATTTCAAATTGACCTCATTCATTTTCCACTTATTCGAATTATTATCCTGAAGTGACCAACAATCCTTATTGAGTGTCCACTCTTCTCGCAATGCCAACATATCATCTTAGATCTAGATCTAGAATTAGATCTACCCTTTGAATTTCCATGGTTGCCTTTGCTCTTATCCTTTTGCCTCCCTCTAGTTTCAATAGATAAATAATTACCTAAATATGATTCACTAGTGCTCTTCCTTCACATTTCCTTGATAAGATTCACACCTACAACATCATCAAAATTCAAGCTTTCCTTGGTAGTGACTGCATTACTCATAGCCATAACCAGGCTATCCCAACTATTTGGTAAAGAACACAAAATCAGCAAGGCTCTAACTTCATCATTAAAATTAATTCTAATAGAATTGAACATTTTTACAACCATATTAAAATCATTTAGATGAATATCAATAGAACTATTCTCAGACATTTTCCTATTAAATAATATTTTCATAAGAAAAAATTTATTTGAAGCAAAGGGTTTCTCATACAACTTTCCAAGTTTATCCATGAGATCCTTTGTATATTTATCATTTAAAATGTTAAATGAAAAAAAATATGCAAGGCATACATGTATGGCTCCCAATGCCTTCCTATAAAGCAATGTCCAATCTGCATCACTCATAATTATAGGTTGTCCTCCTTTCCCCTCCAATGTGATATGAAGTTCCTTCTGATACAAGTAATCTTCCATTTGCATTTTAACATAATCCAAAATTTTTGACATCAAATTTCTTAACTCTAAATCTAATATCTTCTCCCATATCTCCCACTCAACCTAATAACCCTTCTTGTGATTTACCACTTTAGCAAAAAATACAACCAAAACTTTGATAGTAGTTGTTAAAATTTTAAAAACTAAATTTAATTCACCTTAAAATCACATAACTAGATTTTAAATGTGAAAAAATCATATTTAATTATGCACTACATGAATTATGGAAATAATTATTCAAATCATAGTAGATGAAAACAATAACAGATAAAATAAAACTAGTATTAACACATAGCATAGATCTACCATGGTCCACCCAATGTGAGTTACATATACTAAAAAAGTCCTCAATAAAATTTATAACAAAATAAGATTACAAAGAACCTCTCACAAAGATAGAATATCTCCTCCTAAATTCACAAATGAATTCACTGAATTAGTGATCTAAATCTATCAACACTTCTGCATACATGTTATGCTGCACCTACAAAATACTATATCACAAGTTGTTATACCACACCCTATCAATAAAATATCTACACTCTTTTTTGTCTCTCAAAAGCCATACCACACTTGTATAATGACAAAAAATGAATAAAAACAAGCCCAAAATAAAAAAATTTCCATGGTTATCCAAGATAAGCATTATCCATAAGGAAATACCTATCCTTCACCTAGTCATGCTTATCCATAAGCCCACCTAAGGAGGAACTCACCATCCTCATCTCTCCTCCACAAAAGGCTCTCACAAATTTTAAGGAGATCACAACTAACTCCACAAAATATGGAAGTCAACATGGAAAATAAAAATCTAACAACTCACTACACAAAATAAGGAAGACATAAAAATTAGAAATATCTAAGAATATTCCACTCACATGGAAGCAAGGTTCCATAAAATATGGAGTTGGGAAAAATGTGCTCCCCACATTTGTAGAACTCTCTAAACCCCCAACATGTGCTACCATGGTCATGTGATATCCCTAAAGGGCTCCACACTCAATAGTTTTTTCATGCCTTTTACTAAGGCACTTTACAATAAAGATGATGCTTTTGATCTCAAAAATTCCTTAAAGGGGATGTATGGGAGAGCATACATGCAAGATATTTATTTTTGCCAAACAAAACTAATTAATCAATGATCTATTAAATACAATCTTTGAAAATGTGTTCAATTTTAAAGCACTTAATTGAAAAGTGTGGTGGTGTTCTTTTAGCCCCTTGGCTTTAAGTTGTGAACTTTGAAAGATGAATAAAAAACATTCAACATAAACATGGAAATTTTCCTCTTTAAACCCAAAGTGAAATGCCTAATTCTTTTTAGAATATCTAAAAATAAATATGAAATCACTAATTAGGCTTGTTTTAGTACTTGTTCAATTAAATCCTACAATAAAATGGTTATCACTTATTTTAGCTTAAAAGAATTTTTCCAAGTGAAATAAATAACTTTGCAAGTTAAGCTCTCAGGTTGGGTTGGGTTACATAGTCAAGCTGGATTGGTAACCGAGTTGGGTTGATATCTAAGTTAGGTTGAAAACTGAGTTGAGTTAGATCGATTTGGGGTGAGTTAGGGTGAGTTAAGGTTGAGTTGTGATTAAGTCAAGGTGAGTTGGGGTCAAGTTAGGATGAGTTAGGTTGGTAGTTAACTCAGGTTGGTAGCTGAGTTAGGTTGGAAATAACTTTGCAAATTAAACTCTTAGGTTGGGTCAAGTTGGCAGTCAAGTTGGATTACATAGTCTTAAGAACAAAACCACGACTTACAAAAAAATGGATTTTTGTTCAAATCTTCACCTTCTTTGCTTCCACACTCCAAGATCTTACATGATAATGGTTAGTATGTTGCTTGTAGGTTATATTTGATCAAATTCATGGGGTGCATGTCCCATCAAGCATGCTAAAATGTAGAGAGGATTACAAATAAAGTTAGTCAAATATTAGTTAAATTATCATGAAACATGCATTAAAGACATAATAAAACTTAGCCTATTTATTCATGCAGGGTTTAGTAATGACAATAGAAGACATATTAAAGAAATAAAGAAACCTATACCTTCCCAAGTGAATCCACTATCCAAGAGCGACTCATAAGCAAGTTCTCCCCTTGATCAAGAGCTATTGTCTTTATCAATAGTGGTGGCACATCTCCTCCAATGCCTCAAGAATTCTTTACATAAACTAAGCTTAAAGTAGATGAAATCTATAATTTAGCCTATCAAAAGAATCTTACTAATGAAACAAAATGATCAACACAAAGGGTTGTGGAGATAATTTAGCATTATAACATTACATAAATCAAGCTTAAAAATGATGTTCATAGCTGTTCTATTTATAGATTTTCAAAATGGTTCAGGATCAACCATGACAATCTATTTCAAGATTAAGATGTGTGGCCATGGATTAATATAATATTTGGTATTAAATCCATAAATATCCTCATAATTATTTATGATAAAGAGGTATTAAAGAGGCATGGGAGACTCATAATCTTGACACCTTATGCATTTATGGCTTATGGATGCCACCCTATAGATGATGTCACTAGGTGACATAAGTATTAAGAATCAATTTTCAATATTGAGATATTTAATAAGTTCCATGTAATTCTTACTTAAGCTCTTAATTTGGATTAATTATCTTAAACAAGGTTAATCAAGTTTAGTACAATTCTTTGGAAATTGGCCCTCAATTAATCAAAATGGTCAGAAAGTCATATTATTGGGTCTTAATTTGACTTGAGAAGAATTAGAAGGTGATGTTAGATGCATTTAAATTGTATTCCCATTTATAATGTTACCAACACAAAATAATAATGGTATATGAGATGTACTAATGAATTAAAATAAAAGAGTGATCCATAACACAAAAAGGTGAAATCATTATTTTGACTCGAAATGAATTGATCAAAGTTAGGTATCTCATAAAATATATTACCTCATTTAGGGATACTTTGACTTAAATTGGCACTTATAAATGACAATTTTGAACCATTTATTGTGTTTTAATGATTTTGACCTAAAATGTGCATTTGAGTATAATTTGAGTAAGATTGACAATTTCAACATAAATGGTGCTAGGAATTGGATGTCTACGATTGTAACCTAAGAATCCATATAGGAAAGAAATCATCTCAGATCTAATGACCTTTTGAATGACCTCATCTAGAGATGGTAAAGGATAGTTATCCTTATCTGAAGTTTGATTTAAATTTCTAAAATCCATGCAGAGGCAAAATTTTCCATTTTTATTTTTGATTGGCACTAAATTAGTTACCCAAGTTAAATATTACATAAGAAATATTATACTATATGAAAACAACTTCTAAACTTAATTTAGGAAGATGAAATCAAGAATAGAGTCGACTAGTCTCTAGCACTATCTAAATGGATTCTTATCAGCTTTTAAGGGAATATTATGCTTCATGACATTTTAAATAAACACTTTTAGGTTACCATAGGCCCAAAAAATGATGTATTAGTAATGTATTAACATCATTTGAAAATATTTCATTTATTCATCATTACATTAGAGCCTTACAATGATGTTTTAAGGCTGATCAAACATCCCCATGTTAATAACTTATGACCTCTGATTTGGGAAAACATCTCTCTAGGCCTATCTACAAATGTCTCTATATCAAATAATATTTCTAATGATATAAATCCATTTGGAATTTTATTTTCCTTAAGGTTAAGTATTCCATCAACATCACATTGTTCTTCATTCAGATCATTCCTCTCATCCTCATCAACCACTTGCATGCTAGAAGTATTGGAGTTAGAAAGGAAATTTAGGATGTGTTTGTCACCATCAAATACTTGAAAATTCTTAACATTATCAGGTATATAAGGACATGAAACCAAATAAATACAAAACATTTCTAGATCCATATTATCTAAAATCATAATATTAACAACAAAAATAACTAGTGAGTTTGTCATGGCATTGTCAACTCTAGGAATAGAAACAATGTTAATAAATTAAAAGATTTAATTAAGTCCCAAACATGGTGCTTATATTTATTCAAATGATAAAGTTTACATTGAAATTTATTTCTTTTCTAATTGATGAATAGTTCATAATCAACATATACCTTTAATTAATGGATAACATACCTAGCTATAAATTGTAATCCCATGATTAATGCCTCATTCTTTGTCATGCTTTTAGTATAATGTAATTGAAATATATATGAAACAACACATTCCTTATCATACGGATCAATAAGTATAATACCTACTCCTTATCCTTTCTTGGATGAAGCTCCATCAAAATATAAAGACCACATACTTGAATCCTGAGCTGGGTCAAGCTATTATTTCCTTACTAGTTTGGTGGTCACAATATAAACACCTAAATTTATGGAAGAAAAATTATATTATTCATTTATTGAATTGTAATCTATAATAATTAGTTACATGTGTGACTCTATATTAATTATTATCTAATTCATGACCCCACTCCATGATATCCACATATGAGACAAGTCTGTTGCCATATAACCATTAAAAGAATTGGACCAATCTCTACTTAGCAGTATGTCATATGCTTCTAGGATTTTAACCACTTGAATGTCCATGACTTGTTACATTCTTAGCTTAGCCTAAAATTTCATTTGGACATTTAATAATTTCCCCAAACCTTGACTTTATATTTATCTAATTATACCATTGCCTTATCTAATTTTGTAGGGACTAGTCTTAATTTCCTAAAAATCCTTGCAGGTATGACATTTGATGAGGCACACAAATCAAATAGGAAGATATGTAAATTATTTCCAAATATTTAAATGGTGAGTAAGAAGGGTGGAACCTCAGTCTTGGTTTTGTGTATCAAAAAACTGGTATTGGTTGTGACCTTATGTTTAGGCTGAGTGTTCTTATCTATAAGAGACTTAAGAATTAAATCCCTCTATTTAGTAATTCATGCCAATTTATGGAGGTTTATATTGTAATTTATCCTTTTTATATCCTCCACTATGTTTTAGCTTATCCTACTAGTGGTGGGATGGTTGTTTCTTGACTTTGGTGGAGGTGGGTCATTTCTAGCCTTTATGTCAGAGGGAGTAGCAATGTTGTTGGGTGGTGTTGAGGTTGTCAATGGTTGACATGACTTAAACCTAAGGTATAAATCCATATTTTTTACTATTTCATGGCCTAAATATCATTGGAATTATACTTAGGCTCATTGTCCCCTTTATTAGAAAACTCTAGGGTCTATAGAACTATGGTTGTGTCAAGTGATTTAGATGAACTAGGAAAGTCAAGATGGCCAATAGTATCATGGTTATTTAGAACCACATCATATTCATAAAATTCATTCTATAAGACATTAAATGCATTGAAAAAATCATGTAGTCAAGTTCCCCATGATAGGTTGTGTTGTGCACATAACACCAGTTGGGTAGGGCAACCTCCATGATGTTGATTTTAGGCATCTTATTAAATAAAGATTCAACTTTCTTGCCTTACCTATTATTGGGACCATAATTGTGTTGGTAAATGAAATTAAAGGAGGAATTTCCACCACTTGAGTCACCCACTTTTTACTGTAATATAAGGAAATCATTTCACAACCTCTAGACCATCCTTTGACTTACATCTAGTTCAGACTTGGCAAATTCTTGATTGGAAGTTTGCATGCCAGTGGTTACAAATAAGACTATAGGTTGGTTATAAGATCATGGCATAGCCTCATTTCCTAGATAATTTAGAAATACCAAATTATGATTTGGAGACACATGGAACAAAGGAAGTAGATTCATGATTGGGAGAGGCTATAACATTGGGATGTTATGATTCATAATGAGATTGGATTTAATTCTAACATGCTTTGGGGGATGTTATGAATGGGGGCCATAATTTTACCTTATGGATTAATCTTCCTATCCACTTTTATCACCTATGCATAGGTGAGGGAAAGGTCAATTACAATTTGATCCCTCTTTAAGAACATGGCTGTCCATGGGTCTAAAACATTTTAAAACATTTCCAATGCTAATTGATTGTCTGATCTATATATGGTTGTCACCCTACTATACATATTTTAAATAAGGCATTAAAATTAAATATAGGTTCATTGGGATATCTTCTCATGCAAGAAAATTATTGATATAGGATACTAGGGTCTACCACTTGACCAAAATGGGCCAAGAACGTGTTACTTAATTAGTTCTAGCTTCCAATCAAAATTTCAAGTAGGTTAAGGAAATAGTCATAGGTTGTATCAAGAAAAGTGAAAGGGAATAACCTATAAGCTACATCTTCATGCTTGACATTAACAAACCTAAGGGTAGTTTTTTAGTATGTGACATGTTCTTCAAAATTACACTCTATAGTTGTGTTAAACCTTGTAAGGTACCTCTTAGGGTTCTTAGGTAGATCATATACATCACATGAAAAATTTATTTTATACCCTATAAACTAACTCACGAGTGTAACAATGGGTAGAGATATGTTTTGGGTCTATTGGTTCATGCTCTTTTAAATATTTAAAATGGGGATATAATCAATATACCTCTAATTTCTCAGGATCTAGTGATTCACTCAATAGGCTCTAGATTGATAAAGATATCAAATATGGGTTAAAAATTAATCATACTAACATTTAAATAATAAAAAATGAAACATAATGAGACTAAAAAATAATAATAAATAATAATATTAATAAAATGTTCAATATCTATAATTTTAAACTAGACAAGAAATGGCCCTCCTTCTAGTGCCAGTTTATGTTGGTCTCATTTGTGACCCACAATAGAGACAATTATTGGATTAATTGTTCTAATGAAGACAAAGGGAGATAAAAAAAACATGGGATGAATGTTCCCTCTTTTATAAGATTCATCTAGTTGAACCCAAGGTCTGATAACTTTTCAATCTTTTAGATGGGTGAGCAATGGAAATTAACCACTCAAAGTCTAATATACTTTGTATTGCTTGAAGATTATTCTTGATGTTTGCTTAAATTATATTAATCCTTGATCATGTTTGCATCATAATTTAATACAATGGGAAGGGTATTCATCACAAAAAAATGATAAAATAGAGTGTAAGGGTAAGGTAGGAAAGGAAGTGGTTCCTTGACTAAAATAATAAAGTCAATGCTGAAAATCAAAAGCATGCTTGGTCATAATTATACCATTGTGTACTAGGTCTAGTTGTAACACAAATCGAGGCAACTCAATGGGAAAGATTCTAAGGAATTAAATGAAAATATGATCCTGAACTTATATCAAATGAAATCATATGAAATGCCTATAACTATTACACATAATGGCTTGACACAACTTCAAGTGAAATAGAATGGAAATTCAAAACCAATCAGACTAGCTATTGCATATTCATTAGTAAACATTTTAATTTCATCTCAAAAGTAATAAATTTTGTTTCATCAAGAAATAAATAGCACAACTAAGAAAAAACATTAATTTTGGACCAAACTAATATCTATTTAAAGTTATTATAAAACCATTTAAGTGTGCCCTTCAGGTAGACAGTCACATGCCAAAAAAAAACAAGAAAAAGAGAGGGCTAAGCCTATCACAATTTATGCAGATTTTTGGTATATAAGATCTCCCACACTCAAAAAAAGAATGTAGACTTATATAGAAAAGAGAAAATGTGAATTGTCTTCCATTAGTGTAAGGTTACCATCTCCTAGTATGACTTCCACTCCAAGATATTACAACTATATTCTGTTAGAATATTCCTTCCATCCTCAAAGGAAATTTAAATTCAATTCTATCTTTTGTTCCATGGTTGTGACACTTTTCTAACTAAAAATATATTCTCACCTATCTCTTTTAGACCAAATATTTTAGAATGATCCATCCATTTGACCCTCATGGGAGAATATTCAAGTCAAGGAGGGACCATATTGATCCAAATATATTCCTTTACTCAGTCAGACTCCTCAAAATCCACCTTGATTGATAATTTTATTATTCTTCTCAACTCAGGCTATTCTAATGTTTAGATGGGCCATCTAATTTAGCCCTATGTCTTTTAGACATCATCAGGCCCCACACATCCTTGTTTCATTCACTTATGATGATTTGGATGGATGATGTGTCCCTAAGGTTAATTCCCTTGCCATGTTTTAACTTGTCACGTTTCTTGGACCTTACCTATGATTTGATTATGAATTGATCATGAAGCAAAGGGATGTTTCCATGTGGACAACTCTTGTTGATTTTATTTCCCATTAATGGCAATGTAAGATAGGTTGTTGACATCACCTCTAGGTTAATGAGATGGTGACACATGGATGACTCTCATTGTTCTAGTTACCTGACATTGAGCATGTAAGGCCCTTTGCTGACATCACCTATAGGTTAGAAAGATGGTTACATGTGGATGGACCTTATTTATCTACTTGCCTATCACCAACTATATAAGGCCTAATGTTGATGTCACCTATGTGTTAGTGAGATTATGATGTATGGATGGTACTCATTGCTTCACTTACTTGACAGTGACCGTATAAGGCCCTCTACTAATATCACATTCAGGTTAACAAGATGGTGACACATGGATATCTCTCACTACCTCACTTACTCTAACTGACTATATAAGATAGTTTTATGGTGTCACCTTTGAGTTAGATGGATGGTGACACATGGGCAAAAAGATTATAAAAAAATTGACTAAGTTTTGAAATGTTTTTTTTGTAAAGTGGTTGGACCGCCAAGTGTTATGAAATATGTCCACGTGGCTCTAATATCAAAAATAGAATCTATGGGTAATGATACAAAAACATAATCAATAAATTTAACTAATAAAAATCCATTTTAAAACAAATGGTTAAGTGATTTGATAAATAAAATTGGAGTTACAAAAAGTTTCTATTTGTGCACCAAAGCACAAAACACTTGGGAAGAAAATTAGTCCAAGGGTAGTCTAATCAAATGAAAAAATTGACTATGGAATAAAAAGCATGATTTTATATTTTAAAAGCCTAGAATCGATGAGATAAAATAATTGAAGGGACACATTAGGATTATAACTCAAAACCAATCAAAAGGCTAAAATATTTAAAACATCAGACTCTATACTCAAGAAATTTGTAAAAGAGCTCATAACTCCAAAAATAAGCTGATACGTCAATTGCATAAGTCTCATTCAGATTTTACCCAAAAGGATATTTCCAAAGGTACTTCAAAATTTATGATTTGTAATGGTTAAATCTACATAGCTAAGCATGCTCAAATATTCACTTTTAGATACTAAGTAATTGATCAAAAGTAGAAAAAAGAAGCAATCATGTTGAACCACGAGGTTCCCCAATTGAAAATTGATAGCGTATGTTGGGCCCAATAGTATTATTGATGCATCGATGTTAAATGCTACAAATCCAGTTGGATCAAGTAGAAAAAGGGGGAAATGTTGTGGTTGTGATAACTCTAGAAGTGCTAGTTTAATCCCTCCAATAAGATAATATTTCCCTATTCTTGTAGTTCCTTGAGTTATTAGATGCAAAAGAGATGTAGTTTGTCCTTGATTATAACATCTTATAATTATATCAAATTGTATTTTTTGTTTATCACTTAGGCTTTCATAGCAAAAATTAGACTTCATTTCTTGCATAGCAAGTAATCCATTTTATTTTTCCACAATTACAAATTTAAGATATCTCTTCATTTATTTTGCACCTAGCTTATTTAAATCCTAAATTACTTGCCTATCAATACATCTTCGACCCAACATATAAATCTAAAAAACATGTAGAAACTATTTTTGGTGTAGCCCTAATATGATATACGATTCATGTTTAATTGTATTTCATTAGATAATGTCAACATTTTCATCCTCTATTTCTCATTAAATTTCATTATTTGTTTCAATAATCTGATCTATATGAAAAGGATAGTATTGAAATTGATCCCAATTATATTTTATTTTATCCTTATCAAAGATAATGTCTATCTCAATATGACAAAATGGTTTATACAGTAGTAACTATAACCAATAAAAATCCACAAATTTATGATTATATTGTTTTGGGATGCTGTTAAACCTTGGCCATACCCTCACAATAACACACATTTTTCTTAGTTTCCAATTTTCAGCTCTTTTAATTTTTGGACTCTATATCCAAGATCTTACGACCTCAATGAGTGGTACATGTTACATTGAGTGGGTTTATCAATGTACCCATCAATTATTGACTTTCCATTTTCTTCATTTTCATCATCCTCTTTTAATACAAGATTAAAAACTTTATGCCCAACATTCAACGATACAAATACTCTACTACACTCCATGAGAATAATTTCTAGCAACATGTGGCATGTTTCCATTACACCTATATCTCTTTGAATTTTTTTTTTCATTTAATAGAATTTTATACACTCATAAAATAGGTCCTCCTAGGTCTTCAAATTTTTTAATTCACATCAACATTTGTTGATATGTTTTTGAACTTTTATTGATTTTATGGCATACTTCACAATGTAGTTTACAACATGTTTTGAGAATACCGGTTTCCAATATAACTTTGTACACCATGATTGTAACACATAATGATTATGAGTGTTCACACAGTCATCATTTATTTTTGGCTCATATTATTTATCTCTTTTCTCTACATCTACATATAATTTTGATCCATCAAGATGCAAAGGCCAAGGGTCATTGTACCTACATCAAAGACAATTTCATGTTATTATTCATTTACAAAAAAATACTTAATACAAATTTTTACAATAATGATTCTTACCTGCAAACCTTCCTTTCTCTTTTTTTCTATAGGCAACCCATATATTTACATATGGTATGATGATCTATGCAATTAACCAATTCTTCATAGTCTTGTTATTGATCTATTTGATTAATAATTAATGTGTTCCCCAAACATGGATTTGAACTAAAACTTTTCACTCCTTATGTCACACATGAAATTGAATTAATATATCATCACAATAGTTATTTTTTATCTAGTATAAGTAAATTATTAATAATTTCTTACATGTATGATTATTTTATGTGCATCTCCACGAGGATTCCATGCATGTATAAATCCATCAAAATATTTTAGGGAAAATTTGACTTGATGTTCATTTTTCCAATCTAAGGTGTCCATATTTAGCCCTCCATCCAACCATAAAAAACCATGCACATGTGGATACCCTCTATGTTTCCATTAATATCTACATCAAAAATATATTACCTTCATAAACTTTTGTAGTATCTCTTTTCAAAACACTATATTTTGAATGTGCATATAATAAGTAATTATATGTGGATGGTCAATTTATTTTATCATTTTCATAGTTGTGCTTCATGTGGATATGTAGGTGGAGTTCTTAGCATCAATTTATATAGGTCTACCAATACATATCTACTACATTTAATGTAAATAAGATGATTAATGTTCTAATTTAATGTAATAGGTCGTTTAACTCTACATGACACTTTATACAATAGGAATGCATGCTCTTAGTGTAGTTATATATCATACCAAGTGATCAATAAGATGATATTTTGGCATATAATCCATGTTATCACATAATTAATAAATTATAATGTGTAATTATTGAAGGCTTTTCCTTACAAATACTGCTGATGAATTCTGTGCTCAATTTCACATTATCTTGTTTATGGAAAGATACCTAAACCATGGGTGTGTCCCAAAATAATTAATATTAATATCAAATGATATGTTTCACATATTAATGTAGATGCATGTATTTTAGTCATGGTTCTAAATAATCACAACTTCCATCAGGGAATAGAGTTAGGAAATCCATGTCTAATAAACCTTCTATTACGTATTCATTTAATGGAGATGTACCAATTTATGTCCAAGATATTAGTTAACCAAGATTTATGTTAGGATTGTTTACTAAAGCTCAAATCACTTACATTTTTATTAGGGCATTGGGAGGTTTGGTGGTCATTGATGATGTGTGATCTATAATATTTTATTTGCCTATCTCAAGTATTAGGCCTAAAAAAACATATTAATTGAAATCTATATTAAATTACATGTTGATAAAGTTTATTTTTTTGAAGAAATTTATAGGCTTACTACATGGGAGATGATTTAGGGTTGTTTCATCAATTTTTACATCTATATAGAACTTATCATGTTCAATATTATATTTTAGTACATTACATACTCGATCTTTATTCACAGTAAAGTTGTAATTAGTTCTACATTGTTATTTTCTTCTAATTATGATAATCAATAGATTTGAAAAATGACATGGTATTTATTTTTGCAATTTACTTGAATTCTTGTGGAAAAAATGCTATGTGATTTGTATTTATATTTCCCTCCTATTACATGAATTACTTGAAGAATTAGATTCACATAGGAAATCAACATCTCTTCCACTTGAGTCAAGTTTTCCATTTTGAGTAGTTGAGGCCCAGGATCCATTTTATCAGTTTCAAAAAAATTATGGACACCTTTCTCTTATAGACATTTACTAAAAATAATCCCTTTAACATCATGATGAATATTCATACTAAGATAACACTCTTGACAGATATAACACATATGTGGTGAAGCAAGTTTGTCTAACTCACATCAAAATAACAATTGTATAGGCTTGAAATCAGTCTTAACATTTTTGTTTAGGTTAGGTTTTTTTTGTCAATTTGTTTGGGAACCTTGAATTTTAGTTGGCCTTCTCTTTTGTGGTGATTCATTATTTTTCAATTTGTTATTATTATTACTTCTTTCAATAGTGGTTACATCTATTCAATTCTACATATGCCATGGAATATCCTCATATATGCTAGAAAAATTGAATTCCAATGTATCTATCATTATTTCCACTGGGGTTTTTGCTACTCACTCTATGCCACTTTAATTTGAACAAACAAACCTGATAGGGATTTTGATAGAGTCCATCATATGGCTTAGTCTAGTATCCATTATAATTTCTTCTCCATAATCGACATCAACATTAGAATTTATGAGATAATGTCTTTATATAGGATTTTCATAGTTGTTTTCTTTCTGCATTAGTGATTTGACCTACACGCATTGATATTTGTACTATTATTTGTAATATAAATTAATTTTGTTAAAATGTTTGTTTATGAAGCACTATCATATGATTTGCATGTTATTTCATTTGTGCTTCTAGTTCTTTGAATAACAAATCAGCTCTACATTTTATCCATCATTATTTTTCATACTTATTTTTATTTATTCTTTCCTCATATATCATTGGTAATTGTATTTTTATTATTTTATATTATTGAGGTATTCTCTTCATCATTCTATCCTTTGGTCTTCACATTCCTTTTTCTACACCTCATTTTGAAATTGCATTTTTGGTTGAACCATGTTTCCTGCATATAAATTAAATAAATCAATTTTATATTATTCATATCATTATAAATATTTTATAATATATCTATACATATCATTATTTGATTGAATGTAAAAATTTATCTAAAAACCCTAATTACTTAATAACATGATTAAATTTTAAATATATAAATTTCATGCACTCTAAATACACATAGAGAAAGAAAATTTTGTGGGGATAAATAACCTTATGTTCTATAAAAAATATCAAAAAACCTTATAATACTATGGATGTAAAAATATACATGAACCCTTATAATTATTTAATTTTAATATTCATAAATAATAATAATAAATTCATATTAACATAATAACCCTATAATTATAAAGAATATATTAATAAAAGACTATGCTCAATTACAAAATAGAAAACTAGATGTAAAAATGATATAATATTTTACCATACACATGATTAAATTTTACATATATAAACTTGACTAATTTTTAGAAATATAAAATTCATGTTCTCCAAATACATACAGAGAAAGTCAATTTGTGGGGATAAATAACCTTATGGTCTATAAAAACTTCCCAAAAAACCTTATAATACCATGGATGTAAAAATATACATGAAAACCTTATAATTATATAATTTTCATATATCATTAAAAATTATAATAAATTTATATTAACATAATAACCCTATAATTATTAAAAATATATTAATAAAAGACTATACTCAGTTATAAAAAATAAAACTAGATGACCCGATGATGATAGCCTAGTGGTGAGTGAGCTGGGTGTTAAAAGTGGGAGGTCTTAGGGTCCATTCTTAGGATAACCTTTCTCTGCTATCATTCCCACACTATGATACTTAAGGTTATTCATGAGAATTATCTAATGTAATGGACTATCAGATCAGAGTTTAATGTGATGGGGTCGACATGTGGCTTGAAAACCATGTTTAATATGACAAGGCAAGTCGATAGCCCATGGCTAGGAATACTATTCACCCTTGGTTTAGGCATTCCAATTATAAAAATATCTACAGTTTTAACTCTATTTAACGAACATGTTACCCAACATTTAAAAATCTTGGTGATGATAGCCTAGTGATGAGTGAATTGAGTGTTATGAGTGGGAGGTCTCAGGGTCCATTCCTTAGGATTCCCACTCTCTAGTGTTGTTCACACACTAAGTTATGATGGGATATTCATGAAAAGTATCTAATGCAATAGACTATTGGCTTGATGTTCAATGTAATGGGGTCAACATGTGGCTTGAAAATTATGTTAAATACGTCAAAGCAAGTCCATAACCCATGGCTATGGATACTATTCACTATCGGTTTGATGACACTCTAGTTATAAAAATGTCTTAACCCAACATTTAAAACTTAAAATTGATAGCCTATCAATGAGTGATCTAAGTGTTAGAAGTAGGAGGTCTCAGGGTCCATTTCTAAGATGACCATTCTCTAGCATCATTCCCACACTAAGCCATGGCAGTGGATTATTCATGAAAAGTATCTGATGCAATGGAATACTGGCTTGATGTTCAATTTGATGGGGGTCAACATGTGGATTGAAACCTATGTTCAATGCGAAGAGGAAAGTTTGAATTCCATGTCTATTAATACTATTCACCACTGATTTGGGAATTTTAGATATAAAATGTCTATAATTCTGGGTCCATTTAAAAAATATTTTTATCCAAATTTTTAAGCCAATGAGGTGGGGGTTAGTTGGTTGGGTCATTTGGATGTATTCAAGCCCACTAATGTTTGATTACCACTAGGTATATGAGGCTAGTTATGGACATGAGTATCAAGTATACTTGTAGTGGATTGTATTAGATCACTAGTGGTTGGCATTGGTGGTTGACAATGGTTACCATGGAGCATGCAGGTGGGTCCTATGGTAATGCTTGATGGCTAGCATGACTTACAGTCTGTGGGCTATAGGGTTTTGTCAAGATAGTGTGGTCATTAAAAAAATTCTCTTAGGGATTTGGGGCCACTGATTATGTCTTAGATCAATTGTTACTCGTGATTAAAAGCAGTTTTTGGTTTTTAGCTTTGGTCAAAAGTGATTATCAATAAAAAATAAAAATAAAACCAGATGTAAACAAGATATAATTATTTTACCATACATATAATTATTTTATTAGATGTAAAAATTTCTCTAAAAACCCTAATTAATTAATTAATTAATAATATGATTAATTTTTAAATATATAATCATACATTGAAACCCTATAATTATATAATTTTAATATATCATAAAAAATTATAATAAATTTATATTAACATAATAACCCTATAATTATAGAAAAATATTAATAAAAGACTCTACTCAATTATAAAAAAGAAACATGTATGTAGAAAATATATAATTATTTTACCATACATATAATTATTTTACATGATGTAAAAATTTATCTAAAACCCCTAATTAATTAATAATAAGATTAATATTTAAATATATAAACTTCATGCACTCTAAATACACATATAAAGTAAATTTTGTGGGCATAAATATTTAAAAAATTACCCCTCATTTACTCTTTTGTTATACTCTACTTTTTTTTTGCGTTACTCTGTTATTTTATTTGTGTATTTCTTTGTTATTTAATTTTATTTCATATATTTTATTTGTATTTATATATATTTTAAAACATCACATGTTTTTATCATTTTTAATGTATCATCTATAAACTATTTTTTTTTTAGTAAAGCTTGGTAAACTTTTTAACATGACCGGCGGCGTTGGCTAGACACGCCTAATACCGGTACCACAGGGCGGGGACTAGATCTCGGGACCAACAGAGCCGCAATGGAAGTACTTGGCCGATCGGGCTAGATCTATAAAATAATTTAAAGTGGGAATAAGTTTTTTATTATTTTATCATCTCTAAAATAATCAAAAGTTGATACACTCACACCATTACATCTCCAAGCTCCCCCATATGACACTAAAGGAACACCTAACAGCATAATAAATTTTTTTATAGTTTAATTAAATATCTATAATATACTTATAATTATTTATTAAATAAATAAAAAATTAGTATTGTAAATTTATAGGGATTAAAATTACATTTTCATATAACATTGTAGGAAATTTATTGCAAAAATTTTAATATAGAAATGTGTAGTCAAAGTCAAAACATTTACAATTTATAAATATAGTTCTGATCAGTGAAATTTGTCTTGAGTTTACACCCTACTCTAGATAATGTTTTAAATGACCTTAAAATTTAGATAAAGTGTCTAATATCAAATATATTTTATTGGTTTTTTCCCTTGGATTTTCCCTTCATTTCTCTACTCTTAAATCTTGTGCTAAGGCTCATGTGTCTTTCTAATTTTTGATTCATTATGGCCTAATGTTAAGGAAAATGACATGGATATTTAAGGCTTAGGATGTTGTTAAGTTATTAAAATCATAGAGGGAAACATGGTGAAAAGAAGTAAATTTCATACACGAAAAAGCTTTAGAATGTGTGCCAAAAGTGCTTCATAGTATAATGCTAACTATTTAATAATCAATTATTATTGTACATAAATGAATTATAAAACTTGTCTAATTATTTATGAATTTGAGTTCTAAACAATATTGACATGAATTTTGAATTCTAATATTTAGAAAAAAGGGGGGAAATTGGAAGTAAACCCAATTAGCTAAAGTGGAGTATGAAAGTGATTATCAGTTCCATATTGTATTGTCTAGATGTAGACACCTAAATTGGGATTAAAATTTTGGAAACATCAATTTTCACCTATGTTTAGCATAGTTTTTAATCCTATTTTTGATAAAATAATAAATGTGTTGTAAATAATAAGTGTAAAACTAGATAAATATATGAATGCTAAAGATGTATAATAAGTAACAATTCTAATTTTAGAAATTGATAAATATGGAAAACTATTTAGCTAGAAAATACTAGGAATAAATGTACTTATTGTAAATTAATATTTTTTGTCAACTGTTTTAGGTATGGGAAAGTGAAAATCAACAAAATATGTAATTGTGTATGCTTAGTGTTAGGAACATAATCTAAAACTGCTCTTAGATAGGAGCACTATTTTTGAACTGTAATGTAGGACACTCAATTTCATTGATTGTGGACATGTCCCAGTTAACTTAACTGTTGCTAATAACTGATAAGAAAAGGATATAAAAAATAACCTTAATAGTGACAATTATAAATAGAATCTAAGAACATTCTTGGACAAGACTATTGTGTCTTGAAAACATGACACTTGAGTTCATTGATGGCAGATTTGTTTGCATTGATTATGAGAAACATTTGATTATTCTACCTTTTATGCATATGTCTACTGAGTAGAAAGGGGTATTATGAATTATATTATGCCAAAAAAAGTTCATTATTTTACTTATTTTTTTTGAAGCCATAAGGGTATCTTGAAATATTAAGTTTATAAAAAAAGGGGAATACAATGGGCTAAGTTGATCTAATCACCCACTTGATGATTAAAATCTAACTATGTATCCAATACTCCAAGGAGGGAAATCAATCCCACATATTTATCTCACCTAGAGTTATTATGAAAATTGTGCTCTTTGACCATGTGTATGCAGCTAAAAAAATGGTTTTGATACTTGACAATGATGGCTCTTAACTTTATTTGAGATGCTTTAGACTTGGATTGTGGTTGATCCCTATGAGTGATCTTGAATTTGGAAATAACACATCATATTTTATCAATATGCAATAGTGTATAAGTTATCAACTAAGTGAGGGAAAGTGGGTAAAATTAATGACCTTTGATGTGTATTTTGTTAGAGTTTGTTAAGATCTCTAACTAATGAGTATGCAGCAATGTCAAATTCCTATAGAGGCAAAATGAGAGCTCCAAAAACAAGAAAATTTGACAAAATAAATGTTTGTATTAACCAAATTAGAAGAAGAAAGTACATATAGGGTGAAATTAGGTCACCAAAAAGGTAAAACCCTAATTCAAAATTAGAACCAACTTAAAGGTAAATGACCCCTAATGACTTAATTAACTAACCTAAGTAAGCTGAAAATTATGTAGGTAAAACCACTAGGTGGAAAAATACCTACTCTAACACCCCCCTTGAAGAATAGCTTAGATGGGTAGAAGAATTGGGCCCTGACAATGAGGCCTGATGAGGTACCCAAGCATAATACAACTCCCATAAATTGGGGTAAAAGAGAAAAACCATAAGAACAAAACTCCTCCCCAAAAGAGAGCAAAGAAGAGAAGAGAGATAAAATGCCCCACTAAGGTCTATAATTGACTGTAACCACTAGGTCTCTCCCAAAGGAATGCTCAAAAGTGACTATAAATTAGAATTAGATGTAGTGAAGAGTGGTTCACCCTAAAATGTGAGTTTTTTTGCCAAGTGCCTAATGGATCTTCAACCAAGGTGTAAATCCTATGAAAGGAATGATTCTCATACTATGAGGTAGATGGGTCAACTATTCTATGCCAAGATGGTGCACAAGAAGCAGAGGTAAAGAAGGTCTATAGAATTATCTATAACTATGGAATATACTTCTTGATGTATGATGTATCTTGGATTAGTAGACTATTTCCTTTTAATTTTGAAAGTAGACCAGAGGTAAGTGGATTAGGAACCAACTCTTGAATATCTAGTGTAGACATCCAATTCCTAACACCATTTGTGTTGAAATTGTCAATCTTACTCAAATTGCACTCAAATGCACATTTTAGGTTAAAATCCATAAAATGCCCTAAATAGTTCAAAATTGTCCCTTAAAAGTGCCAATTTAGGTCAAAGTATCCTTAAATAGGGCAATGCATTTTATGCGCCGACTAACTTTGATCAAATCATTTCAAGTCAAAATGACCATTTCGCCATTTAGTGCCCCAGATCAATCTTTTGTTCTAATTAATTGGTACACATCATGTATATTTGTTATTTTATATTGGCAACATCCTAAATGGAAATATGATTCCAATGCATCTAGCATCACCTTCTAATTCTTCCTGAGTCAAATTATAACCTAGTAATATAACTTCCTGACCATTTTGATTAGTTGAGGGCCAATTTTCAAATAATTACACAAATGTTGATTAACCTTGTTTAAGGATAATTAATACAAATCAAGGAATTAAGTGGATTTTCCATGAGAGTTGTTGGATATTTCTTTTTGAAAATTGATTCTTATTATCTACATCACCTAGTGACATCATCTATGGGGTGGCATCCATCAAACCATAAGTGCATAAAATATCAGGCTTATGGCTCACCCATGCCTAGTTAATGTCTCCCATGCCTCTTCAATGCCCCTTATTCTAAGGTCATTTTGAGGATAATTATGGATTTAATTCTAAATATTAGGATTATCCTCAACCACACATCTCAATATTAAGATGGAAGGTTATGGTTGATCCTGACCAATCTCAAAAATCTATAAATTGGAGGCCTCACAACATCATTTCTAAGATATTTTGGTGCAAGGTTATTATACTCCAATATATTAAAATCTTGAACATTGTAAATTTAAATTGACAAATTGTTTCCATAAAGCTTCATTTATAGGATAGTTTAGTGATTCCACATCAATAGCCTAGGTTTTATGGAGTGTTCTTGAGGCATTGGAGGAGCTTACCACCATTGTTGACAAATACAAAGATGTTTGATTAAGGAAGAACATTTTTTTGAGCCACATGGGTATGGTGAATCCATTTGGGAAGGTAATATGGTGTTGCTTTCATTCATTTTTTTCTTTCTATCCTTTGTAATTCCCATCAGAATAGATAGGCTTGTTAGTTAGTTCTTTATGCATGTTTTATGGTTTATGGACTAATGCTTGACTAACTTACTTTGTAATCCTCTCTACATCTTGGCATTCTTGGTGGGACAAGATGCATCCTACACCTAAATGAGATGTTTTTAAAACCTTAAAAAACTTATTTAAGATTTTAAAACTCTTACAAATTGGTTTTCTAACTTTATTTTACCATTTTTGGTTGCCATAGTTTTTACACAGTAATCAACATTGGCAAAAATATTGACATCATTTACTTGGCTTAACCGATGTCAATCAGTAGAAACAACATCAATCAGATCTCAATTGGCCATAACTGATGTCAGTGGTATTGACCGACATCGATCACTATGTTTTTTCCAAAAACATAGACCCAAGACCTACTTTTCCAAAGTTTCTTGTTTCAAATTCAAAAGGGCTTCAAAGCTAAAGGACATGCTAATAATTTTTATGTAGGATCAAGTATAAAATTTACTTAAAACATGTTTAAATCTCCTTTACATTCTTAAAAAATTTATTAGGAACCCTATTTTGGTGCTTAACAAAGAATTTAAGTGTTTTTGGTAAATGTTTTCAAAGTTTAAAAATAAGACCAAAGGGTCAAATGAACACCACCAAACATTTTATTTGGGTTTAAAATTGAACACACTTGTTAATTCTATTTTTCAATAGTTTATTAGATTAATCTTGTTTAGCAAAAAGAGGAATGTTGCATGTATGATCTTCCATTTGTGCCTTATAGGGAACCCTTGGAATCAAACTTTCCATTTCTATTATAAATAGTCTAGTCCAAGGATTAGAAAGAATGTTGCCTAAAACACTCACCAAAAAATTGCTAAAGTTTAGGTGATCTTGAAAATGACCCTAAAGTCTTTCTATTTTCATGCTTTCTTTGTTTTTATGCAATTTGGCTTGCGAGGGGGACTTCATCACCTCCCACAAGTTATTTAGGAAAGCTTTGACCTAGGGTTTCACCTCTCAACATTGACTTTATTTGACTCTTTTTAGAGTTACACATAGGATGTAGTGTCACTTTGGACATCACACTACACTGAGTCAACATCAAGATGTAGTGGTTGCATAAAGGACTAGAGCTTTATGCAACAAGCTGAGTGATACAAACCCAAAATCTATGCTTTTATTTTGCATTGTTTGGCATGAAAGTCATTGTGTAATTGATTCCCATAGAAACATTCAAAACTTGATAGTTTAGTAGACCCCACTTTGCCATACCTTGTCAATTTAGACTTAAGACGTTTGCTTTTTGTTATTAGTTTAGTTAGTCTTGATTTGTGTCTAAACTACTTGTTAACTTAATGAACTTAACCAAAACACATTATCCTCAATTTTCTTGAGCAAGGGAGGTGTTACGCTATCCAAATGGAAAATTCATCTTTTCCTTGTTCAATTTGTTATAAAAAGGTTTATGTCATGGCATCCACTTTGGTGCAGTCATGATGCCCAATTGAGTCTAGAACCTTTACCCAATTTGTTTAAATCCTTCATTTATAATCCACATTCAAAATTGAACCTTTTTGAGCTCTAAGGGTTGGTGCGACAAAGTGGGTTCACCATTTGTGCACTAAGCTTGTTTTAACTTGGGTTCAATTTTATATTTGGATTAAGGTCATTTATTAAGACTCAAAATCACATTATCATCATGGTGGACTCAAGTCATCTTGCATATTGCTCACACTTTGGGTCCTAGAACATGTTTTATCCTACTAAAATCATGTGGCAACATTGTGCTGCCCATTTTGTCCTAGCTTTATACTTAGTGATTGGTGTATGTCTTTACATCTTGAGTTTCTTAATTCATTTTATCTTCTTCATAGTTTGGAGAGCTTCCTCTAAATTTCTAGGGTCAACTTGTCAAAGTTGAAACTAGCTTTTGTAGTGTGGGTGTATCACAAAGATATAGGCTTTGGTGTACTATTTTTCACCTTGAGTCTTTGAGCTACCTTACTCTCTTCTGATATATATGATTTCAACTTTACCAAAGGTTGAGTAATTTCATGAACCAAATCTTCTAAATTGTGTGTGGTTTCAAACCACCCTCCCTTATAGTCTCATTGGTACCTTGGTTATTTGTTTAAAAGAAGAGCCAAAGCATACTTTGATTGGTTCTCAAACATTGATCCAAAGTTAGTCAAACACACATGACAAATATTTTTAGACATGACTCAAAGTTCACTTGTAGTGGGGCCTCTTACGGCCTTAGTTATGAGGATGAGCAATTTTATGATGGTCAAGATAATCCCATTGTTTTTGATGATATCCCCACAACAATAGGATTTGAAGATGATTATAATGAATATTAACCCCAGGAAGATCAAGATGAAGCCCTTCTTAGATTAACAGAATCAGGTGCTAGACTACCTTCTAAATTTCTTATGGAATAATTGCATACCTTGGTTAGAGAAGGAGAACAATGATTTCAAGAGAATGTTTTTGCACAAATAGACATACCTTCTTCTAACAAAGGAAAGGAAATACAAATAGAGTGAAAACCCACAAATCTAGATCTTCTAGTTAAGATCAAGGTAATAAGTCAATGATATGCAAATCAACTTGTCACAGACTTAATTGACTCCCTAGTTTCCACTTCAATTCACAATAATGCTTCCAAAGAACACAAAGATATGGTGGACATTAAGCAATAAATATTAGATGAGAACATTACCATAGTGGATCAAGATAATCTAAATGAATAGTTAAAGTTTCAAGAGACCTTACAAGATGTTCCATTTGACATGGAACATACATTGTTCAATCATCAAGAACCTCTTGTTACTTTACAAACTCAAAAACCCAAAAATTTAGTTCAAATTGAGGAAATCCATCAAACAAACCAAAGATTTGTAAATAAACATAGAAATTTCCAAAATCAACAAAATATGAAACAACCAAATTGAGGGGATGTTTTACAATCCAAAAATCAATAGCCTATGTTCTCAACTCAAGCAACAAATCAATACCAAATCATGGATCAAAAGGTATACAATCCCTATAGAACCATACAAAATAAGGAGCACATTCCACCCCAACAGCAAAAAAATTAGGGGCACATTCCACCCCAATAGCAACAAAATTAGGGGCATATTCCACCCCAATAACTATAAAACTATGGGCACATTTCATCCCAACAAAAAAAAAACTAGGGGCACATTCCACCCTAAAAACAACAAAACTAGGGGCACATTCCACCCCAACAACATATTATCCAATCCACAAATTCACCAAACATGAAAGAATGGAATTCTATGAAGGAAATTATCCAAAGATTGGAGACAAACAATAGATTCAAAAAGTATAAATTTGATGAGATATGCCCATATCCATTTAACTTATCTATTCTCCAAAACCCCTTTCCCCCTCACTTTGAGACACTCAAATTTGACAAATACAAAGGGAAAGGAGATCCATGTGAACATATACAATCATTCTTTATCTTGTGTCAAGAGGTTGCTTATAGTAGCAAGTACTTATTATGACTATTTTCATGAAGTTTAGCGGGACAAGATCTTGATTGGCTACTTAAAATACCTAAGGGAATAGTTGCAGCTTAAAATGACTTATCAAAAAAGTTTTTAAACCATTTCTCATACAACATAAAACATGAATTGACCATTTTAAACTTATGTAAATCCAAACAGTGTGATGGTGAAAGTTTTGTTGCATATCTACAAAGGTGGAGAGCATTGGCAAGCCGCTTTCAACACAATTTACCATACAAATAGTTGGATGATATATTTGCATAAAATTTGCATCCTAAAGTTATGCATAATCTATGGTTATCTTGTGCTAAGCCATTTGAAGGAATTATTGATAAAGGAGTGTAGATTGAGAAGGCTCTTATTGCTAGGGTCCTTGTTTAGATCTTTGCATAAGGACAAGCATCTAATCAGACTAAATCAACAGCTCTTAAAATAGTTATGCAGGATAAGTCTAAGGGATTTCAAAAAAATAAGAACATGGTTGGGAATTGGGTGATAGGAAAAAGACATGTACAAATGGTACAGACTATGCCTCCACCAAATGTACAAATAACTCCCTCAAATCTACTACCTGCTTTGCAAAGACAACCTCCATGAAGGAAATTTCATAAAAAATTTAGAGTCTTTAGCAAGTTAGGAGAATCGGTTGAAGTAGTATTAGAAAATCTCATTGCAACTAACTTAATTATATGGCCAGTATCAAGGCCATTTCCTCAAGATCAACCAAAACTAGACTGGTACAAAGAGAATGAATGGTGTAACTTTCATTATGTTTCTAGTCATGGTGCATATCATTGCATTCAATTATGACATATTATTGAGGACTTATTTGAAAATGGTGATCTAGAAATTAAGTTGGCCCCTAATCAAAACACAAATTAGGATATGGGAATCTATAAAGACCCCTTTCCTTGACATGATCCAACACCACCCAAAAATAATCAAAATGGTCAAATCGAGGATAGAGGTAGAGTCAGAACCAACAACAAGGTCATAATCATAATGAGCATAATCAATATCATGATCCTTACACTAATAATGTGGCTTATAACAATGTGCCTTATGACTATAATAATAATGTGGGATGCATTTTTTCAACCCATATTTCCACTATTACTGTTAGGAACCCCTCCAAGGAAGCACAATTGATTACTTTTCTTATAAGCAATTTAAACATGGAATTATACCAAAATGATTAAGTAACTAGAAACTTGAAACGTCAAAGAATTTGAGAGATAATACACAATCTTGTATTAAATACTCTTAAAAGAAAATACACTAAAGAAGATGCCACTTCTTCTTCCACCTCAAAGGCTTGCCACACCTCAAGACCTTCTTCCCTCTCTCTCTTGCTTAACCACAACCAACTCAACAACCTGAGTTGTTATCCCCTCCTTGAATGCTTCAGCTGATCTCCTTGACCTTACACCTTGTAGATCTCCTTGACCTTACTTCCTTGCTTCAATGCTTTACTTGCCTGCTTTATTTGAAATACATGCCTCATGGGTCTTTAAATAGAATCCCATGCATACAAAAATAGACCTCTAATTATAATAATTAGACATGCAGCTCAAGAGTATAATTAGCCCTTTAACATGCAAACACTCACTTCACTTAACTGACTATTCATCAACAACAGTTCTAGAACCACCACAGGTGACCGATATCAGTCCCTGTCTGTCTAGTGCTGATCGACGTCATCTGACTCCCTGTCGACACTGGTTGCCTTCTACACTCATCATGACCGATGTCGGTTATCTTGCCGATGTCGGTACTTCTAGAACTTCAGCAACCTCCTCTTCTTCATCTGCATATTTGAAGCTTTTAGCTGCATAACCTAACAATCTCCCACTTAGAGATAAATAGCTGCAACTGTACCTATACCTATACACCATCTAGTTTGTTCCCTTGGCTCTGTATCCCTCTTCAAAATCACTTTTTAAGACCAACCACCACAAAACCTGTGATGCTATACCTGTCACTTATGCCAAAAGAATTTTGCTACTCCAAAATTCTTCATGACATACCTCTGAACTAACTTTACCCTTAGCTCAAAAACTCCCTGTATATGAAACCCTGCAACAAGCAACACAATATAGTAACAGGATAATGTAGCTAATATTATCCAGCCTGGTAAAGATAAATACAATGGTCAAACCTCCATTGTCCTACAGCCTAATCAAGACCATATACCATAGCCTTCTATCTCACGTGTCCATCCACTCTCTTCTCTAACTTGGGAATCCATCCCTCATCCAGTGCTTTCTTTTAGCTGACAACTCCACCAACAAATACCTATTTGGTTCTTCTCCAAGGACTCACACTCCTCATCCATGCCAAGATCCCACTATTTTTGGATTCTACCTGCATTGCCTCTTCACATCTTCCTAGTTCTTGACCATCATTAAGCAATATAAGGAAGGTGAACAACGAATATGAGGTTCACTTACCCTTTTTGACCTCCTTATGGGCATTTGAGACTCCTTGACAGCTTGCTGTTTGCCCAACATCCATTCTAGTGACCAATCTTGACCATCTCCCAGTCTGCATCTAACTGATGTCAGTTCCTTGCACTAACCCTAACTACCGATGTTGTTTCCCTGGTTGACACCAGTGTCCCCTCTACTAACGTCAGTTCCTGCCTGATTGACGTCAGACTTCTCCTGCCCAACTCTACCGACCCTACTGGTCTGTACATGACTGATGTCGATATCTGCCTGACTGATGTCAGTTCCAAGTGACCAACGTCGATGTTTGTGTGTTCTTGTAAGTGATGAATTCTTCATCTGCGAGATCATCTTGGATCAAACCCCTGTCCATACTACCTTGCTCAAAATCATTCAGCCCCTGTGACTGATCTCTGTCCTTCATCTCCTCCATAAACACCAAGGCTTCCCTATTTTTGTTAAAAGCATCAAATTTCTTTTTCCTGTAATGAACTCAATCTATGCCTTCAAAATCTGAACTCATACCTTTTGAATCAAGAACATCCATTCCCTTCTTATTCATGTGACCAAGCCTATTAATCCACATCTTCAAATCTACAACTGAAGTAGATAAACCAGAAGTAGAATTAGTAATACAAGTAGATAGATAAAGAGTACCTAATTTCTTACCTCTTGCTAAAACAAGTGCACCCTTGGTAACCTTCCAAGAATCCACTGTGAGGGTTACTGTGCATCCCTCATCACCCAACCTTCCTACAAAAACCAAACTCTGCTTTAGAATTGGGACATGCATAACCTCCTTCAACACCCATGTGTTGTCCATCTGCAATTTCAGCTGCACTTTTCCTTTGCCAACTATTTGACAAGGCATACCATCCCCTAAATAAAGCACTCCAAATTCTCACTGGACATACTCATGGAACAAATCTCTATTTGGGGATGCATGAGAAGAAGAACCAGAATCTAAAACCCATGATTCTATCTGACTATCCAAAGAAAGTATGAGAGCGTCTTGTGCCACAATACCTACATCCTTTGCTTCTTCATTACCTTCATGTTGATTTTCTTTATCCCTCAACCAACACTCTTTCTTTGTGTGTCCTCTCTTTCTATAAAACTAACAGGTAACACCTCTGGATTCGGATCTCCTTCCCACCTTCAACCTTGATTTCCCTTGCTCGACCTTCTCTCTTTGCCTTCCCCTGCTTTCTGCACTTAGAGCTTTCCCTGATGATTCACTTGTGCTTCTCCTACGTATTTCTTCATTCAAGATCACACTCATAACATCATCAACTTTTAAGATTTTAGAAGTAGAAGTAGAATTACTTACTGCCATAACCAAACTATCCCAACTTTCAGGTAAAGAGCATAAAATTAAGAGAGCCTTTACTTCATCATCAAAAACAATATTGACTGAAGCTAACTGGTTTACCGAACCATGGAAATCACTAAGATGAGTATGTACCGATCCACATTCCTGAATTTGCAAAGTGAGTAACTGCTTCATAAGAAATACCTTATTTGAAGCCGAGGGCTTTTCATATAAATTCACCAAAGATTTTATCAACTCTTCCATAGTCTTGCACTGTGATAAGTTGGAAATCACAAACGATGCAAGGCTCAACCTTATGGAACCTAGAGCCTTCCGATCAAGAACATTCCATTCTTCATCCTTCATATCTGTGGGCTTGCATGCAACCCCACCCAATGGTAAGTATAAATCCTTCTGATACAGATAATCCTCTATCTGTATCCTCCAATGTTGATCATTCTTGCCGTTAAACTTCTCCATTCGTAGCTTACTTTCTTCTGCCATTGCTATACTCCCACTCAATCAGAAACCCTTGGGAATGACCTATAATCAAATAATAACCTGCTTTCTATAACCGTAGCTCTGATACCAACTGTTAGGAACCCCTCCAAGGAAGCACAATTAATTACTTTTCTTATAAGCAATTTAAACACAGAATTATACCAGAATGATTAAGTAACTAGAAACTTGAAACAACAAAGAATTTGAGAGACAATACACAATCTTATATTAAATACTCTTAGAAGAAAATACAATAAATAAGATGCCACTTCTTCTTCCACCTCAAAGGCTTTCCACACGTCAAGATCTTCTTCCCTCTCTCTCTTGCTCAACCACAACCAACTCAACAACCTGAGTTGTTATCCCCTCCTTGAATGCTTCAGCTGATCTCCTTGAACTTACACCTTATAGATCTCCTTGACCTTGCTTCCTTGCTTCAATGCTTTACTTGCCTGCTTTATTTGCAATACATGCCTCATTGGTCTTTAAATAGAATCCCATGCATACAAAAATAGACCTATAATTACAATAATTAAACACACAGCTCGAGACTATAATTAGCCCTTTAACATGTAAACACTCACTTCACTTAATTATTTGTTAGTCAACAGTAGTTTTGGAACCACCACATGTGACCAACATCTGTCCCTATCTGTCTGGTGCTGATCGACATCATCTGACTCCCTGCTGACACCGGTTGCCTTCTGCACTCATCATGACCGACGTAAGTTATCTTATCGATGCTGGTACTTTTGGAACTTTAGCAACCTCCTCTTTTTCGTCTGCATAGTTGAAGCTTTTAGCTCCACAACCTAACAATTACTGTGATGGTGCATGGCCAATCTCTTGTTCTTCGTAACATGAGACCCATCATTATAGGTCAACACCCTCTCCCCCTAGTAATACCATATCAAGTTTGTATCATCATGTTGCTACTCTATTTGCATAGGTTACTAATCCTAAACAATAGTATCATTCTTCTAAAAGATCCTCATTGACCCCAAATTATGGTAATGCCATTAATCACCCAAAAATCACCATCCAAGGCCCTTTGCCTCATCCTTCTAATTAGAAAGAATCCTTTCTACCTCTAGGTTATGTAGTCAACTAGACACCCATGAGTTACCATCTAGGGGCCTTCACCCACTTCTTTTTATAAACCCAGTGAGAGCATTGTGCCAATGGTTTCAAATATGAATACTATCCCAATAAAGACTAAACTAGTTCAATCCACAATTTAAAGGCCTTATATTATAATGGACCAATTAGATAAAACCCCTACACAAATTTCCATATTAGAACTCTTGCAGACATCTAATATTCATAAAACCATCCTCAAAAAACTTTTACAAGAGTCTATTGGGCCTAATGATATAAACCTTGATTAGTTCCAGAACCTAATTAGACATTTGTCTTCATTTCAACAAATCACATTTAATCAAAAGTACATGTCCACCCTTGGACTAAACCACAATAACCTACTTTACATTGAGATAATCATTATGGATCACAAGATCAAGTGGGTTCAAATAGATAATGGTTCAGTGCTGAACATCATATTTCTTAAATTGGTGCGATGATTGGGTTACATGGACAAAGAGATTCAACTAGAGACTATTACAATCAAAGCTTATGATAATGCTGAGAGGGGGTCATTTGGTATAATTTGGTTGCCAGTCATGGTTGGGGCTACTTCTCATCACATGTTATTCCATATTATGGATATTGAGCTTCTTTATAACATACTTCATAGTCATCCTTGGATCCATGAAGTACATGCAATTCTATCTACTCTTCACCAATGCCTTAAGTTTCCCCGTGATGGGATCAAGGTTACTATTCTTGCTAATCAATGACCATACCAATATTACAACATATTGAAGTAGAGTTTCAAAATTATAACTATTGCCTAGGTTTTGAATTCATTTCAAAGAATAAAAAGCCATCATTTCTCATCCATCTCCATCTAATTATATAGACCCTGGTGATCTAGCCTCTACTTCAACTGATCCATTTCCTACAGCTCTGGCCAAGCAAGTCATTATTAAAGATGTAGGCATTTCCACATATCATCTAAAGGATGTTCTCCGTATTATAAAATTACCAAAATCCCCTAAAATATTTGGTAATCTTATAACTTTCCAAACTCCTAACAGATTTGATCAAATTTGGAAACCAAATAAGAAGCAACCAAAACCTCCTATGGTTTTTATACCTGTAATTACACTAAAGAAAGAGCAAGAGGATTTTACCAAGAGAGATTGGTTATATTCTAAGGGCCTTGTAGATTATTTTTATAATCTAAAGTATCCTATCCCTAACAGTATAGTGGATCATCTTGACTATACAAGAAATTTAGATCCCTTATCAGCTGGAGTTGTCAATAGGAATCATGGTCTCACATTTAAACCACCAAAGGATGACCTCATAACATTTGGTAGTGATTATTTTGAAGTGACTAGTAACGAGACTCCTAGTAGTGATGCAACATCTCATTATATCCTTTTCAATGAGCTTGCTGATTTAGATTTATTTGATTCAAATGCCATATTGACCATAACACCTCGTAGAGCTTCCCATCCTAAAGTAGAAACTTGTCCAAGTGGTGATTCCCTTCCTAAAACAAGACTTATATCATTACCATTGGTGCTTCCCATCTTGAAACAAACCCTCACTGTAACCTATGCCTTTGCCATTCTAAACTCATAGATTGGGATCAACGAAATTTGGTCATATGCCTCGATGAGTTTCAAAATGAAGAATCAATTACAAAATACATGGGCCTATGAGATACATTCCCCATTGGTGATCATAAATAGGGTTTTTATTTTTCATTGAATCCTTCTACCTACTTTGGAGAGTAGGCAAAATTTCTTGGTCATAATAAAGAATAAACATCAAGATCTTCAGGTGAAAACCTCTTTGAGGTACTCTTTGATCAGGGAAAAAGTAAAGAAAGAGACAAGCCTTTGAGTAAAATCCTATTTCAAGTGCTCCGAAGCAGGAAAGTTTTCTCATCCCCTCAAGATTTAGAAATTCCATCTAGCCTAAGTTCCATAGCTAATACAAGCATCTCTTTATAACAACATCAAATATTTGAACATCTTGCTCTTAAGTTTCCAAAATTATTTGCCAATTAGCCTTTACCTAAGAAGGTAGATTTTGGTTTTTCATATTATTCAAATCTTTGGGAGGAATAAAAATAAGATATGATAGAAGAAGATGATCATGACCATACATTGCCTATAATTCTATAAGATGGATCCACACTCCTTATAGAGAGCACAACAAATGTGAATTTGGGAACCCATGAGGATCCCAAAAATGTTTATCTTGGAGCTTCCCTTATTGAAGTAGAATGGGAATGTATTATATCCATTCTTAAGGATTATATAAACATCTTTGCATGGGCATATTCTAATATGCCAGGCCTGGATCCCAATTTAGTTTTGCATTATCTAGTTTTTCACCCTGATGTTACACTAGTCAAGCAAAAGTTAAGAAAGATGCATCCACACATCACCCTTTTGGTTAAGGCCAAGTTGGAGAAGTGGTTAGGAGCCAATTTTATCAGACCACTAGACTTCTCTGAATGGATTTCTAACATAGTGCTAGTAAGCAAAAAGACCCTAGGCATTCATGTTTGTACTAATTTTTGTGATATCAACAAGGCATGTCCCAAATATGATTTTACTCTACCCAACATTGACATGATTATCGACTCAACTACTGGGTATGAGATGCTATCCTTAACATATGGATTTTTTGGTTACAATCAGATCAGGATAGCCCCTAAAGATCAGCATAAGACCATATTCACCACTCTATGGGGGATATTCTATTACCAAGTCATGCCATTTGATTTGAAGAATGCTGGAGCCACATATCAATGTGTAATGACTTTCATCTTCCATGACATGATGTATGACATTGTCGAGGACTATGTTGATGATATACTAGAAAAATCAAGAACAAGAGCTGGGCACCCTGCATGAAGTCCACTTGAATCCTAAGAAATATGTATTTAGAGTCACATCAAATAAATTACTAGGGTTCATTGTATCATAATGAGGGATTGAATTTGACCCTAAAAATGTCACTACTATTATGGAAATGCCTCCACCCAATAATCTTAAACAGTTATGAGGTCTACCAGGCATGATCCAGTCTATATGTAGGTTCATTTCTCAACTAGCAGATAAGTGCCACCCATTTACACATATCTTAAAGAAAGGGGTGAAATTTTAGTGGGATGAATATTGTTAGATAGCATTTACAAAGATTAAAACATACTTGGCCAATCCATCAGTCTTATGCCCTCCAACACAAGGAAAGCCATTGCTTCTTTACATATCGGCCATGAAATATGCACTAGGGGCACTTTTGGCTTAGCATGATGATCATGGTAAGGAACATGCAGTTTATTATTTAAGATACACATTGGTAGCCTATGAACATAATTATATACCTATTGAGAAGGCATGTTTAGCTATGGTGTTTGCCACTCAAAAATTGTGACATTATATGCTAAATAACAAAACTTTTGTTATCACCAAGGTAGATCCTCTCAAGTTCCTCTAATCTAAAGCAGATCTCAAAAGATGCATGGCTAAATAGATTGTACTCCTCAATGAGTTTGATATTAAATACTAGAATTAGAAGGCAATCAAAGGGCATATTCTTATAGACCAACTTACAGAAGCTCTTATTATAACCACTCAACCTCTCAACTTTGACCTTTTAGATGATTCTATCATGATGATAGAACAAGCCTAAAAAGAGCCTAAATAATGGACACTCTATTTTGATGGATCCTTCACATGTCAAGGATCTAGAGCTGGTATATTGTTGATAACACTACAAGGGGATTTGATCCCCAAAGCCTTCAATATACAATTTTAGTGTACAAACAATATGGCCAAATATGAAGCATTAGTTGTAGGGCTCCATCTTGCCATACAGTGGGATATTCAAAGCTTAAAGGTCTATGGAGATTCATAGCTAATCATTAATTAGAAAACTTATCAGTATCAAATAAGAGATGATAAGCTTGTCTCTTACAAGCAAATTGTTGATAACCTTAAAAGACATTTTAAATCTCTGTAGTTTGAGCAAGTTCCATGAGTCAATAATAGGTCTATCGATGCCATGGAAATAATTGATTCCATGATTCAAATGTATGATAGTGATAAAGAATATCAATTTTTGATTGAAAATATTTTTTAGCCAACACATATTTTATCATATTTAGAGAGGATATGCACCATTGTTGATCCTAATCTCTCACCTGAGCTACCATAGTCCCAAGATTTTTATAACTATTTCCATAGCCATGTCTTTCCTTACAACCTTTCTAATAACAAACAAAAAAATTTCCTTCATTGCCTAACATGTTATATCCTCCTTGGAAACATGATTTATCAAAAAGGCTATGATGGAATGCTTCTTCATTGTTTATCTTTGGGAGAATCCAAGATGGCACTAAAGGAGGTTCATGAAGGAATGTGTGGAGCCCATACCAATTGTGTAATCCTAGTAAAGAATTTTCTTAGAATAGGCTATTATTGGCCCAAAATGGAGATAGATGATTATAAATATGTAAATAAGTGTGTTACTTCTTAGCATCATGTCAACTTGATACATGGACCTTACCATTGTATCCAATTACAACACCATGGTCATTCTCAACATGGGGTCTTAATCTCATTGGGAAAATTAACCTAACATCTTTAGATGGCCATAAGTACATTTTGACTACAACTGAGTACTTTACTAAATGGATTAAGTCCATTCCTCTCACTTATGTTATCATAAAACAAATATTCAAATTCGTTCATTACCATATCATCTGTTGATATGGCATCCCAACTCGTATTATATCCGATAATGGCAAATCCTTTGTAAATCAAGATGTGATATCTCTTTGTGAAAAATTAAAGATCAAGCACAAGAAATCCACTCCATATAATCTATAAGGCAACATACAAGCTAAGGCATCAAATAAGACCTTTTTATCCATCTCAAAAAAGATTGTCAATAATGCTAACCATAATTGGCACTTGCAACTCTTCCCTACCCTCTGGGCTTATAGAACCAATCATCGTACCCCGACTGAAGCTACTCCATACTCATTTGTTTTTGTCACTAAAGATATCATCCCAATTGATATTGAGATCCCATCATTAAGAATATCACTAGAGTACATTGAAGATAATGAAGACTATAGAGCCTCACAACTACAAAAACTAGAAATTATTGATGGTAAGCATTTGGCTGTCCTAGAAAACTTGTAGGCCTATCAGAATAGATTATGGAAAATCTACAAAAAATGCATTCTCCCTTGATAATATGAGATTGGTGACTTAGTTTTGAAAGAGAACCAGAAGAACATGAATACTGAACCTAAAAAGAAAGGCAAGTTTTAGCCTAATTGGTTAGGACTATACATTGCCACGATAAACTATGGATCATGAGCATATTGATTAACTAAACCTAATGTTGAATAAATTTTAGAGCCCATGAAAATCATTCACCTTAAGATATTATACACATGAAAAACTTTGAACCATTGTCATAAGACCCCTAACTTGGGGGCAACTTATGCTATCATCCTTTTATCCCACTTTGAACGCATTTTATATTACCTTGGACCACTTTTCATGAATCCTGATGATAAAGGCTTTTAAATCTTGGCACTCTGACACATTCTTCATCCCATTCTAGATTGCTCTCTTCAAGATGCATATTATTTTTTATGTCTAGGACATGTTATAAACTTGAAATGTTTTTATCCCTTGACCAATTATGATCTCATTTTTTTCTCATAAGTAGTATAGCTAGGATAATCTTGCATAACTTTTGATAGTTGAAAAATTTACATCTTCTTAGTACAAGTATTTTGATACTTTCTTATTTTATCAGGAACCTCACTCTCACCTATTTATGAGCATGGGGTGTTACAACTAGCTTAGATATTTTATTGAAACCTCTACTCTTAGGATATGAATTTCCTCAACTAGATGGTTCCACCTTGTACATATTTTATCCCAAAAAACACCAAAAACATTATAAATATTTTGAAAATACCAAAAACATTAGAACATGATCCATTAAAAAAAAAACAAAACATTATCTCATGCTTCTGTACATTTATACATTCCCATTCCACCATCCCATGCTCTCACCATTTTGAAAGCAACTACTAATTTTGAATGCTCTTGCCATTTTGTGAGAAACTATTAATTTTAAATGATCTCACCATTTTGCAAGCAACTGTTAAGTTTGAATGGTCTTGTTATTTTGTGAGCAACTATTATGTTTGAATGCTCTCCCCATTTTATGAGTAGCTATTAATTTTGAATGTTATTGCCATTTTACAAGCACAGGAACACCAGTTCATCTCATCTTATCCCATGTACTTGTCATTTTACGAGATCATTATTTTTTATCTCATCATTTTCTTATTTTCTAGACCATTCTCATTTATTTTTTATCTTCCATACTCTTTTATAATATTAATCATGCTGGTCTGATCATCATTTTCCTTCTATCCCATTTGTTGGGAGAACTACATTTGGCTTGAAATTCATGTTAGAACATACATCCATGGAACTATATAGGTAGTTTCCACTTGTCTTATACATCTGGGGTTAGCTCAGCCAAATCCTTCCTTTTCTTCTCTTCCCCCATGTCTTCTATCATTGTTCCTCTTTAATTAGGGAACAATTATTGTGGCATTATTCTTTGTTATGATGTGTGGAAAGTAACACTCTACCGCACATACATGAACATTTGTCTTTAAACTACACTAACTTGGTTTTTTGTTTATGTGTGTTTAGTTGGGTTTTTTTGGTGTTTTGTTGTGCTTTTACACCTCTCATTTTATTTCTTCTCCTTTTCTCTTTTTATTCCTTCTTATCTCATTCTTGGTCTTGTGTTTCTTTATCTTGTTTTTCTATTTGATTTTGCTTTTCTCTTTTATGTTCAAGAACACCTTGATGGTTCACATGGATCTTGATTATCCATATCTTGGTCTCATATCATTAATATGTTCTTACATTTTGTTTTTTAACATTTTTGTTCCTACTTAAGTATTGATAGATCATATCTTGATTTCAAGTTGGGTTCATTTATGTTTATCTTTTTCTTTGTTTCTACTTTTTTTGTTTAAATGTAAATCACTGTAACTCTAGTTTTGGTCATTTTTTTACCATTATCCTTAGGTATAGATATTCACATTTGAGCTAGCTAAATGCAATTAGAATCTTGTGTCATTCTAAGTTATTCATACTTATGATGCCTAATTTCTTTTGCTATATCAAGCACTTTGTGCTCAGGTCTTAACATCGTAACATCAACATCAGCTCTAATGAATGATTCTCAAGAACACTTTGCAAAACTTAGGCTCATTATATAGAATTAGGCTTCTACGTAGCATGCATTTCAAGCATATTTTTCTATGCTTAGATGTTCATCTCTTTGCAAACATTATTAGTTTAATAAATTCTTCATCACTTTTCATCATTCTTCATTCCATTCTCTCCCAAACTTTGGTTAACTACATTGGCCTAAAGTTCATGATGGAACATGAGTCCATGAAACTATGTAGGCAACACTCAATTTATATTGAGGTTAGCTCATCTATCTCCATTATTCTTTTCATCTCTCATCACTTTGTGAATTATCATATGATTGATTTTATATGGCTTTCTAAGCCCTTACACCACCGTATGTAAATTTGCGCCCAGTCACTTTAACCTATCTTTTCAGTTATATCTTTGAACTATTTTGATTGTTAATTTCCCATGCTAGGGCACACAATCTAATCCACATTCAAATAAAATTAGCTCTATATGGGAAAATCATTATTCATTCTTTATCAATGATCAAGATTCACCCTATTGGGGCATAACTATTTTATCATGATCAAATTTGCTCTACTAGGGTACTTATTATTATCTTTTATTTGGATACCCTAGTCTAGTGGTGCTTCCCTTCCTAAAGCGAAACATTCTCCCTTTTCCTCTAATTCCAAGCTCTCCACATTAAGGCCCATGATGGTGATATTTTTATAGTGTGCAACTTGTCTCATGATTGACCAATGTCGTAAGCCTGCAACTTGTACTCTCAAATTGGGTATATTTAAAGTGTGTCCCTTACATTTATGGATTATATCTTTCCCATTACCCCAATCTCTAGGGCCTATTATACCTATAATTATATTTTGATCATTGATGGTAATCATGTGTGTAAGCATTAAATCACCTAGATGTGATCTATTCCATGGGTTAATCTCTCACTTTCTCTCTCTTTTCGAGAGTCCATTTTCTCTTAGTATGTCCTCTCGAGGGGGCATCATGGGTCTATTATAGTTTATTCTTGACAAATATTTTATTTGAAAATATTCTTCTTCACCTAAATGTCTCGCTATGCCTTCTCAAATAGGGGCAAAATGTAGACATCCAATTCCTAACACCATTTGTGTTGAAATTGTCAATCTTACTCGAATTGCACTCAAATGCACTTTTTAGGTCAAAATCTATAAAATTTCCTAAATGGTTCAAACTTGTCATTTACAAGTGCCATTTTAGGTTAAAGTATCCCTAAATAGGGCAATCCATTTTTTGTGCTAGCTAACTATGATCAGATCATTTCGAGTCAAAATGACAATTTCACTATTTAATGCTCTAGATCACTCTTTTATTTTAATTTATTGGTACACATCATGTACGTTTGTTATTTATTTTTGTCAACATCCTAAATTGGAATATGATTCCAACACATCTAACGTCACCTTCTAATTCTTTCTAAGTCAAATTACAACCCAATAATATGACTTTTTGATCATTTTGATTAATTAAGGACCAATTTTCAAATAATTGCACAATTATTGATTAACCTTATTTAAACCTAATTAATCCAAATCAAGAGATTAAGTGGATTTTCTATGAGAGTTGTTAAATATATATTTTTTTGAAAATTTATTCCTATTATCTGCATCACCTAGTGAAATCATCTATGGGGTGGCATCCATCAAGCCATAAGTGCATGAAATATTAGGATTATGGGTCACCCATGCCTAATTAATGCTTCCCATACCTCTTAAATGTCCCTTCTTCTAAGGTCATCTTGAGGATAATTATGGATTTAATTCCAAATATTAGGATTATCTTCAACCACACATCTCAATCTTGAGATGGATGGTTGAGTTTGATCTTGACCAATCTCAAAAATATATAAAGAGAGAGGCCATGGACATCATTTATAATCTATTTTGGTGCAAGGTTATTATTCTCAAATATCTTCAAAGTTTGAACATTGCAAAGTTATAATGCTAAATTTTTTCCACAAAGCTTCATTGATAGGCTAGTTTAGTGATTCCACATCAAGATCCTAGGTTTTATGGAGTGTTCTTGAGGCATTGGAGGAGCTTACCATCATTGTTGACAAAGACAAGGATGCTTGATCAAAGGAGAACATGTTTTTGAGCCACATGGGTATGGTGAATCTATTTGAGAAGGTAATATGGTGATGTTTTCTTTCATTTGTTTTCTTACTATCCTTTGTAATCCCCATAGGAATAGATAGGCTTGGTTAGTTAGTTCTTTATGCAGGTTTCATGGTTTATGGACTAATGCTTGACTAACTTGCTTTGTAATCCTCTCTACATCTTTGTCTCATTAGTTTCTTGCTTGCTAAACCATTCTCATTTGTTATTTGTATGTTCCATATTCTTATATAACATTAATCATGTCGGTATAATCATCATTTTACTTCTATCTCATTTCTTGGTAGAAATACATTTGGCCTAAAATTCATGTTGGAACATGCATCCATGGAACTATGTAGGAAACATCCACTTATATTATATATCTGGAGTTAGCTCGACCAACCCTTTCCTTTTCTTCTCTTCCCCCATTTATTCTATCATTGTTCCTATTTAATTAGGGAACAATTGCTGTGTCATTGTTCTTTGTTATGATGTGGTGGAAAGTAACCCCTCTACCAAACATGCATGAACATTTGTCTTTAAAATGCATTAACTTGGTTTTTTGTTTATGTGTGTTTATTTGGGTTTTCTTGGTGTTTTGTTGTGATTTTACACCTCTCCTTTTATTTCTTCTCCTTTTCTATTTTTATTCCTTCTTATCTCATTCTTGGTCTTGTGTTTCTTTATCTTGTTTTTCTATTTGATTTTGCTTTTCTCTTTTGTGTTCAAGAACACCTTGATGGTCCACATGGATCTTGATTATTCATATCTTGGTCTCATATCGTTAATATGTTCTTACCTTTTGTTTTTTAACATTTTTGTTCCTAATTAAGTCTTGATAGATCATATCTTGATTTTAAGTTAGGTTCATTTATGTTTATCTTTTTCTTTATTTTTTATTTTTATTTAAATGTAAATCACTATAACTCTGGTTTTGGTCATTGTTTTACCATTATCCTTAGTTATAGATATTCACATTTAAACTGTCTAAATGTAATTGGAATCTTATGTCATTATAACTTATTCATACTTATGATGCCTAATTTATTTTCCTATAACAAGCACTTTGTGCTCAGGTCTCAATGTCTTAACATTAACATCAACTCCAATGAATGATTCTCAAGAACACTTTGCAAAACCTAGGCTCATGATATGGAATTAGGCATCTAGGTAGCATGCATTTTAGGCTTCTCTGTCTATGTTTAGACATGATTCTCTTCACATACATTATGCTTTTAATTAATTCTTAGTCACTTTTCATCATTCTTCATTCCATTCTCTCCTAAACTTGGGTGAATTATATTGGCCTGAAGTTCATGATGGAACATGAGTCCATGGAACTATGTAAGCAACACTTAATTTATATTGAGGTCATCTTGGTAATCTCCATTATTATTTTCATCTCTCTCATCATTTTGTGCATTCTCATATGCTTGGTTTTATATGTCTTTCTAAGCCCTCACACCATCGCATGTATGTTCGTGCCCACTCGCTTTGACCTATCTTTTCAGTTATATCCTTGAGCTATTTTAGTTTCTAATTTCCCATGCTAGGGCACAACATCTAAACACCATCTGAATCAAATCAGCTCTATAGGGGGAAAATCATTATTTATTCTTTATTAATGATCAAAATTTTCCCTACTAGGGCACAACTATTTTATCATGACCACATCTACTCTACCAGAGTAATTCTTATTATCTTCTCCTTGGAGACCCCATTCTAGTGGTGTTTCCCTTCCTGAAGTAGAACGTTCTCATTTTTCTTCTAATTCCAAGTTCTCCACATTAAATCCCATGATGGAAATATTTTAGTGTGTAACTTATCTTAGGATTGATCAATGCCATAATCGCATAGCTTATACTCTCAAATTTACATTTATGGATTGTATCTTTCCCATTCCCTTAGTCTCTGGGGCCTATTATAGTTCTAATTATATTTTAATCATTGATGGTAATCATGTGTGCAAGCATTAGCTCATCTATATGTGATCTATTTCTTGGGTTAATCTCTCACTTCCTCTCTTTTTGAGAGTTCATCCTTCTGTTTCATCCTAGTATGTCCTCTTGAGGGGGTATCATGGGTCTGTTCCAATTTATTCTTGAAAAATATTTTATTTGAAAAGACCTTGCTTCACTTGAATGTCTTTCTATGCCTTCTCAAATAGGGGAAAAATGTAGATATCCAATTCTTAACACCATTTGTGTTGAAATTGTCAATTTTACTCAAATTGCACTCAAATGTAAATTTTAGGCAAAATCCATAAAATTCCCTAAATATATCAAACTTGTCCCTTACAATTTCCAATTTAGGTCAAAGTATCTCTAAATAGGGAAATGCATTTTATGGGCTAGCTAACTTTGATCAAATCATTTCAAGTCAAAATGACCATTTCACTATTTAGTGCCCGAAATCACTCTTCTCTTCTAATTCATTAGTACACATCATGTACTTGTGTTATTTTCTATTGGCAACATCCTAAATGGGAATACAGTTCCAATGCATCAAGCATCACCTTCTAATTCTTCTCGAGTTAAATTATGACCCAGTAATATGACTTCTTGACCATTTTCATTAGTTGAGGGTCAATTTTCAAACAATTACACAAATGTTGATTAACCTTGTTTAAGGCTAATTAATCCAACTTAAGGGCTTAAGTGCATTTTCCATGAGATTTGTTGAATATTTATTTTTGAAAATTTATTCTTATTATCTACATCACCTAGTGACATCATCTATGGGGTGGCATCCATCAAGCCATAAGTGCATAAAATATCAGGATTATGGGTCACCCATGCCTAGTTAATGCCTATTATGCCTCTTCAATGTCCCTTCTTCTAAGGTCATCTTGAGCATAATTATGGATTTAATTCCAAATATTAGATTATCCTCAACCACACATCTCAATCTTAAGATGGATGGTCATGGTTGATCCTGACTAATCTCAAAAATCTATAAATAGGAGGCCTCACAACATCATTTCTAATCTATTTTGGTTGAAGTTATTATGCTCAAATATCTTCAAAGCTTGAACATTGCAAAGTTATAATGCTAAAGTTTTTCCACAAAGCTTCATTGATAGGCTATTTTAGTGATTCCACATCAAGAGCCTAGGTTTTATGGAGTGTTCTTAAGGCATTAGAGGAGCTTACCACCATTGTTGACAAATACAAAGATGCTTGATCAAGGGAAAAAATGTTTTTAAGCCACATGGGTATGGTGAATCCATTTGGGGAGGTAATATGGTGGTTCTTTCTTTCATTTGTTTATTGATATCCTTTATAATTCCAATAGGAATAGATAGGCTTGGTTAGTTATTTCTTTATGCATGTTTCATGGTTTATGGACTAATGCTTGACTAAATTACTTTATAATCCTCTCCACATCTAGAAGGTGGTGAGGAGATGGTGGAGGTGTTTCCACTTCACTACTATAGTCATCCGCAGAAGAAGAGTTGTTAATATAAATAAAAAAGCTTAGGTTCAGAAGCATCAATAGGTACATGTGAGTCTAAAGAGGAATCTAAAGGAGAGTCAAGAGAAAAGTGTGAGAAGATATATATCTGAGTCTGATGATCAACCATTCCCATAGCCAAAATAGTATCACTATGTAACTCCTTGATGTATACTAAATCTAGAGTGAATTCAACTTGCATGCCCAAACCAAGGTGAATGATTTGGTAGACTGATAGGAGATTAGTTGAGAGTGAGGGCACACTTAAAACATTATTGAATATTCCACCACTCACTTCAACATACCCTCTCTCGTGAACCTTTTTAGAACTATTTCCACCCAGTTGTATCAAAGACATGTCACATGGTTCCAAGGAACTAAACTCAATCTATAAAGAGGGCATGTGATGTGAAGCACAAGAGTTAATGACCCATGTAGGAGGAGTTGGAGGAACAACTAAAACTAAGGATTTGCCCTTTTGTTTCCCCTTATTACTATCTTTTAATTTTTATTTGCCAAAGTCATTTTTCTTAGTGGATTCATGGGTTGATGAAGATAATTTGATAGAATTTGGAACACCTATGTTGTTCTAAATAAGAAGGCTAGTAAGGTGGTCAATTTTATTCTTCAAAAATTTACTCTCATCATGCTTTCCTGAGAAATGCCCACATTTGATCCAATATTTCTTAGGCTTATGATTGGAAGAAGAGGTCACATTATTTGATTTGGAGGTAGAAAGATCTGCATCCTTCTCATCATTTTTCTTGCTCTACTTTCTCTCTCTATTGTTAGAAGCCTTATTTTTCTTTGCAAGTAGTGCCTGAGAGTTATATGAATTAACTATGCCCATATGTGACATCTTATCTTACTCCCAAATCAAGTTAGAAACAAAGGTATCTAAAGAATGCATCTTCCATGCAATGCCAAAAACCCTCGTAGTGGCATGGAAAGTAGACATAAATATAGAATATTTAAGACCTAGTTTAGAGAGTATTGATAGAAAAAGTTGTTCATATTTTTTGTCAATTCCATATGCTTTCAACTATAATCTCAAAAGTTTGAACTTGGTAAAGAAGTCCTGAAGAGTGTTGAAGTCATCTAGGATCAATCTAATGAGCTCATTTTCTAGCTCATGTCCTCTCATCACATCCTACTCTGTAAAGAGCTTAGTGAGTTAGACCCACACTTTAGTAGGTGTTTTGTCAAATTTAATGTGAAAGAGTAGATTTTGGGAGATTGAAAGACACAATAGTCCATGAAATTTGTCATAATGGTTAAACCATTTGATTTTCACTCTAACATTAGTAGGTTCAATCTTAATGCCCATTATAATTTGATGGTAACCCTTGGATTAAAAGTTGATTTCCATTCTAGGTTTCCATTCATGATAATTAAATGGTGTAAGTAGACTAATAGAGAGTGAATATATAGCATAAAAGTAAAGATTATTACAGTAAGTAAATAAGAATGTAAAAAAAGAAAAAATGCACAACACAACATAGTACCCCCTTAAAACTATCAATAGTGAACCCCCTTGAATGTCTCAAATATAAACACACTCAAATAAATGTTAGAGTCAATTGAAAATGCAACTTGAGTAGTGGGTGTGTAAGTATAAATAACTAAAGGGATGTTGGATTCAATTGATAATGTGTCCAAGAGAGAGTACAATAAAGAAGAAGTGAGATTTAAGCCATTAAACCATTAACAAATAGATGTTAAAAAAATCCAAAATAATACCACCAATGCATAAATCTTAAAAAACTATGCACTTTCAAAAAAATATTACTCAAAATAGAGTTATTGATTGAAAGTTATGGCACTTACAAGTTCTTACTCCCACATATTCCTGGACCCTTTCCAAATACTTACTTGGTTTTTTCAACCTAATTTACTTGCTCAAGTTTCTGAAGATACATTACTTGATTGAAGTTGTGAAATATATTTAATTTCCTAGGGTTTCAAACATGCTTTACTTGATCGTGCTTTTGAGTAACTTCAACTCAAGTTTTCCAACAACTTCTACTTTAGGCTTTCCAACAACTTTTACTTTGGGGCTTTAAACAACTACAAATCTAGTTTTCTAATAGATACTACTTAAATATTTTCAACAAATTCTACTTTAGGGTTTCGAATAATTTCAACTTGGGTTTTCCAACAACTTCTACTTCAAGATTTTAGACAACTACAGCTAATTTATATGCAAGTAGTTAGGGTTCAAAATTTTGATTACTTCTCCAAGTAAGTTATCGGGTTTTAGAAAATTTATTCCTTCTCCAAGCAAGTTTTTAAGGTTGTGAAGTATGATTACTTCCAATTTACTAGGGTTGTGAAGTTAGATTACTTAAATAATTGGATTTACAGGTTTTGTAGGCTCTTCTACTTGTCTATATAGATGTCTAACCAGCAAGAAAAAACTTGAGTTCTAGAAAATCCATGAACTTTCTAAAAAATCTAAGAGAGAACTATTTTATATCTCAAAATACACACAAAAAATATGAAAACATATTTTTCATCAATGGTATTTTGACACATGTTTCAAGGTAGAGAAGAATCATGCCTCTAAGGTTAAAAAAGTGGCCATAAATCTATGACCTTTCTCAAATATTTAAGAGAGACCCATTTGAGATATCAAAAAACTAAGAAGGAATATGTAACTAGATTTTGTTTTGATTTCATCTAACATGAGTTTTGAGGTAAATAAAAATCATGCCTCCAAGGTCAAAAAAGTAGTCATACAAAAGAAAAACCAGCAATGGTGAATGCAAAAGGATCGTGCCAAAGGAGACAAACACACGAGGCTATCTAGAAAGCTCTGATACCATGTTAGAGTGTTCCAAATTTTTTGAATAGTGAGCATGTAGTAATGTCAAATTCCTATAGAGGCATAATGAGAGCTCCAAAAACAAGAAAATTCCACAAAGGAAATATTTTCATTAACCAAATTAGAAGAAGAAGAAAGTACATAAGGGTGAAATCAAGTCACCAAAAAGGCAAAACCCTAATTCATAATTACAACCCACTTAAAGGTAAATGACCCCTAATGACTTAATTAACTAACCTAAGTAAGCTAAAAAGATGTGTAGGTAAAACCACTAGGTTGGAAAACTCCTACACTAACATATTTATAAGAAAACCTTTTGAAAAATTCCTTTAGTTGACCTTATGAAATGCATAAGAAGACCTAAAAGATTATTTATAAATTTGGAAACTAGTCATTATTTGACACAACAAGTAGCCACTCTAAGTGTATAGGCCCATAACCACATTTCTATCTACCTAGCACAAATATATTATAGAAAGTGAGAGATAATTATCTTAAGCTAGAGATAGTTTGATGGTGGTACAAATTCGTTTTAGCATTTTACATGGAAATTTTTGTGTAGTAATGATGAAAAATAAAGAGTTGACCTAACATATAGATAAATGGCTTAGATGAATGAATAATAATTATGTATTTAGGTGAAAGACATACAACTTAATATGTATTCAAAATTAGCATTGTCAAGTACTCATGACCATATTTATATGTCTGCATTCCCCCTTTTGTTCTAGTAATGAAATTTATAGAGTAAATGAGAAAGAATTGAATCTAAGTGTGTACAACACACTTTTTCTTTTAGAGGATACTCTAGTTGTGTAGGGCACTCAAATTTAGAAAACCTTTTAATGACACATGAAGTAGTCATTTGTTGTAATCATTTAAACCTGAAACTTGAGTATTAAGAGTGATATTTGAGACCACCCATCCCTAGATTAACCTTAGACTTATATTAGGGCCTATTTAGTCATTTATCCAACCTTTGTGTAGGCCACATGAACCCCTAAACATCCTTAAAGTAGTCTTAGACCTTCACTTCAACATCCTATCCCATAATGCATCAGGTTATACAACTTAGACACTAGCACCATAATTTGGATAGTAACACCAATGGTGTTAGTGTTCTAGTTTGGGCAATATTGTTCTTTTCCTACCTTTTGTTACCAACATATATATTTTCAAATCAAAAACCACCTAGGGTCAGCCTAGACTTATTTTAAGACTTGCACAAGCACTGGAACAATATATCTACATGAATGTTAGGCCTTTATCCATTAGATGGAAATAAAATCCAAATAACATAAATAAGCTTAGAAAAAGTTATGCACAATCAAGGTTATTAATCCCTATTATTCCCTACTTCTACATACATCCATCTATAGCACCCTAAGCTCTTATTACTAAATTTTTAGTCTCAAGCACATTCAAAACACTCTATCTGACATTCATATTAGCTTCACTTGCACGTACACTAGCACTAAGGTTAAGAGAACTACATTGGACTTGATCCGTCCTCAGAGTATTGGTATGTATTAAAATCTAATCATATCAAGGTGTTTAGGATGTTTAACCTACCCCACTAATAACACACTTTGCTACTTATGCTAACCAAATGCCCTATCAACATAGAGGTTTTGGGTCTAGATATAAAATTAGTCAAAATAGGTCACTGCCACAGAATCAAAACTCATGCACACAAGAATAGGCTTGGAATACTTAGACACAGGTGCACCTAAAAGCTCTGAATAGTTTTACACAAAGGACACTAGCACCAAAATAAGGACACTAGCTCCATTAATGATACTATCCAACTAGGGAACTACTATCTAGGAAGGGTTTTGACACCTAAATATTATTCATGATACTCTGATCAACCCCTATCATATTTTTATCCACTATATATTCCATCTAAGGTAATTTCTAGCTAAGTACTTATTTACATCATTTATTGTTATTTTTAGAAAGGTCAAACTAGGTTAATTTAATTACAATTTAGTGGTTGTATTTATTACATTTTTCTATCCTAATTTACTATGGTCAGACCCTTTAACAAGCTATGGATTAAAATACATAACCCTAAAAATTTAAATCATTTGGTTAACCCAACTTACTTTGAACAATGCAAAAACCCTAACCCTAAATAACCCTAGGGTTTATGTTTCCATCCTTTTAAGACCCACACTTAGATTTCAGATCCCTATGTTTTTTTGATTTGTATTTCATATAGTCATGACAATAATGATAGATGAATTTTATCACTTTTTGTTACAACTTTTTATAGCTTCCTTTGCATGCTTGTTTCATTTCATTTGGAATGAATTCAAAGATGACATAAACACATATTTATATGATGCTTTATATTAATTAAAATGTATTTCATATTTCATTATATCTCTAGAATGTTATTATTCTCTTATGTGGAATTCAATTAATAAACAAATCCTTACATACATAGAGGATCAATTAAAATATAGTTTATTAGACTTATTTCATTAATTTAATTCCCTAACAACCATGTTTCAATTTTTAATGTCACTTCTTATGCATATGAAAGAATATATTTCTCATCCTCATCTCCATTAGGGTGCTATTTACTTTCCCTCTAACCATATCCATTCTATCACTTCTTCATGAGATGAATCAACCTATACTATTTTTACTAATGCCCATACTCAACCTATCTACACCTCCACCTTTCCCCTATAGGGTGTGTGCCTATATGCTCAATAAAAACAACTAGGGTTTACATTTGTGAGACTCTAAGGGATCAAATTATCATTATGAGTAAGTTAATTTCATAACTACAAACTAAGAATTAACTATTACATGAAAATATTACAACATTGGAAAATCAGATTACAAGACAAAATCCTCAAGGGCACACTAGTGTCAATCATGTATATAGATCTTCACATAGGCAAAATCAAGATCAAAATAATACAGAAGATGGGAATCAGGATACTCTCCCCCCACTTAACAATGAAAATCTTATAGAAAATAAGCATGAGATTTTACAAAGTTTCATAGATAGACTTTTGGAATAATCCCATGATCATGAATACATTCTATAAGCCATAATATAAATAAATAACAAATCAAATAATGGTCAATCTTCTACTCCCCCAGATAATAATATTGTTACACCTAATTTGGGGGTAACTTAGCTTGTATAAAAAATTATTTTAACTCAACAAAGTTTAACAATAGGAATACCTCCTATGGATAGTTCCTCCTCTCCAATCCCTTATGCATGGCATTCATTATCTACAAGCTAAGGTGGTACATCTTGAACAAGGTGATACTAGGCCATAATATGCCTTAGATTCTCATGTTCTTTACATATACCTTAAACACATCACGTAATAAATCATTTACCATCCATATTTGTGGCACCTAAGCTTACTTTTTATGATGGTAAGGGTGACTCAAAACACCATCTACAAGCTTTTCACACAACATGTTTAGACTACATGTCCAATGATTAGATCTTTACTAAGTTTCTCCCATACAATCTAAAGGACTATGTATTATATTGGTTATATGATATTCTAAATTAGTTTGTCACTACATCCATTCCATTGGTAGATATGTTTTTATCACACTTTTTAATTAACATTAGTGATAAGATCTCATATGATTAAGTGGCACAACTTAAGCAAAATTCTAATGAGCTTATTTTAGAATATGTCTTATGTTATAAAACTATATTGGCAAAGATGACTAACCCCATGGTATATAGAGATATTTAAGACATATTCAAATAGATTTTACTGATAACATTGCATGAAGATATCTTGTTTAATAAGTTTCCAACGTTCACATATTTATGCTACATAGTGAAAGAAAGGGAAGTCAACCTTATCTCTATGAAAAAATTAAAATATACAAGTGGATTACAAAAAAATACTAAGAGTTATAAAAATAATCAATATAAATTAAGTTCCATTGAAAATAAGAGTGATCTAAAGGCCATAGTTAAGGTAGTTTCAAAACCACCTTCTCACTTGGTTTTATCAACTCCTCCATGGAGAGTGTTCACTAACCTTCTTGATTCACTGGCACATGTTTTACAATAGCTCCTAAAAATGCAATGTCATATATCTCCCTCCCATAAAAGATTTTTATATGACATGACATATTACAAATAAATATGAATCCAATGTATTCTATGACTATCATAAGGCACCATGACATAATACAAACTGATGCATCAACTTGAAACATAAGATATAAGATTTGATAGAGGACAACATCATTGATGTCAGCACACCCATAAAGGCACACAAAGTTCAACAAATGGATTATAAGGCATTGAAAATATTTTTGGATCCATTTATAAATCATACAACTAATGAGATAAGGGGTGTATACAAGGGAAAGTGAAGCTCATTTGCAAATCAGTCCTAGCTCGAAGAAGATAAATCACAATAGTAATTCTAATTGTTGGTACATTTAGATAATCGAGGTCATGACTAATATGGATCCACTAGACCTAAGGGGTCCCTAACAACATAATATCACTAGAGAAGGTTCTAAATACTCTAGTCAAGCAACACCATGTAATAACCCTAGCTAGGTCTTATGTTTTATTATTCATAAGTCAATGACAAAAGTAAATCAAAATCTAACCTGGTGCTCACCAAAGCATGTGGGACAAAATGAGGGTAATAAATATAAAAGTAAACATGCATAAAATGTAATATTCCTTTTTTATAGCCTTCCAACATTATTGAAAGCTCTAACTTTCTTGGATAATGCCAACATTGTCAAAAGGGAATTTAGTTAGTAAAATTGTGTTTAAAATATCTTAAGGAGCTCATACATTGCTTTTTGTTAGGAATGAAAACACTATTCATAAATTACTATTCATAGGTACTATACAAATGTCATTATTCATGATGACATGGTAGGTGTTGAGACAACTAAAGATGTGTGATAGTGATGAGGTGTCTTGGCCCACATAAGAATTTTTAATTATTAAAAAGGGAGGAGAGATAAGTGGGGTGCAATTCTTCACTTGGCTATGTGAAGGAATATTGAGAGAATGCAAAGAAATTAAGAATCACATGGGGGCACATGGGAAAGTCAAAATCAAATATTGAATGTCCATTGCACATGGGAGAGAGAGACCCCTTGCACATGTGAAAGGCAAATTGATTGAGAGTCACTTGGGTTCACATGAAGCTGTTCAAAAGAAGAATCATGAAGATCCTCTTGCATATGTGAGAGAGATAAAATACACTATTGATAAATAGTGCCACCACTTAAAAAGTATGGCATAAATATTTCTCTCTCTTGAATCTTCACCTATTTTCCTCTCATTTGCAATTCTATAAGTATGAGAGTTACTTTAAAAATCCATCTTTTATTATATACCCCCATATTTTAAGTTTGAACTTTATTTCGGCTTATCCTCTCCTAAGATAAAAACCATTAGAGTGAAGGGATTAGGATGATGGAAACCTTCCTAGTGTAAGATGGATTTGAGGATGAACCTTCATCTCCATATGAGGTGATTTCACCCTAGAATTACATAGTGATGAGATTGTGACCAAATTTATAAGTGTGTCTTTATTATTCAGTAATTTAATGTGAGATTTTGCAATCAATAGTTTATTTTTAATCTTGTATTTTTGCTTCATATTATTATTTTATAATTTTTTAAGGTATTTCTTACATCTATAAAATCATAAAAATAAAAGTGTCATTGTGAGGATTGTTAGGTTGTGGAGCTAAAAGCTTCACTGTATGTAGACATGGAGGAGGTTGCTGAGGTGCTGAGCAACCGACATCGGTCAGGCCAACTGACATTGGTCATATTCAGAGCATAGGGCTGCTGACATCAGTTAGAGATCGGCTAACATCGGTCACCTCCAGACAGACAAGGATTGACGTCGGTCTCCTGTGTGTTCCAAAATTGGTTGTTGACGAATAGTTAGTTAGTTGAATGGGTTGTTTACATGTAAAGACTAATTTTAATCTTGAGCTATGGATGTAATTATTGTAATTGGATGTCTAATTATTGTTTGCATGGGATCTATATAATAGAATCATGGGTTGTATTATAAAGTGGGCTAGTTGAGTAAGAACAAGGTTAGCTCCTTCAGAGTGAAGAGAGCAAAGTGTGTTCCTCCTAGTTCCATAGGGGTGTTGAGTGTGTATGATTAGGTAGAGCTATAAGTTGTGCAATTTCTGGTAGAAGATCCATAGGGGTGATGGTTTGGAGAATCAAAAGGGTTCTTCATGTGTGTATGATCTTGGTCGGCAGGTGTGCAAGGCCAGGTTTGGAGATCTACATGGTAAGTAAGATCAGTTGATCTGTAGGTGTGTGTGTGTGTGTGAGATCAGGTGGTTTATAGGTGTGTAAAACCAAGGTGATTTTTAGGTGTGCAAGATCAGGGAGGTTAGCAATATAATAGGTAGTAAGATCAGGTGAGATCTACTTGAAGTATGATTGTGTACTTGGGGTGCGGTGTGTACTCAATATACTGGCAGTTTTGTTACTAATTGGTTGATAGCTCTATGTGTTGAGTTGTGTTTGTAATTGATATTACAAGAGAGATAACTCTTGAAGAGATTTACTGTTTATACCCTAGAAGTGTGGGAGCTCTAGAGGTGTGGGAAGAAGAAGTGTGGCATCTTCTTTATTGTATTTTCTTCTGAATGAGTATTAATACAATTGGGTATTGTCTCTCATATTTTGTGTTATTTCTAAATTCTAGTTACTTGTTACTTCTGGTTAATTCTACATATTTAGTTGCTTGTACATGGTAATCAATTATGCTTCCTAGATCTTGACAAAGTGGTATCAGAGCTAAGGTTGCAGGGAGTAGGTTTGTGTTTGGTTACAGGTCACTCTCAGGGATTTCTAATTAAGTGGGAGTATAGAAATGGCAAAAGAAAGTACACTAAGAATGGAGTAATTGAAAAGCACGAATGGTCAATTATGGTGTTATGGAAAGAAAGAGTAGGTAAAGAAATTTTGTTGGTTGGTAGAAGATCAACATGAAGGAACTGAAGAAGTAGATGTTCCAGGTATTGTTGCACAGGATGCTCTGGTATGTTCCTTGGATAAAGTAGAATATTGGTTTATAGATTCTATTGCCTCTTTCCATGTAGCCCCAAATAGAGGGGTTGGTGAGCCTTGTCAATGTATTGGCAAAGGGGAAGTGTGGCTAAAATTATAGACAGCCAACACATGGGTGTTGAAGAAGGTCATGCAGGTCCCAGTCCTGGAGATGTGGCTAATTTCTATAGAAAAGTTGGGTGATGAGAGATGCATAGTAACTCTCACAGTAGATTCTTGGAATGTTACCAAGGATGCACTTGAATTAGCATGTGGTAAGAAAGCAGGTACTCTTTATCTACTTGCTTGTATTACTGATTCTTCTTCTTTTATGAAGACGTGGCTTTGTAGGCTTGGTCACATGAGCAAGAAGGAGATGCATGTTCTTAAGAGGAAGTCAGATGTCTTTGATAGACTTAAGAACTAGAAAGCCTTGGTATTCATGGAGGAGATGATGGACATAGATTAGTGGAGAAGGCTGAGTAACTCTGAGCAGGGTAGTTTGGATAGGGTTTTGATCTAAAGAGAGCTCGTGAGTAAAAAGTCATCACTCATAAGAAAACATAGATATCAACGTCAGTTATGGGAAACTGGCATCAAACAGATAGGCACCGTCATTGATCATGTGTAGACAGGCAAAGTCAGTGGTATCAGGCAGGTGGAGACCAATGTTGGTAGGATAACTAGCGTCGGTGACCTGGTCAGTCGCATGGAATCGATGTCGGTCAGATGTAGACTGGGTGGTGACTGAAATCGGTCATTGGAATGGATTTTGGGTAGACAACAAGCTGTCAAGGAGTCTTAAATCCCCATATGGAGGACCAAAAGGGTAAGTAAGCCTCAAATTCATTATTCCTCTTCTTTATACTTGTTTCTCACTATAGAGGAGGAAGGATCTAGGAAACAGTGGGAGCATGGCATGAATTCTTTGGAGAAGAACCAAATGAGAGATTTGGTAGAGTTGCCAGTCGAGATAAAAGCACTGAGAGATGAATGGATTCCTTGGTTAAAGAATAGAGAGAATGGACATGTGAGACAAAAGGCCAGGTCATATGGTCTTGAAGAAGCTGTAGGATAGTGGTATAGGTATGATAGGTGTATGACAAAGTAGGGCTTTAGTCAATGTCAATGTAACCATTGTGTTTGTCTTACCAGGGTGGATGATGGTCGTGACATTATCCTGTTACTGTATGTGGATGATATGCTTGTTGTAGGTTTAGACATATAGGGTTTTGCTGAGCTAAAGGTAAGGTTAGTTTAATGGTTTTTCATGAAGAATTTGGGAGCAGCAAAATTCTTTGGCATGAGTAATTCTAGAGATAGGGAAGATCACAAGTTGATGTTGTCACAGGATGATTGTGTGAAGGTAGTGCAGGATGCAGTATGACAAGTGCACCTATGGATGGACAGTTCAAAGAAAAAGGTCCCCAATCACATGATTTGGTTGAGTACATGTGTACTCCCTAATGTTCCCCATGTAGTGGGAGCTGTCAGCAAGTTTGGAGCCAATTCAAGAAGGAAGCACTAGAAAGTGGTTTAGTGGGTTCTCAGGTATCTGAGAGGGACTAGCAACAGGTTAACATGCTATGCAGGGTCAAGCACCTCAGATTTGGTAGGTTACTTGGATGATAGGTGTTGCACCATAGGATGTGTGGTGGTTGGTCTTCAGGATTGATCTTGAAGAGGGATACAAGCCAAAAAATAGATTAGATGGTGTACATGTATAGGTACAGTGCAGCTATTTATCTCCAAGTGGGAGATTGTTAGGTTATGGAGCTAAAAGCTTCACTGTATGCAGACATGGAGGAGGTTGTTGAGGTGTAGAGCAATCAACGCTAGTCAGGCCAACTGACATTGGTCATGTTCAGAGCATAGGGTTATCGACATCGATTAGAGATCGGCCGACGTCGGTCACCTCTAGATAGATAGGGACTGATGTCGGTCTCCTATGCATTCCAAAATTGGTTATTGACAAAAATTTAGTTAGTTGAATGGGTTTTTTGCATGTAAAGACTAATTTTAGTCTTGACCTATGGATATAATTATTGTAATTGGATGTCTAATTATTGTTTGCATGGGATCTATATAATAGACTCATGGGTTGTATTGTAAAGTGGGCTAGTTGAGTAAGAGCAAGGTTAGCTCCTTTAGAGTGAAGAGAGCAAGGTGTGTTCCTCCTAGTTCCATAGGGGTGTCGAGTGTGTATGATCAGGTAGAGCTACAGGTTGTGAAAGTTCTGGTAGAAGATCCACAGGGGTGCTGGTTTGGAGAATCAGAAGGCTTCTTCATGTGTGTATGATCTTGGTTGGCAGGTGTGCAAGGCCATGTTTAGAGATCTACATGGTAAGTAAGATCAATTGATTTGTAGGTGTGTGTGTGTGTGTGAGATCAGGTGGTTTGTAGGTGTGTAGAACTAGGGTGATTTGTAGGTGTGTAAGATCAGGGAGGTTAGCAACACAACAGGTAGCAAGATCAGGTGAGATCTACTTAAAGTATAATTGTGTACTTGGAGTGTGGTGTGTACTCAGTGTACTGGTAGTTTTTTTACTAACTGGTTGATAGCTATGTGTGTTGAGTTGTGTTTGTAATTGATATTACAAGAGAGATAACTCTTTAAGAGATTTACTATTTATACCCTAGAAGTGTGGGAGCTCTAGAGGTGTGAGAAAAAGAAGTGTGGCATCTTCTTTATTGTATTATCTTCTAAATGAGTATTAGTACAATTGGGTATTGTTTCTCATATTCTGTGTTATTTCTAAATTCTAGTTACTTGTTACTTCTGGTTAATTCCACATATTTAGTTGCTTGTACATGGTAATCAATTGTGCTTCCTAGATTCAGACAAAGTGGTATTAGAGGTAAGGTTGCAGAGAGCAAGTTTGTGTTTGGTTATAGGTCAATCTCAGGGGTTTCTAATTGAGTGGGAGTATAGCAATGGTAGAAGAAAGTACACTAAGAACAGAGGAATTGAAAAGCATGAATGGTCAATTATGGTGTTATGGAATGAAAGAGTAGGTAAAGAAATATTGTTGGTTGGTAGAAGATCAACATGAAAGAACTGAAGAAGCAGATGTTGCAAGTGTTGTTGCATAGGATGCTCTAGTATGTTCCTTGGATAAAGTAAAATCTTGGTTTATATATTCTGTTACCTCTTTCCATGCAGTCCCAAATAGAGGGGTTGGTGAGCCTTGTCAATGTATTGGCAAAAGGGAAGTGCGGCTGAAATTGCATACAACCAACACATGGGTGTTGAAGAAGGTCATGCAGGTCCCAGTCCTGGAGATGCGGCTAATTTCTACAGGAAAGTTGGGTGATGAGAGATGCACAGTAACTCTCACAATAGATTCTTGGAGTGTTACTAAGGATGCACTTGAATTAATATGTGGTAAGAAAGTAGGTACTCTTTATCTACTTGCTTGTATTTCTAATTCTTCTTTTATTGCAAAGACGTGGCTTTGTAGGCTTGGTCACATGAGCAAGAAGGAGATGCATGTTCTTAAGAGGAAGTCAGATGTCTTTGACAGACTTAAGAACTAGAAAGCCTTGGTATTCATGGAGGAGATGACGGATAGAGATTAGTGGAGAAGGCTGAGTAACTCTAAGCAGGGTAGTTTGGACAGGGTTTTGATCCAAAGAGAGCCCACGGGTAAAAAGTCATCTCTCACATGAAAACATAGATACTAATGTCAGTTATGGAAAACTGGCATCAAACATATAGGCATCGATGTTGGTCATGTGTAGATAGGCAAAGCTAGTGGTGTTAGGCAGGTGGAGACCAACATCGGTAGGATAACCAGCGTTGGTGACCTGGTCAGTCACATGGAACTGACATCGATCGAATGCAGACTAGGTGGTGACCAACATCGGTCACTGAAACATATTTTAGGTAGACAACAAGCTGTCAAGGAGTCTCAAACACCCATATGGAGGACCACAAGGGTAAGTAAGCCTCAAATTCATTATTCCTCTTCTTTATACTTGTTGCTCATTACAGAGCAGGAAGGATCTAGGAAACAGTGGGAGCATGGCATGAATTCTTTGGAGAAGAACCAAATGGGAGATTTGGTAGAGTTGCCAGCCAGGATAAAAGCACTAAGAGATGAATGGATTCCTTGGTTAAAAAATAGAGAGAATGGACACATGAGATAGAAGGCTAGGTCATATGGTCTAGAGGAAGCTACAGGACAGTGGTACATGTGTGACAAGTGTATGACAAAGCAGGGCTTTAGTCAATGTTAGTGTAACCATTGTGTTTGTCTTACTAGGGTGGATGATGGTCGTGACATTATCTTGTTACTGTATGTGGAGGATATGCTTGTTGTAGGTTCAGACATATAGGGTTTTGCTGAGCTAAAGGTAAGGTTAGTTTGGTGGTTTGCCATGAAGAATTTGGGAGCAGCAAAATTCTTTGGCATGAGTAATCCTAGAGACAGGGAAGATCACAAGTTGATGTTGTCATAGGATGATTGTGTGAAGGTAGTGCAAGATGCAGTACGGCAAGTGCACCTATAGATGGATAGTTCACAAAACAAGGTCCCTAATCACATGATGAGGTTGAGTACATGTGTACTCCCTGATGTTGCCCACGTAGTGGGAGCTATCAGAAAGTTTGGAGCCAATCCAGGAAGGAAGCACTAGAAAGTAGTTCAGTGGGTTCTCAAGTATCTGAGAGGGACTAGTAGTAGGTTAACATGCTATGCAGGGTCAAGCACTTTGGATTTGGTAGGTTACTTGGAGACAGGTGTTGCACCACAAGATGTGTGGTGGTTGGTCTTCAAGATTGATCTTGAAGAGGGATACAAGCTAGGAAATAGATTAGATGGTGTATAGGTATAGGTACAGTGAAGCTATTTATCTCCAAGTGGGAGATTGTTAGGTTGTGGAGCTAAAAGCTTCATTATATGCAGACATGGAGGAGGTTGCTAAGGTGCAGAGCAACCAATGTCAGTCAGGCCAACCAAAGTTGGTCATATTCAGAGCACAGGGCTGTCGACATCAGTCAGAGATCAGCCGACGTCGGTCACCTCCAGATAGACAAGGACCGACATCAGTCTTCTGTGCATTTTAGAACTGGTTGTTGATAAACAATGAGTTAGTTGTGAATGGGTTGTTTGCATGTAAAGACTAATTTTAGTCTTGAGCTATGGATCTAATTATTGTAATTGGATGTCTAATTATTATTTGCATGGGATCTATATAATAGACTCATGGGCTGTATTGTAAAGTGGGCTAGTTGAGTAAGAGCAAGGTTAGCTCCTTCAGAGTGAAGAGAGCAAGGTGTGTTCCTCTTAGTTTCATAGGGGTGTTGAGTGTGTATGATTAGGTAGAGCTGTAGGTTGTGCAAGTTCTGGTAGAAGATCCACAGGGGTGCTGGTTTGGAGAATCAGAAGGGTTCTTCATGTGTGTATGATCTTGGTCGGTAGGTGTGTAAGGCCAAGTTTGGAGATCTACATGGTAAGTAAGATCGGTTGATCTATAGGTGTGTGTGTGTGTGTGAGATCAAGTGGTTTATAGGTGTGCAAAACTAGGGTGATTTATAGGTGTGCAAGATCAGGGAGGTCAGCAACAAAATAGGTAGCAAGATCAAGTGAGATCTACTTAAAGTATGATTGTGTACTTGGAATGCGGTGTGTACTCAGTGTACTGGTAAGTTTGTTACTAACTAGTTGATAGCTCTATGTGTTGAGTTGTATTTGTAATTGATATTACAAGAGAGATAAATCTTGAAGAGATTTACTATTTATACCCTAGAAGTGTGGGAGCTCTAGAGGTGTGGGAAGAAGAAGTGTGGCATCTTCTTTACTGTATTTTTTTCTGAATGAGTATTAATATAATTGGGTATTGTCTCTCATATTCTGTGTTATTTCTGAATTCTAGTTACTTGTTACTTCTAGTTAATTCTGCATATTTAGTTGCTTGTATATGGTAATCAATTGTGCTTCCTAGATCCTGACAAAGTGGTATCAGAGCTAAGGTTGTAGGGAGCAGGTTTGTGTTTGGTTACAAGTCACTCTCAGGGGTTTCTGATTGAGTGGGAGTATAACAATGGTAGAAGAAAGTACACTAAGAATGGAGGAATTAAAAAGCATGAATGGTCAATTATGGTGTTCTGGAAAGAAAGAGTAGGTGAATAAATATTGTTGGTTTGTAGAAGATCAGCATGAAGGAATTGAAGAAGCAAATGTTGCAGGTGTTGTTGCACATTATGCTCTGGTATGTTCCTTGGATAAAGTAGAATCTTGGTTTATAGATTCTATTGCCTCTTTCCATGTAGCCCCAAATAGAGGGGTTGGTGAGCCTTGTCAATGTATTGGCAAAGGGGAAGTGTGGCTGAAATTGCAAATGGCCAATACGTGGGTGTTGAAGAAGGTCATGCAGGTCCCAGTCTTGGAGATGTGGCTAATTTCTATAGGAAAGTTGGGTGATGAGAGATGCACAGTAACACTCACAGTGGATTCTTGGAATGTTACCAAGGATGCACTTAAATTATCATGTGGTAAGAAGGCAGGTATTCTTTATCTACGTGCTTGTATTACTGATTCTTCTTTTGTTGCAAAGACATGGCTTTGTAGGCTTGGCCACATGAGCAAGAAGGAGATGCATGTTCTTAAGAGGAAGTCAGATGTCTTTGACAGACTTAAGAACTGGAAAGCCTTGGTGTTCATGGAGGAGATGATAGATAGAGATCAGTGGAGAAGGTTGAGTAACTTTGAGCAGGGTAGTTTGGATAGGGTTTTGATCCAAAGAGAGCTCACAGGTAAAAAGTCATCACTCATAAGAAAACACAGATACCAATGTCAGTTTTAGGAAACCAATGTCGAATAGACAAGCACTGACGTAGGTCATGTGCAGATAGGGAAAGTTGGTGGTGTCGAGCAGGTGGAGACCGATGTCGATAGGATAACCGGCGTCGGTGACCTAGTCAGTCACATGGAACTAATGTCAGTCAGATGGAGACAAGGTGGTGACTGACATCGGTCACTGGAATAGATTTTGGGCAGACAGCAAGCTGTCAAGGAGTCTCAAATGCCCATATGGAGGACTGAAAGGGTAAGTAAGCCTCAAATTCATTATTCCTCTTTTTTATACTTGTTGCTCACTATAGAGTAGGAAGGATCCAAGAAACAGTGGGAGCATGGCATGAATTCTTTAGAGAAGAACCAAATGAGAGATTTGGTAGAGTTACCAGTTGGGATAAAAGCACTAAGAGATGAATGGATTCCTTGGTTAAAGAATAGAGAGCATGGACATGTGAGATGGAATTCTAGGTCATATGGTCTTGAGGAAGCTACAAGATAGTGGTACAGGTGTGACAGGTGTATGATAAAGCAGGGCTTTAGTCAATGTCAGTGTAACCATTGTGTTTGGCTTACCAGGGTGGATGATGGTCATGGCATTATCCTGTTACTGTATGTGGATGATATGCTTGTTGCAGATTCAGACATATAGGGTTTTGCTAAGCTAAAGGTAAGTTTAGTTTAGTGGTTTGCCATGAAGAATTTGGGAGCAGAAAAATTCTTTGGCATGAGTAATCCTAGAGATAGGGAAGATCACAAGTTGATGTTGTCACAGGATGATTATGTGAAGGTAGTGCAGGATGTAGTATGACAAGCGCACCTATGGATGGACAGTCACAGAATAGGGTCCCCAATCACATGATGAGGTTGAGTACATGTGTACTCCCTGATGTTTCCCATGTAGTGGGAGCTGTTAGCAAGTTTGGAGCCAATCTAGGAAGGAAGCACTGGAAAGTGGTTCAGTGGGTTCTCAGGTATCTGAGAGGGACTAGCAGCAGGTTAACATGCTATGCAGGGTCAAGCAGTTTAGATTTGGTAGGTTACTTGGATGATAGTTGTTTCACCATAGGATGTGTGGTGGTTGGTCTTCAGGATTGATCTTGAAGAGGGATACAAACTAGGAAATAGATTAGATGGTGTAAAGGTATAGGTATAGTGCAGTTGTTTATCTCCAAGTGGGAGATTATTAGGTTATGGAGCTAAAAGCTTAACTATATGCAGACATGGAGGAGGTTGTTGAGGTGCAGAGCAATTGATGTTGGTCAGGCCAACTAACGTTGGTCATATTTAGAGCACAGAGCTGCTGACATCGGTCAGAGATTGGTCGATGTCAGTCACCTCTAGATAGACAGGGACCGATGTCGGTCTCCTGTGCATTCCAAAACTAGTTGTTGATGAATAGTTAGTTAGTTGAACAGGTTGTTTGCATGTAAAGACTAATTTTAGTCTTGAGCTATGGATCTAATTATTGTAATTGGATGTCTAATTATTGTTTGCATGGGATCTATATAATAGACTCATGGGTTGTATTGTAAAGTGGGCTAGTTGAGTAAGAGCAAGGTTAGCTCCTTCAGAGTGAAGAGAGCAAGGTGTGTTCCTCCTAGTTTCATAGGGGTGTTGAGTGTGTATGATTAGGTAGAGCTGTAGGTTGTGTAAGTTCTAGTAGAAGATCCACAGGGGTGTTAGTTTGGAGAATCAGAAGGGTTCTTCATGTGTGTATGATCTTGGTCGGCAGATGTGCAAGGCTAGGTTTGGAGATCTACATGGTAAGTAAGATTGGTTGATCTATAGGTGTGTGTGTGTGTGTGAGATCAGGTGGTTTTCAGGTGTGCAGAACCAGGGTGATTTGTAGGTGTGCAAGATCAGGGAGGTCAGCAACACAATAGGTAGTAAGATTAGGTGAGATCTACTTGAAGTATGATTGTGTACTTGGAGTACGGTGTGTACTCAGTGTACTGGTAGTTTTTTTATTGACTGGTTGATAGCTCTGTGTGTTGAGTTGTGTTTGTAATTGATATTACAAGAGAGATAACTCTTGAAGAGATTTATTGTTTATACCCTAGAAGTGTGGGAGCTCTAGAGGTGTGGGAAGAAGAAGTGTGGCATCTTCTTTATGTATTTCTTCTAAATGAGTATTAATACAATTAGGTATTGTCTCTCGCATTCTGTGTTATTTCTAAATTCTAGTTACTTGTTACTTCTAGTTAATTCCACATATCTAGTTGCTTGTACATGGTAATCAATTGTGCTTCCTAGATCCTGACAAGGATTGATTAGAGTTTTCAATAGGTAAGTATTCCTAGTAATTATGGTGTGTTGAGTATATTATGAGTATTTTGTTATCAACTATCCCACTTGGGATATTATAGTGGTATCAAAGCTGGTGATCTTACCATCCTATAGGACTTGTTTGGTTTGATGTTTCCAAGTGACAGGAAATTTATACACCAAAGAAGGGAGAAAAGAAAATTGCAACTAGAAGACATAGTTACTGATTAAATCGAAGGAATGGGTTAGAGAGGGGAGAAATCACATGAGGGGAGTTACATATAGGACATGTTCAAACATGGATAAGAGAGTATGGAGAGAATGATCCAAAAGACTCTCAAAGAATCCTTAGATGGTGTAGCATGAGCCATATAACAAATTAATGTGGGTAAAGGAAAAGAAATATGGGAAGGAGCAAGCACATCAAATGGTGATAATGGTGGTAAGGTATTGGTATCCCCACCTCCAAAAATCTTCTATGCTATATTTATACAAAAGGAGAAAGAATCATTTAAAGAAATAGACCCTCTACAAAAACATGGTAGTGACTATTTAATATATCATGCAGAATATGACAAGCTCAACTTTAAGGTGAAAAAAGATCCCACCTTTACAAAATTTTGTGATTTAGAAAATAACAACATGAGGAGAGATAGAAGAAGCCAACCAAATCAGTCATGAAGAGACATACAACATAGGTTAGGTATGATTACTTTTCTTATATTTGATGGGTTAAGTAAATCTACAACAAGATCATGGTACAAAATTTAGATATATATTTCTCATTAAATCCCATGTTTGAGGAAGAGGTAATTAAGTTTGGTACACTCCTCCTAAAAGGAGTTCCCCATGAGTGGTGGTACCATGGCATAGCCACCCAAGGTCATGGTTCCGTTATCACTATTGATGATTTAGTCAAAAGCTAATAGAAAGGTTTGATAGAAAGGATCCAGAAGTCCACTTTAGAGAGTTAGCTTAACTTAAGCAAGAGGATAATGTGGAAAACTATATTATTGGTTTTCAGAGATTAGAAGTGATGGTATCAAATGTGATATAGATAAGGATGATAGTCCTTTTTGTTGAGGGATTGGATGAACTTCTTAAGGGTTTGGTGAAATCATTCAACCCATTGTCCTTGTAAGAGGCAATCAAGAGAGATTTAAATTTAGAATCTTCACCACTTGGGAGTAATTTTCTGTCTTATGGGAAATTTACACCAACACCCTTGGGGCAGCCAAGGATCAATACTTATGAGTGGAAAAAACCTCTACTTATGGGGGAAAAAAAAGAAGAAATATCAGTATGGTGGTTCTTAGACTAAAATGTTGCCAAATATCAATATAGAGATATAGGTTTGGAATGAGCTGAGAAGGAAGAAGTTATGCTTCACTTGCAAGGATCCATGGTGACCTGGGCATATATGCTTTCCCAAGGGACAAGTGCATTATATAGAGGTAATTTCAGATGATGAGGAAGAGGCTAAAGTAGGGGTAGAGGAAGTGGAACTTGAAACTAAAATTAAAAGAGGGAAAAATAGTAAAAAAAATACCCTTATAGGTACACTTTCTTCTCTTTCTAACATGTCAAGGTATAATCCCTTTTGGATCCTATGAATTATATGTGGGTACAGAGTCAAAGTAATTATTGATAGTAGTACTAATCTTAATTTCATTGATGAGGGCTTCATGGTAAAAAGGGATCTACATGCAGAATAGTTCAAAGGCTTTGATATGGTGGTGGCTGATGGGTTTTACATCCCTTGTAAGAAAAAGATTAGTAATATTAGTGTCATCATTGACAAGCACACAATCTATGATGATTTTTGTATCTTAAATTTAGGTGGGCTTGACATAGTGCTTGGAGTCCAGTGGTTATATTCACTAGGAGAAATTTCTCAAAACTATCAGACTAAGGAGTTTAACTTTCAAATCCAAGGGAAGGAGGTAATATTGAAGGGTAATTCTAACCCTCTACCCCACCAATTTATAACTAAGAGCATGGAATCTATTTCCATCATAACCATGGGTAAGCAAAAAATTCATATTTGCATGATAATAAAGATGAATTTGTTGAGGATGTTGTAAGTTCTGTATGTGATGGTAGTTTTCCACATGATTATGATAATCAATTAGAAGCTCTAGAGGTGGAAACAATGAATATTGTGAGTTTTCTAGTATTAATTAGAGTAGTGTAGTGGAAGCAAGGCAGAGAAAAATTGAAGATAGGAGCATTTTTTGCATGCTTTTAGAATATTTATGTACTTTTGATAGGCCAATTATAGAGGATTCATTTTTAAGTGTCATGCATCATAGCATGACAAACATGAAAATATGCAAACCTCCTATATTGATCTAGGATCCTAGAACTTCTTTGGGTTATACCAGGGAGAAACAGGGGTTTGAGTTGTCATTTCTTGAGGACAATCAATCTTTGAGGGAGGAGGACTATAATGTCCCTTTTTTATAGCATTCCAACATTCTTGGAAGCTCCAACTTTCTTGGAGAGTGCCAAAATTGTCAAAAGGGAATTCAATCAGTATAATTATGTTAAAAATATCTTAAGGAGCTCATACATTGCTTTATATTAGGAATGAGAACATTATTCATAAATTATTATTCAAAAGTAATCTTCACTAGCACAATTCACATGCCACTATTCATAGTGACATGATAGATGTTGATGTGGCATAGTGATGAGGTGTCTTAAGTGATGTGGTTTGGCCCACATACAAATTTTTAATTTTTAAAAAGGGAGGAGAGAGAAGTGGAGTATAATTATCCACTTGGCCATGTGAAGGAATATTGAGAACATATGAAGAGATTAAGAATCACATGGGGGCACATAAGAAAGTAAAAATAAAATATTGAATATCCCTTACACATGTGAAAGGCAAATTGATTGAGATTCATATGGGGTCACATGAAGTTGGTCAAAAGAAGAATCATGAGGATCCTCTTGCACATGTGAGAGAGACAAAAAACACTATTGCTAGATAGTGCCACCACTTCAAAGTATGGCATAAATCTTTCTCTCTATTGAATCTTCACCTCTTCTACCTCCCATTTGTAATTCTATAAGTATGAGAGTTCATTCCATGTAAAATCTATCTTTTATCATATGCCCCCATATTTCAAGCTTGAGCTTTGTTTTAGCTTATTCTCTCCCAGGATGAAAACCTTTGGAGTGAAGGGATTAAGAGGATGGAAAAATTCCTAGTCTATGATGGATTTGAGGATTAAAACCTTCATCTCCATATAAGGTGATTCCACCCTATAATTTCATAGTGCCGAGATTATGATCACATTGTGATTAACTTTGTAAGTGTGTCCTTATTATTCAGTAATTTAATGTGAGAGTTTACATTTAGTATTTTATTTTTAATCTTGTATTTGTGCTTCATGTAGACACTAAAAAAATGTGTAATGCATTTGTAGTCTTCAAACCACCCTAAGACCCCCTTTAATTACCTTGGACCATTTCATAACTTCTTAACTACCAAACTTAAGTGAAAATGACTAATATTAGCCATTTTGAATATCTTCATAACCATCAGTGATCAACCCTTAACAACTAACAATTGAATAAGACTACCAGGTTTTAATTGAACTCTTGCATGATCAAAGGAATCAATTATATCTCAACCAAAAATCACTCATTGATTACCAACTATCTAGTTGTAATTTGATGTTTGCATGATCAATGCATAATTAGACTATTTGATAAACCATTTTTTAAGCTCTTTGATTTAAACCTATCTTTCCTCTATATTAAGAGATGAAGAGAAGGTTGAAATGATCATCAAGATCAATTAGATAGGTGCAAGATGTTCTAACTCCCTAGTGAATCCAAAAGCTAAGTATATGTTTTTTTATCAAGATTTAGTAATTAGTTCTATTTGTTTCATTGATTGTGTCATCTTTATTTATTTCCCTCTCATCCCATTTTATTGTGTTGGAGTTTTACAACTTTAGACATTTCACCTCCTTCCCAAAACCACCCACAAACCATTATCACTCACCCAAACACCTGATCCCTGAACTGGATACCTCTGAGTATAATTTCCTATCTCATGACCAATATTCAATCCAAACACCACACTCAGAACCTCTTTGTAACTCTCCTTAATAGGTTTCTTTTCCCAAACCAAATCCCATAGTAGCTATCAATGGTCTTGCCTAACTATCAATGGACTTACCTAACTATTAATGGTTAACAACCACTAACGGTCACCTAACCACCAATGGTCATACCTAACCACTGATGGTCAATGTGTATTATTTTACAATATTAAGCTAATTTGACCCATTTACCCATACCCAAATCTCAGTTTTTGAGTTTTTTTTATCAAAAAACTTTAACTTGTTTTTTGAATCAAGATTGAGTGATTTAGCATTAATATTCAATTATATATTACTATTTTATTCAAAATATCACTTGTTTCTTTTCAATAATTTCTTGTATTTTATTTTAGTATCTTTTATTATTTCATGCAAGCACCTATTTTTAGTTTATCAAAACTTAAGTGTTTTAAAAGTGTGGATTGATAGCCTCTAAAGAAGCTTGTGATTCTTGGATCTAGCTCACATAAGGTAGTCCACCCTACTATCTCATTAATCCACCAATTTTTATATTGCTTTCTTATTTACAGGTCATCCTTCCTAGACAAAGAGGGGTATCAATAATCATCTGAATTCATGTGTGCACAAAATATCTAGGTTATACTAGCCTCACCATTATTTCAAGTTTTATAACTTTCTTTCTAAAGAAAATAAGCAAATATTTAGTGAAACATTCTGACACGCCTAATGGGACCCTTAAGATTTTTATTGGGTTCATAGCTATAAGACATTTAGTTACATTAGAGAAGAGTCATTATTGCATTGTTTTGTGAAAGATTAAATGTTCATTATTTACTTTATTCATTCCAAAATGCAAGTTCTAGTTTGTTTTGTTTTCTTAGAAAAAAGTGAAAATTGTCTTGTTTTGCTTTCACTTCTAAAAATCAAAAGTATTCATCCTAGGATTAGGATTTGCATTATCATCATCGTATTTGGGTGCATAATAATTATTTTGTATTTAATTAAAATGACACCAAAAATTTCATTTTGGGTTAAAGTTAACCTTACATCTATAATTTGCTTGTGTTGATTAGCTCACATAACTTAAATTAATCAAGTAAATTAATCATAGTCTCACTTCTCTCCACACACATAATACCAAAATACACATTAAATTAAACATAAAAGCATTGACATAAGTCATGACTAGGATTTCATCACCTAACGATCACCTTTCCTTAGCTATCCTACTTGGACTTCACCACCAAGGGGAGAGCCAACTCAATATGTTGGTTGAGTATAATCTCTAGCAACTTGATATATTATGGCTAAGTACTCGACACTCTTATCATTTTGGTGTGTGAAGTGAGGGGGTAAGCCCCAATATCAATCCATGTACTAATTTCTATTATAAATCTTAAGATTATTTAACTACCCAAAACCATCCTTAGACATCTTCTTTAGTATCTGCTCTGCAATCCCGAGTTGGTCTTCATAACTTCTCTAAAATTGAGGCATAAGCCTAAAGAGAGATAAAAGGTACCATAGGATTTTAATGTACTTTAGTGTATTAATTATTTTCTTAGATATATTTTTATTTTTTATTTCTTATTTTTTGAGTTGTGAGATCACTCTTATCTTCCTTTTCCCCTTCTTTGCATGGTTCTCACTAGATAATAACTAAGAAACCAAGCTAATCAGAATCCACCTCCCAACCTCCCATCTTCCTCTTCTTCTTCATCCATGGAGTATATATTAGATATAGAGGTTTATCCCCATCCTTTTAGAATTCCTAGTATCCCTCAGATGGTTGTCTATAGTTATATGCATTTTTCCAACTTTTTGGATAAAAACCCCATAGCCCTCCAACACTACATTAATACCATATCTCACCATGCCCCTACTTTAGTTCCATCTATTGATCTACTCTATGGTATGACATCACATATTATGGGTATTACCTCTATTACCACCATTTCCACCCAACCCTTAGTCACCCAAACATCTTATTCTACCAATAATCCCACCAATATCACCATCCAAAACTAACCCATCCAACTAACTGACACCCAAATTCCTTCCATCCCAACCAATAACTCTTCTAGTATAGGAGCAACCCAACCTTTGGGCACCTATACCCCACTTACCATTAGAGTACCCTCCACTAGTATTTCCACCCCTCTTCTTGTTACCTTTAACCTACCAACCTCCATTCCATTCTAGAGCTTGGTATTTTCCATACCTTCTACCCTTCCACCCATTAGTACCAAGGTTACCACCCATCCTTAACCTATCAACCCAACCATACCCCTAACCTAACACATATCAATTCTTCAACAAGTACCCATTGCACCCAACCCAAGCTATATTCCTAACCCACAAGGGTATATGACTCCACATTATATCCAACAACCTATATCCAATTACCCATACATGGAATCCTCTCGAACACCCATGTACACATACAAATATATGGAAACCTCCCAACCTTCCACTAGCTATCCATATGTTACACCTACCCAAACCCAACAAAATTTACCCTATAACTATGGGGGTGCACAATCAGAAACTGATATGGTTAATATGTTAATGGATAATATGACCAATTTGGAGTCATCTATCTCTAAATACCATAACTTCTTATCATACGATCAAATTTTAATGAACCAATTCATCCATCCATACCAATCCAAACTTATCCTCCTCAATGGGAACTACCAAAATTTTCAAAATTTTAAAGCAAGGAAGATCCTCAATAATATCTAAGAGCATTTAGACACTCTTGATATTTGATTGATTATGATGATGTTCTCCTTCTTCACACCTTTCCCATGTCCTTATCTAGTCTATCATTAGATTGGTATAGTGTTATTACCTACAACTACCTCTTTTCTTTTGCCCAATTAAGTCAAACCTTCTTAGATAATTTTTTCATAAATATATCTAATAAAGTTCCCATTATCGATCTCTACTCCATTTAGTTATTTGAGGAAGAGTCAATTGCTGATTTCATAGCCCATTGGAGAGGTTTGACAAACCAACTCTCTTTCTCTTTTCCCCAACTTGAGTTGATTAATATTTTTTTTATAAGTTTGTACCAAACATATTTCCTCCACCTTATAGTTATAGAATGTAGAGAGGATTACAAAGCAAGTTAGTCAAGCATTAGTCCATAAATAATGAAACATGCATAAAGAAATAACTAGCCAAGCCTATCTATTCCTATGGGAATTACAAAGGATAACAAGAAACAAATGAAAGAAACAAACACCATATTACCTTCCTAAATGGATTCACCATGCCCATGTGGCTCAAAAAATATTTCTCCCTTGATCAAGAATCCTTTTATTTTTTATAAATGGTGGTAAGCTCCTCTAATGCTTCAATAACACTCTATAAAACCTAGGCTCATGATTCCAAATCACTAAACTAGCCTATCAATGAATCTTGCAAACAAAAACTATGATCAAATACAAAGCCTTGTGGAAACAATTTAGCATTATAAATTTGCAATATTCAAGCTTTATATATATTTGAGCATAATAAAATAACACCAAAATAGCTTAAAATTCACATCCATGGCCTCTCTATTTATAAAATTTTGAGATTGATCAGGATTAACCATGATTGTCCATCTCAAGTTTGAGATGTGTGGCCATGGATAATCATAATATTTAGAATTAAATCCATAATTATCTTCATCATGACCTTGGAATAATGGGCATGGGAGGCATTAACTAGGCACGGGTGACCCATAATCTTGATATTTGTGGCATTTATGGCTTAGGGATGTCTTCCCAAGAAATGATGTCACCTGATGATGTAGTTAATAGGAACTAATTTTCAAAAAGAAATATTCAACAACTCTTATGGAAAATTGACTTAAGCTCTTGATTTATATTAATTAGACTTAAACAAGTTTAATCAACATTTATGCAATTATTTGAAAATTGACCCTCAATTAATCAAAATGGTCAAAAAGTCATATTACTAGGTTGTAATTTGACCAGAGAGGAAATGGAAGGCAATGTTAGATGCATTGGAGCTATATTCACATTTAGGATGTTGCCAACACCAAATAACAAAGGTACATGATGTGTACTAATAAATTAGAAGAAAAGAGTGATCCAGAGCACTACATAGCAAAATGGTCATTTTGACTCAAAATAATCTGATTAAAGTTAGCTGGCCCATAAAATGCATTTCCCTATTTAGGGATACTTTGAACTAAACTAGAATTTATAAGTGACAAGTTTGAACCATTTAGGGTGTTTTATGGATTTTGACCTAAAATGTGTATTTGAGTGCAATTTGAGTAAGATTGACAATTTCAACACAAATGGTGTTAGGAATTAGATGTCTACATTTTGACCCTGTTTGAGAAGGCATAACGAGACATTCAGGTGAAGAAACATCTTTTCAAAGAAAAGAGTTGTCAAGAAGAAACTAGAATAGACCCATGATTCCCCCACAAGAGGACATACTAGGATAAAAGAGAAGGATGAACTCTCGAAAAGAGAGAGAAAGTGAGAGATTAACCCATGGAATAGATAACATCCAAATAATCTAATGCTTGAACAAGTGATTACCATCAATGACCAAATTATAATTAGAGGTATAATAGGCCCCATAGATGGGGGGAATGGGAAAGATACAATCCATAAATGTATGGGACACATTGTAAACATACCCAATTTGAGAGTACAAGTTGTGCACTTATGACATTGACAAATCTTGAGACAAGTTACACACTAAAATATTTCCATCATAAGATTTAATGTGGAGAGCTTGAAATTAAAGGAAAAGAGAGAACATTCTACTTTAGGAAGGGAAGCACCACTAGAATGGGGTCTCCAAAGAGAATATAATAGGAAGTACTCTAGTAGAGTAGATTTGGTTCTGATAAAATAGATTTACCCTAGTAGGGTGAATATTGATCATTGATAAATAATAATTAATGATTTTCCCCCTATAGAGTTGATTTGATTCAAGCATGGTTCAGATGTTGTGCCTCAACATGGGCAATTGGTAGGCAAAAATAGCTCAACGATATAACCAAAAAGATAGGTTTAAATCAAGCAGATGCAAACATACATACGATGGTGTAATGGCTTAGAATGCCATATAAAACCAAGCATATGAGTATGCACAAAGTGATGGGAGAGATGAAAATAAGAATGGAGATAGCTAAGCTGACCTCAATAGAAATTGAGCACTACCTACATAGTTTAATGGACTCAAGTTCCAACATGGACTATAGGCCAATGTAGTTCACCCAAGTTTGGGAGAGAATGGAATGAAGAATGATGAAAAATGACCAAGAATTGATTAGACTTATAATGTATGTAAAGAGATGCAAATATAAGCATAGAGAAAGAAACCTAAAATGTATGTTACCTAGAGTCCTAATTCCATATCATGAGTCTAGGTTTTGCAAAGTGTTCTTGAGAATCATTCATCAGAGCTGATGTTGACATTAAGATGTTGAGACCTAAGCAAAAATTTCTTGCTATAGAAAAATAAATTAGGCATCATAAGTATGAATAACTTAAAATGACATAAAATTCCAATTACACTAAGCCAGTTCAAATGTGAATACCTATAACTAAGGATAATGGTAAAACAATGACCAAAACTAGAGTTACAATGATTTACATTTAAACAAAAAAGTAAAGAAAAAAAAATACAAACATAAATGAACCTAGCTTGAAATCAAGATATGATCAATCAAGACTTAAGTAGGAACAAAAATGTTTAAAAATAAAAGGAAAGAATGTCTTAACGACATGAGACCAAGATATGAATAATCAAGATCCATGTGGACCATCAAGTCATTCTTAAACATAAAAGAGAAAAGCAAAATCAAATATAAAAAACAAGACACCAACAATAATTAAATAAACAAAATGGTCCAAGAACAACGTAATAACATAGGATCAAGATATAAATAATCGAGATCCATTTGAATCATCAAGATGTTTTAAAACACAAAAGAGATGAGCAAAAACAAACAAGGAAACACAAGACCAAGATTGGAACAAGAAGTAATAACAAGAGAAAAGGAGGAGAAATAAAAGGAGAGGTGCAAAAGCACAAAAAAAAACCAAGAAAACTCAAATAAACACACACAAATAAAAACCAAGTTAGTACTATTTAAAGACAAATGTTCATGCATGTGCGGTAGAGGCATTACTTTCCACCACATCATAAAAAAGAAAAATGACATGAAATTTTTTCCCTAATTAAAGAGGAATAATGATAGTATAAATGGGGGAAAAAAGGAAAAGGAAAGGGTTGGTCGAGCTGACTCTAGATGTATAAGATAAGTGGATGCTACCTACATAGTTCTATAGATGCATGTTCCAACATGAACTTTAGGCCAAATGTAGTTCTCCCAGGAAATGGGATAGAAGAAAAATAACGATCAAACCAACATAATTAATGTTATATAATAAATGGAATATATGACAAACAAATGAGAATGGTCTACCAAATAGGAAGATGATGAGATGAGAAAGAATGATCTTGTAAAATGGTAAGTGTGTGGGACAAGATGAGATGAACTAGTGTTTTTGTTCTTGCAAAATGGCAAGAGAATTCAAAATTAGTAGTTACTCACAAAATGGTGAGAGTGTTCAAACTTAACAGTTGCTCATAAAATGATGAAAACATGGGATGGTAGAATGGGAATGTACAAATGTACAAAAGTGCGAGATAATGTTTTTGTTCTTTTGTGGATTATGTTCTAATTTTTTTGGTATTTTCAAAGTATTTCTAATGTTTTTGGTTTTTTTGGGATAAAATATGCACAAGCTAGGACCATCTATTCAATGAGATGTACTTCTTTAGAGTAGAGGTTATATTAAAATAGATAAGCTGGCTGTAACAACCCATGCTCTCAAATCAACAAGAGCAAGGTGCTTGATTGCTCACAAAATGATGAGAGTGCATGGAAAGGGGGACTGAGGTGACCTCAACATGAATTGAGCATGACACACAGTCTTGAAATGACCTCAAGTCATAGTAATTCCATCAACACAAAAGGTAGGGAAAAAACCAACTTGGTCCCAACAAGTTCTCAAATATGGAAAATGGCTAGTCGTGTTGTGATAATGCATGGTAAAAAAGTGTTTCCCCTAGTTTTCCCATAGGTAGTTATAACTAGGATATAATGACATAGGTTAATGATACTAATTTTCCCATAGGCAGTTATAATTAGTATCAAGACTAGTGAGACATTGATTTGCCCATAGGTAGTCATAATCACATGAAAAAACATGGATATAGGATGAAAAATACATTGCCAGATCAACTATCACACTACTTTCATAGAATGTCATTATAAACATGGATTGGATTGATTATTGAAACTTGATTAGAATCCCCCCAAAAACATTATGAAAAGAACCAAAGGAACAAGATCTAAATAAAATCGGGTAGGATGACTAAAAATAGACTTTGGTCTAGATAGGAATGGAATGATAGGATGGTATGGTATTACTAAGGACAATGATGGTTTGATAAAATGATAAGAGGGTTTCCCCTAAGTGATGGGGTGAATGGTAAGATCTATGATAATGGCAAATAGGCATATGCAACAATAAAAATGACATGGTAATGAAATGGTATGGTACATGTTTTTGTCCTAGGTATGCTTTTTGATTTTATTATTCCTACTGATGGGGAAATTCACATCCTAATAAAAAAATTGATATAAATAGAATACTTGATCATGTTAATTGTCATCCCACACCTCATCTAAATAACTGCTCTATCAAAAATGGATTATAGATTTGGTTTCTAAGAATGCTTTTGTGATCTTCATTGGTTACTGATTTTGATTCCTTCAAGTGTCAAGAAAAGGTATATTTGTAGCCTCTATAAAGGAAAGTGTGGCTATGGATGGTAAACAAGGACAAATAATGGATGGTAGGTTTGATTGTGAGATGGAACGGTGGATGATAATGGAATGTGTAATGGTGGGGAAACAAATGAAGATCAAAAATTTTAGTCACATGTAATGTTATTGATGCTATATTTAACATAATTTTAGTTGTGGTAAGGCCATTGACCTCTGGAGATGCTCTTGATAGGACCATCATATTGTTTTTTGCTTAATCTTGAGAGTAGCTACCATATGATTATGTTGTATATTGGAAGCTATTTTGATTTTATCTTCAATAAACAATGAAGAACTTTTATGCTCAGTTATTGGTGCCTCAAAGAGGTTTTCACCAATGAATTTGTTTTGATCATCCCATAACACCTTCAAGAAGGTTTCACTAAGGAATGTTGACTTTTGACTTTGATTATCTTCTAGTGATTGTGAAAAAGTTTCACTAGAAGATGTTGAGTTCTGACTTTGCTTGTCCCCTAGCACCTCTAAAAAGGTTTCACTAGGAGATTGTTCTTTTAAATGAATTTGGTCATGGTCCCCCTGATATTCTACAAATGATATGTCACCATGGATGTAGTTCAACAAAGTGTGGTTCTGTTGGTCTCGATCGACACTTATGAGAGGTGGGATGTTAATAAAATGGCTATGTTGGGTGGTAATAATGGGATGGTGAAAGGCATCACAATCCTCATAGAAGATGATAGGAGAACTTATGTTGATGCTAAAGTAATCATCCTTAAAAAATGTAGAAAGATCAAAAATATATTCAAATTGATCTACAAGGCAATTGTAATCAATATTGTAACAACCAATACTATAATCTATTTTTGACTCTGATTATGAAGCAAATGACTCTAAATCTAATGTCATGACTGATGTTGATTCTATTTTTGATGCTAAATCCAATGTTGGTTAAAAAATGGAACCTGACTCTAATATTGATTCTTCATCTGATATGATTATTTTGATAATGCTTTGTTGAATGTTGAATTTTCTTACAAGTAATGGCCTATGATGGCATAATGGGCTTAATAAAAACTAATTCTTGGAAGGGTTCAACATAGATTGACTCTCTAAGTGAATCCCCTCAAAAAGAGGGAACTTCTCAAGGGATGTCTCGATAAAATCATGTATATCAAAGTGAGACTCCTCAATGAGTGGGAAAAGATCAAGAGACAACTCTATCGAGACTGGCTTGTCAAGGAGATGATGCTCTTTAAAAATAAGTAACATATGAATAGGTAACTTATCATAGTTTATCTTGTCACAAATTGGTGTTTCAACAATAACATGTTGGTTTAGGTTCATAATTAGTCACAAAAGATCAATTTTGAACACATTTTGATCCTCATAAGATGGATTTTGAAGAGGTAATGGTTATTGTTTAGGCTAGAAGATTAACACATAATTTCTAAATTGGGGAACATTTGGTTTAATGAGAACAATGCTTTGTGGTTCAATAATGGACTCTTAAAAGATTAGACTATTGAATAAGGGATAAAAAATAATTGGTTTATCAAATGAAGGTTCTTCAATAATAAGTTCATCAAAAACTGGTGATGGGTCAAGAATGGTAATAACTAGACACTTTTTAGTTTGGTTGTTTGTGCAAACCAAAGGAAGAGGTCCTAAAATGGTCATGACTAGATGCTTCTTAGTTTGGTTGCTCATGTAAACTAAAGGAGGAGGTCCTAAAATGGTGATATTGGTACATTTTGGAGTTTGATTACTTACACAATCCAAAGCATCCAAGTCTTCTTGATAAACCCAATCATTCCAATCATGGGTTGGATCATAAGTTGGATCTTGATTATGTTCCCATGATTGATTTTTATGAGGTGGATAGAAATCTATCTCACAAACCATATTGTCACCATAGTTGTCTTGACTAAAGTCATAAAATTTATTTGGTGTGGCCATTCTATCATAAGTTGGATTATCCATGACTGCACCATAAGTGTAGCTAGACATATCCATGTAAATGAGGAAATATCTGAAAACAAAATGACTTAGAGTTCTATAAACTTTGAAAAACTATGTCCAAAGGAAAAATGGTTTAAGCTCAGTCTAACTTGGTTGAAGGGGTGGAGATATATCTCCAATATGGTCTGTAAGTAGAGCTGTATCTCCAAAATGATTTGTGCTAAGACTTGGCAAAAAAAAATTTAACATCAAATGTCTAATGTCAAATTTCATATGCACAAAAGGTTAAGCATATAAATAAAAACTAGCATGTCAAAGGTCTATGTCAAAGTGTTCCAAACAATTTCTAAACTAGGAAAGGGAAAAGTTGATTTGTTAGGTCTTTTGTCCAAACACGGAGTGAAAAGCTAGTCTCATATGAATAAGCATGATGTGATTTGATTTAATCTAACAAGTTTGGAAATAACTTTGACATAGACCTAGCACATAGAATCAAACATAAACATAATCAGTTGGCATAAGGCATAAGACAAAAGGCTCTTTTAAGAAAGATCGTGTTTTCCTAAATAAAGGCATGAACAATGATAAGGATAAGTGCTGAACAAACAAACCATCAATAGTTTTCAAATTTGGGTAATCGATTAACCAAAGTTATGAAACCCAAAAGAGAAAGATATGTGTATCAAACCCACTAATGAAGGCCTAAACATAAATCAATCAATGTTTGGATCTAAACTTGACAAGGCTAATTGAAAACTCAATGTTGAAAACAAAGATTTGACCAAATAGGCTAGACAAGATTGGATAACATCACAACATAAGACAAAGTTCCAAATGGTATACATGACATGGTTTGAAAAAGATGGTTTTTAGTGCAAGGTAAACTAGTATTGAAACAAATTGAGCAACCTAATGGCTTAATAATGCTCAAATGATGTGGTCAAATGCTATGTTTCAAAGACTCAAAGGAAATTTTTTTTGACATGATTTGGGAAGTATAACACTACCCTTATTAACTCAAATACATAATTTTGACATGGCCTATGAACAAACAAAAAAATTTTAGCCTCAAATCATACCAATCAAATAATGACCAAAATACACTAAGTATAATCATCCAAATCTTAGAAAGGGTATGGAAAAATGGGGTTGACTAAAACTAGCAAGGTTTCAACCATTCTAGGGGAATCAATTACACAATGAATTTCATGTCAAGTGATGTAAAATACAAGCACATAAATTGGGTGATCACGATATTGGCTAGTTGTAAAAAGGTCTAGTCCTTTTTACAACCACTCTATCTTGTTATTCACTTAGTGTAGTGCGATGTCCAAATGCAGATACGTCCCATGTGCAACTCAGAAGGAGTAAAATGAAGTCAATGATGGGAGATGAAACCTTGTGTCAAAGCTTCACTAAAGAACTCAAAGGAATAATGACGTCCCCCTCATAAGCCAAGTTTACATGAAAATAAAGAAAGCATAAAATTGAAAGACTTTAGGGTCATTTTCAAGATTACCAAAGCTTTGGAAAGTTTTTGGGGAGTGATTTAGATGACATTCTTTCTAAGCCTTAGACTAGGTTATTTGTAATAGGAATGATGATTTTTATTCCAAGGGTTCCCTATAGGAGACAAATGGAAGAGCATACATGCAACATTCCTCTTTTTGCCAAACAAAATCTAATTAAACAACTATTGCAGACAAGAATTGACAATTGTGTTAAATTTTAAACCCAAATGAAATGTTTGGTGGTGTTCATTTGACCCCTTGGTCTTATTTGAAAACTTTGAAAACATTCACCAAAACATCTAAATTCTTTGTTAAACACCCAAAGCAAAGTTCCTAGTTGATTTTTAAGCATGCAAAAGTGATTTAAAAATGTTTTAAGCAAATATAAAGATTGGTCTTATAGAAAAATTGTTAGCATGTCCTTTATATTTGAAGCTTTTTTAAGCTTAGAATAATGAATTTTGAAAAAGCAGCTCTTTGGCCTGTGTTTTTGGAAAAAACACAATGATTGGCATCAATTATGACAACTGATGATGGTTAATTTAGCTAACGGGACCTTAGCAATGTTGGTTTTGATAACTAATTTTAGTTAATCTAGGTAACGGATGTCAGTATCACTTTGTAACATTGGTTACTATATAAAACTATGGCAAACAAAAACAACAAAATAAAGTTAGAAAATCAATTTGCATGAGTTTTAAGGGTCCAAATGGATATTTTAGAGTTACAAAGTGATCTTCTTTAGGTGTGAGATGCGTCTTGTCCCACTATGTGTGCCAATATGTAGAGAAGATTACAAAGTAAGTTATTCATGCATTAATCCATAATAATGAAACATTCATAAAGATATAACTAACCAAGCCTATCTATTCCTATGGGAATTACAAAAGATAGAAAGAAACAAATGAAAGAAACAAACACCATATTACCTTCCCAAATGGATTCACCATGCCCATGTGGCTCAAAAACATGTTCTCCCTTGACCAATCATCTTTGTATTTGTCAATAATGGTGGTAAGCTCCTTCAATGCTTTAAGAACACTCCATAAAACCTAGGCTCATGATTCCAAATCACTAAACTAGCCTATTAATGAAGCTTGTAAAAAAAACATATGATCAAATACAAAGACTTGTGGAAATAATTTAGCATTATAAATTTGTAATATTCAAGCTTTGAAGATATTTAACATAATAAACTTACACCAAAATAGCTTAAAATTCACATCCATGGCCTCTCTATTTATATATTTTTGAGATTGGTCAGGATCAACCATGACCATCCATATCAAGATTGAGATGTGTGGCCATGGATAATCCTAATATTTGGAATTAAATCCATAATTATTTTCATCATGACCTTTGAAGAAGTGGCATTGAAGAGGCATGGGAGGCATTACCTAGGCGTGGGTGACCCATAATCCTGATATTTGTGGCATTTATGGCCTAGGGATGTCTTCCCAAGAAATGATGTCATCTAATGGTGCAATTAATAGGAATCAATTTTCAAAAATAAATATTCAAAATCTCTCATGGAAAATCCATGTAATCTCTTGATTTGGATTAATTATCCTTAAATAAGGTTAATCAACATTTGTGCAATTATTTGAAAATTGGCCCTCAATTAATCAAAATGGTCAAAATGTCCTATTACTAGGTCATAATTTGACTGGAGAGGAACTGGAAGATGATGTTAGATGCATTGGATCTATATTCCCATTAAGATGTACATGATGTGTACAAATGAATTAGAATGAAAGAGTGATTCAAAAAACTAAATAGAAAAATGGTCATTTTGACTCGAAATGATTACCAATGAATTATAAGAAAAGAGTGATCCAGAAAACTAAATGGAAAAATGGTCATTTTGACTTGAAATGATCTGATCAAAGTTAGTTGGTAAATAAAATGCATTTCCCAATTTGGGGATACTTTTACCTAAATTGGCACTTGAAAGTGACAAGTTTGAAACATTTAGGGTGTTTTATGGATTTTGACCTAAAATGTGCATTTGAGTGCAATTCAAGTAAGACAAAATTTCAACGCAAATGGTATTAGGAATTGGATGTCTACATAGAATTTCAAAACTTTTGATGAGGCTTTTACCATGGCATGAAAATTAGAGATTACAGCCATTAATGAGGGGAGGATAAAATTGAGAAACAAGAATTTTAGTTTCAAGTAAAATGAAACTTCTTTCTCTAGAACCACCAACTAGTCCAATACCAACACCAAAACCAAGGGAACCACAAATGTAGTTGTCCTTAAAACCACCCCTCCTTCGATTGTTAATGAACCTAATTCTTCTAATTTTGCCAACTATAACACCCAAAACCAAAACTGGAACAACCAAAATAAATATACTCCACTAGGGGAGTGATATGATTTAGTATTGGAAAATTTATTAAAAGAAAATATCATACAACTTCCTCCAATTAAACCTATAGCAATTTGATTCCTCTCATCCTATACATGGTTAGTATAAGGAGAAAAAATTGTGTGGTTACTATCATTTTATTGGGCATGATGTTAATAGATGCAATACTTTCAAAATCATTGTCCAAGGGTTGATTGATAAGGGGGAAATTATGTTGGATAACCCTAATACACCCCCAAATCAGTCATTTGATATTTTTAGACAACCATTCCAAAATCATGCCCCTTACACAAACAATGAAAACAATAAAGTGTAATCATCTCACAAGCATGAAGCCCATAATATTAATGTGGTTCTTAGTGAGCTCATTATTAAGGAAACCATAGCCCAAACAACTTCTTCTTACCCTCCACTTATTGAGGTAGTGGAGTCACCTTCTATTCCTTTAGGAACCAAAATAAAGGAAACAACTATTCCACTTTTTCCACTTATTGAGGTAGTGGAGAAACCAACCTCTCCTTTGGAAGACATACCAAATGAGGCAACCATTACCACCACACCTATCTCTTCCATCATAAAGCAATCCACTCTTCCTTCATTAATCATTTCTAAGGAAGAGGTCACCTTACTTACCCCTCCCATGAAAGAATCACATCCTAAGACCTTGGAACCTTTTATTGAGGAAAGTGATAAGGTAATTTATCCCCTCTCACAACCCATGGGTTTTTAAACTGAGTCCAATATTGAAGGAACCAAACCCATCTATAAGCCACTCTCTAAACTAGTTCAAAACATGGAGTACCTATCATAACCCAACATGTATCATGCCACATTTTAGTACCATCCTGGGCTCCCCTATATAACCAAACGACATCCCTCCACCATACCATTATCAACCCAACCTTATACTTCTACTAATGAACCAACCATTATCCCAACCAAACTAGTAGAAACCTCTACCTCTCAAACCATAGTTGAATCAACCAAACCAACTCCACCCAAAGTAACCCAAGCACCTTCTACCATCCCAAAAAATCCCATAAAATACTTATGCATGCTATATACTCAAAACCTTACTCATCTTCCATTAAGTTTGCATTTAACACCATCTATCCCACCAAAGAAACCCCATGTTAAGCCAATAAAAAAGGTGGAGCTATCTAGGATCTCAAAAACCAAAAGTTTGCAACCTATTTCTACCTTTCCTTCCATTTTAGGACCACATACTTATTCCATCCTAGGACCTCATCCTTACACTAATAAAATAAGTCTCCCAAAGACAACCCAATCATAACCTCCTATTGTATCTACACCTCTACCTATCCTTTCCATCCCTTCTACTTCCAAACCATCAACTACCAAGCCTTCTACTTCTAACCCTTCTACCTCTAGACCATATACTACCAATCCTTATATTTCTAAACCTTCAAATTCCAAACCATCCATCTCCAAGCCAATAAATTCCAAAATTCCACCCACCAATAATATTCCACCACTCAAAACTCCCATTACAAAGCCTACTCCTAAAAAGGCTTCTACCCCAAAAGTCAAAGCCAAAACCCCAACACCCTTGCCACTTTTGCTTGATTCTTACTCAACCATATTTAAAATATTGTTCCAATATTCTTGATTAACTTTGCCTACCATCAAATAATTTGAACCCCATAATCCTAAGCCATCCTAGTTTAATGATAATCTGATTTGCTCATACCATAGAACACTAGGACATGATACAAAAAACTGTAAAGCTCTCCAAGTCTTATTCCATCAGCTATGTGATGAGAATGAAATATTATCAAATGAACCTCTTATGATCCCACCACCAATATAAATACCAAAAACACCCACTTAACACTTACATACCCCCACACTCTCATCTAAGAGTGAGGAGGAACTAAAACAGTCCTCTAGCACAAATCTCTCCCAAATCCATACCATCCATGTGGTCACATGATCGTAAGCCCAAAAAAAGGATAAAGGAAGTTAAAGGTGTCCCTTCTATGGACATACCCTTCCTCCACCACCTAATCACCCAACTGAACCAAAACACCTTCACCTTCACCCAAGCCCAAGGTGTCCATCTTGGGTACCTCCCAATCTAACCCTTTCAAGTCAATCTAAAGAGTAGTTATAAAGCAACTTCACCAAACATTGATGAATATGAGTTTATATTAACTAATCAATACCTCTCCCCATCACCACTAGGTGATGATAGAGGCTTTACAATCTATAGAGGTTCAAACACAAGATCCAAAACCTATAGAAGCCTTTATTAGATCCCTCTAACTTTACACCCTTGTTACCTGTAATGATTTAAAAATACCCTCTATTTATCCCCAAGATTTGGATCCTACCCTCTTCATTACTATGTATATCAACCAAACCCACATCAAAATGGTTATGATTGATAGAGGGGATAACATTAACATTATGTCCTCCCATGTGTATGACCAACTGAAATTGTCAAAGAACATTATGTTAAAAACCAAAATGGTGATCCATTCCTTCAATGACACTATGGAAATAACTCTAAGAACTATCATCCTCCACATTTTTTTAGGACCTTGCACACTTCTTGAGCTCTTCTACATAGTAGAAGGTGAGTTCTAATACAATGTTTTGCTTTGATGCCCTTGGATCTATTTCATGAATTGTGTGTCATATACCATACATCGATACATCAAATTTGAGCATGAGGGTCAAGTAATTACCATACAAGATGATCCAAGTCCTTTCACATCATTCAACATGATGTACCAACTAAATTATGTTCTTCTCCTTCCATCTACTTAGCCTTTACCAACCAATGATGAATCCACCTCTTTCACCAACCATGCCTCAACTAGCTCATCCATTCTTTTTACCTAAATTCCCATGAAAGACCCCTTGAAATCAACATTTCAATGTCTATTACTCAAGGAGTATCACCTCTTGACCTTGGATGCCTTCCATACTCCCTAGGAGCATGGGAACCTTGCCTAGAACCCTAATTACTATCCCAATATTGGAACCATTATTCCTTTTGGGACTCCCAATATTTAAAATAATCTTGTCTATGGGGGACTTCTCTATCTCCTCTTCTCCTTGACCATTCACTTTTGATTTCTCCTATCTAGATAAACTAGAGTTCACCAAGACATACCTCCATAGGTGTGCTTGGAATGGATTTGGTTTAGGATGTTATGAGAATAGATCACATGAGTTATTTACATGTAAGACCCAAAATCATCTTAATATATTTGGTCTCTAATTCACTCTGCCTAAAGAACCAATGAATTCGCCTCCCATTAACATTATTGATGAGGAAGTCCCATCCTCATCGACCCCTTCACCATTAGAATATGAGGATTTTGATATCATTCCCCCTAATTTTTTTTCATAAAGCTAATTATCCTTAGACCCCTAACTTATCAAAAGGTTGGAGAGATCATAACCATTAATCTAAATCATCTTGAGATGGTAGAAGATGACTCTGCTACTATTAATACCATTTGGTGTCAAGATGATGATTCCCTTCTCACCTATTTTGGTCAAGAAGATTCTTCTATCAATAAATATCTCCCTCTTGAGACTTCAACTATGATAAATGAATCCACAATAGATATGAACTTAGGTACTCAAAATAACCCACACTTTGTCAAAATTAGCCAATTTCTAGATTCCTCAGAGCTTCAAGATTTTCACTCCTTCCTATGAGACCGTAGAATAGAATTTTCTTGGTCTTATAGTGACATGCTAGGAATCAACCCTTCCATCACTACTCATAATATCATTACTATCCATGATGCCAATTTTGTTAAGCAAAAGCTTCATCAGATGCACCCTTGTATAGCCCTTCTTGTCAAAGAAGAGCTTTAATGCCTCCTATACTTAAATTTCATCTAACCTATTAACTATCCCTAATGGGTCTCGAATGTCATCCCTATCACCAAAATGATAGTGAGACTTCACATTTTCATTAGTGTTCTATGATCTTAACCTTGGTTTCCCAAAATATGACCTCCTTTTCCCAAGCATTAACTAACTTATTGATCTTATAGCTAGCCATGAGATGTTATCTCTTATAGATGGTTTTTTTGGCTATAGTCAGATACTACTTGCCCCTGAAGACCAACATAAAACTAATTTTATCACCCCATGGGGAACCTTATATTATAGGGTCATTCCTTTTGGTCTAAAACATTCTGGTGTAACCTACAATGTGTCATAACCTATATCTTCCATGACCTTATTCATAAAACTATAGAGGATTATGTAGATGACCTTCTTGGGAAATCTAAATATTGTAATGATCATTTAACTATCCTCAAGGTTATTTTCAAATGCCTCATCCACTGTCATGTCTATCTTAACCCTAAGAAATGAATTTTTTGGGTCCCATTAGGAAAGATCCTTATATTTATCATCTCCCTTCAAGGAATCAAATTTGATCCTACCAAAATCAAAGTGATCCTTGATATGCCTCCTTTGACCCACCTCAAACAACTCTGTAGTTTATAGGGGAAGCTCCAATCCATTCGTTGTTTCATCTCTCAGCCATCTGATAGATGCCAATCTTTCCACCACCTTCTAAAAAAAGATGTATCTTTTAAGTGGAATAAAAATTTCCAAAAGGACTTTGATTCACTTAAAGAGTACCTTATTTCCCCACCCATACTCATTCCTCCCAAAGAGGATCAACCTTTCTACCTTTATATTTATGAAAATGACCACTCCTTAGGGGAAATGATTATACATCAAGATGAGTAGCATAAAGAGTAATCTGTATTTTATATAAGTCATACACTTATAGAGTACGAGACTCAATATACCCACACTAAATTGTTTTGACTCAACTTTGTCTTTGTGGCCTTCAAACTCTGCCATTACCTTCTCAATCACAAAATCTTTGTCATAAACAACACCGACCCCCTCAAGCATATGCACTCTAATCCATACCAAAACCAATGTATGGATAGGTGGCTCATGATCTTATCTGAGTTTGAACTTGATTTCCTTCATCAAAAGTCAATAAAAGGGCAAGTTATTACCAACCAATTTCCTAAATCACCTTTAGGAGACAACCAACCTTCTCCACTTGAGTTTCTTGATGAGTCCATCATGACTCTTTCTCAATATGTCACATATCAAATGACCATGCTATTTGATGGATAAAAGTACTAACATGGTGGGGGTCCTGGTATCATTCTCATCCCCCCTGATGGTAAACCCATCCCTTTATCTTTTAAGATTGATTTTGGTTGTACCAATAACATGGTTAAGTATGAAGCCCTAGTGATAGGTCTCTAAACTACTTTAGCCTTGTTAGTCAAGATGATCAATATTTTTGGTGACTCCTAATTCATGGTCAATCAAATCATTAGATCTTACCAATGTAAATATGACATCCTATAAAAATATAAATAACTAGTCGATACACTCTTGGCATCATTTAAACACTACCTTATCTAAGCCATTTTACAATCTACAAATAAGTTCATCGATACAATGGTTTCTCTTGCTTCTTAGATCCTATAAAAAAATTCTGAATCTAAGCTATTTTTTGCTACATATAATATTACTAAGCCTTCTTACACCAAGTCAAACCCTCCTTATATCTTTAGTGTGGAGGAGATCCAACCCAAGCTTTGGCATAAGCAGATCTTCAACTATCTTAACCTAAGCGTCATTACCTCCAATATTTTTAGGAATAGTCAAAGAATGTTTATTCAGAGTACCTCTCATTATGCCATACTAGGGGGAATTATTTACAAACATGGCTTTGATTATCTCCTTTTTTTTTGCTTATACAGTCATGAAATTTCTCATGCTATTAAAGAAATGCATGATGGGATTTATGGGGGACATTTTAGTGGCCTAGCTATTGCTAAATGTATCCTTTGTCTTGGATACTATTAGCCTACCCTTAATCAATATTGTTTTGATTATATGAATAATTGTGTTAAATGTTAATAACACACCAATTTACATAACACACCTAGCCATAGTCTCTAAATATCCAAGGATTTATGGCCCTTCTCACAATGGGGGTTGGATGTTATTTGTGATATTAACCCCCATTATTCACAATGACATATTTCTATCATCACTAAAAAATAATATTTCACCAAATGGGTGGAGGCTATTCCTCTCATTTTATCCAAATCTAAAAATATTGTCAATTAACCATCATATTATCTATCATTTTGGTATTTCTGACAAGATAATCACCAATAATGGTAAATCTTTTAAAAATAAAAAAGTCTAAGGTCTTTGTGACACATTTGGAATTAAGTTAAGTTTATCCTCACCTTATCATCTGCAAGCTAATGTATAGGTTAAAGCTTCTAATAAAACCCTTAACATCATGCTAACTAAATTGGTTAGTGCATTCGGTTGAGATTTCCATTCACACATCCCTTTCACCTTATGGGCATGTCATATTATCATTTAAACCCCTATGGGTGCTATCCATTTCTATATTGTCTTTGGAGTAGATATTGTCTTGCCTATAAAAGTCAAAATTCCCTCTCTTTATATATCCCTACAGGGTATCATTTCCAAGGGTGATTATCATCAGGAACATTTAGCCCAACTTTAGCTACTTGACGAGTGTTGTTTGACCACACTCAACCATATTCAAGTTTAACAAAAATAAATCAAGCAAGCCTATAATAAAAACTTAAGAGAATGAGAATTCAACATCATAGATCTCATCTTAAAGGAGAATCAACATGTAATCAATATGGATTAAAGTAATCAAGATAAGTTTTCTTTCAATTGGCTTGGAAATTATATCATAACTCACAAGTATGGATCGGGAGCTTACCAATTATCCTATATTAAAGGGAAACCAACACTTGAGCCTCTCAATAATTTGCATCTATGTCCTTTATTTTGTTAAACTAGCTGAAACTCATCTTGTGTCTCACTTAAACTTTCCCCTTATTTCATGATATTTTCACCTTTATCCCCTTACATTTAAGGACTACCAATTAAAGAATAGAATCATGTGATTTTCCATCATAGTTGTAGCCTTGATCCTAAATATGGTTACCATGGCTATACCCATAACATGATTTTCATGGATACTTTTCATCCCCAATCAGATGGAATCCCATGTTTGTTGTCTCTCAAAACATCCTCTCAATCACCATTTTAACCTTTTTGTGATTTTGATTTACCTTCATAAAGGTAACCCTTTAAGCCTATATAAGCTAGTCTATATCATCAAAAGTAAAAGAATTAAAATTCATATATCCTATGGGTCATCTATAGTATTTTCAACCTATTCCCTTGAAGGATAGCTACCAAAACCAATAAAATTTTCTCAATGCAAGGTAGACTACACCCTTTAAGGACAACTATCAAAAGGCCTAAAACAAATCTCAAAAAATTTTAGACCATTCCCTTGAAGGATGGCTATATAAAAGAATTTTTCAAAACAAATCAATTTCTTAGAGGCTTCACATATTGATCAACTTCCCTAAAACCTCTCAATGAAATAAAAAATATATCAAAAGACCCATTATTTGGAAGCTACAATCGACTTCCATAAGTAGACTGCCCTCATCGATCAGTGTACACCATATATGACATAGATTTATTTATACTAGTTCTTTATCAACTCACAAAAGAGGAAAGATAGTCTCACAATAAGGTTCCTTTATCATCCATCTCCCATTTATATCATCTATAAAACAAGGGACTTTGAGCTTACTTGACACTATGTGATCAAGAAATTTTTTAGCCAACCAACGAACACTGATGTAAAGCATGTGAAGGGCTTATGTTCATAAGCCAATATTAACTTCCTTTTATTTTGGTCCTCAACAATGAAATATTATTATGTATCCTTATTGTTTTCTCATACCTAATTATTTATACATTCATTAAGATGTTTTTATTTTTATTATTCTATTTTTCTTGTCTTTTCTCACATCTAGTTTTGTTATCCAAACTTACTCTATGTGCTTTAAGAATAATTCATCTGTATCTAATCAAATGTAAAAAATAAATAATAAATATGTGTTTTATTTTGTGATTTCCTTCTTACCTTATTCATTTAAATGTTTTTAATCATAAAACCATTTTAATGAATTAACATCTCATACATCAAACATAACTTCACCCTTCTAACCAATCACATAAACTAATCACAACCATTTTTCACATATATAACCCTTTCATCATTTCTTTTATAAATAAAAAATTCATGCACATATGTTATCCATCACATGTTTATCTAGATAAGGAAGCATAGATTCATTAATTTAGAACATTTATATTTCTAACAAAACATACATCTACTCATGAGAGAAGTGCTAATCATAACATCATCATCATGTCCAATAACATCATAATCAACATCATGAATATAAAATAAATCATCCATAACCATAAGCAACATCCATAAAATCATAATTACATCATAAAATCATAATCCTATAAAAAACATCATCACATGATGAACATAAATTAAATCATCAACAACCAATAAACATAAACCATAAGCCACATCCACAACCATGTTCCTATCATGAGCTCATAATATAAATAATCATATATATAACATAAATATCCATGTCTCTCACAAAGGAATATACATCTTACTTCATTGGCTTGTAGGATAGTATCCAAATCATATAATACATCAAAATAGGCATCTCACAGGAATCTAAGGTAGAGGAACACTACTTCTCCCTAGAGCCTATCTATCTGTTGGCTCTGTATATGTACTCATATATGTTACCCAATGACTTGGTGTCATAGTACTATCTCCCCTAGTAACTAATGCTATGTAATACCATATCGGGGCTCATATAGAAGTTATCTAAAGACTAATTCCTCATAATATCTAAGCTCCTTGACCATGGCCACATACCTTTCTATAGGAATGGTCCTTGATGGTCTTGTAGGTGTTAGTGCCCACCCTCCTACCTATTTTAGAGCATCTCTCCTATGTGACCAAGGCTAGTTATACTCTAGTATGATCCCTCTCTTATATAAGAGTGGCCACTTGGTCCTATGCCTTATCTCTCTCTAGGGTCATTACTACTAAAGCTACATGTTCAGTGGCTAGAGTTACACTTGTGTGATATCTCTCCATGATGAGTGCCTACCTATCAGAGGCATCCACATCCATCTAGTCCCCACCCCATCCACCATGTATACATCAAGAGCTTGCTATACACCATCTCCCCCAAACATTGTCACTATATAATGTGCCTAAAACCATATAAGGTAATTTGGCATTAACCCCTACATCATCAATATTTGTAACCATTGGTAGCTCCTCCTGGTCAATCTCTATCTCCTTAGGATATGGTGGAGGTAGTGGTACGTCAACATCCTCTCTCTTATACCTCAAAAAATCACCTAGGATACCCTACACAAGCTTGAACTATCTCTTAACCCTATCAAATGGGATGAGATTCACCTTGTGATCCCATCTCCCATATATCTACCTATAACTTTGTAGTGAAAAGGTATGCCTAACATATATTTTCCATGTTGGGAATCTAGTATACGGCCTCTAGATGACCCCTACATCCACCATTGTCTCCAAACTATCTCTGTACCAATCCAAGTATCATGCTACTCCCCTAGTGCTCTCAGTGTATAATCACCTCTCCATCTTATAAATCTCACTCTAAAGTCTATTTAGGTCCATGTGTGCCATGGCAATGCACCTAGTCATAGTACTATGATGTACTCATATGTGCAATAGTGAAAAACAAAGATAATATTGATAACATAACATATATGTACTCTATATCTCTAGAGCTCCTAATAGATTTGCACTAGTAATATTGGGGACCAAGCATACACTGTTTAGTCCATCAACATGCCTAAAAGAATACCTTGTAATAGAAATGAGAATCTACTACTACTAGAGTCTAGAAATGCATAACAAGTCACAACTATCATCATCATAACAATAGGCCATCTCCCTCCCCAATCCATGTGGTACTTAGGTGGATAGTGGAGTCCTTTATTATGCCACCTCACATGTAAAAATTCCTCTCTAAATAAATAATCCATATATTGATCTCACTTCTCAGCACCGATATGCTCTATCATCTCACCTTGTATTGATAACCACAAAATTTGATGAATATCCTTTGGTAGGATGGTAATCTAACTAACAGGAAGAAATAAAGTGTTGGTAGTTGGGTCCCATCTCTTAATGAGGGCCACCAACATATCCACATCTTTAGGCATATGCTAATAATACCTCATACCTCCTAGGTCTACTTCTATCATGTACTCCCACTCTTGGTCTATCAATACCCACCATACCTAATCCAGGAGCTAAGGCACTTGGTATCATATCTGTAGCTAATCCCTCACCTATAAAGTTAGATGTATACCTTAGTTTAACTTGCCCATATAACATTGCCTATACATTATACCTATTAACCCTCACCCTTACCTTAACCTATTTACATAACATTAACCAAATCCTACCTAAAATATGTCTTATCTTAAGACCTATCCTACCTTACCTCTTTTACACAACTCCTACCTTCAAACATACTTATTCTAAATTTTAAAACCGATACCATCCTTCTACTAATAATCAATAGTTGAGTATCCATTAGTGATGGTTCCTTGTGGAATAATCACTGATCAACCCTTAACCATTGACAGTTTAGTGGTGGACCATCACTAGTCCATACACTGAATATCTAATGGTCACCTATCGACTGATGATGGTTAATCATAACCTTTGAGGGTCATTGTGTGGTGACTTCCAATGACCTAACCCTAGGTTTTTCCCACCTAACCTTCAAACCACTCAACCAACCACTTAAATTCTTACATAAATATATTCATCCCCTCTCCTACCTCCACTACCGCATTTTATTTACCAACCCTCTATCAATTTCATACAAAACTCAAAACCCCCATTTTTAATGAAACTCTACCTTGAACAATAAAAAATTAAAGCAATAACTATAAATTCAAGGTACCCCCTACCTCATTACACATTTTCCATCATGGTGGATCCCTCAAAACCACTACTACAACTCAGCCCCATGCTCTACATCTACATTGCTATATCCTAATTAGATCTTCTTTACCCTAGCCCACTTTGATCTCAATCCACCTCACAATCCAACCTCAGTTAAACCTATACCTCCCATGTCAACTCTTAGAGAGTCCTCACTCACTCAACTCACAAAAACCAAATCATCATCATTTTCACATAGGACAAATATGGAGAGCCCCACTGGTCAAATTCCAAATAAGCAAATAAAAACCTCATTTAACCTTTTACAGTCACTTTTTTAAGGTTTCCTTTTGATTACTTATAGTTACTAGGTGGTCATTGATGGGAAACCCTGACCGTTGATTGTCGACCCTTCTAGGGTTCTCCCATCCTATGATATCCTTTTCCCAAAGGACCACCTTACAAAAAATATGAACCCATTGGAGAGAAATTCTTTATCTACCAACCAACTAGCCAGATAACATCACCTTGGTCATTTTGGCCCACCATTTAGACTTTTTACAATAACCTTGACTTAGTCACATTAACTACATTGATTACCTTGACATATTTGATGAACTTGCACTAATTTTTCACACCAACCATTTAGGTGCCTCAGAGTATGACCCTCTATGGTCCGAACACCTATGACCATTTTGTCTTCTCGAGATCACATCCTACCTTGGATAACTGTGAATACATCAACCTTGCCTAAGAGACTTGAGTTTATAAGAGTTACCCATATCAGTTATGCCTAAAACTATGGCCTGGTTACCCTATCACCTATCCTTCTAGTCCAAATTTATTTTAACACCTACCTAAACTATGATAAGCTAGTCTATGCATGATTTTTGATATCATACTTAGTTGTATTCATTGTGATTATTTGTATTTAAATACACAACCAACCAACCTTGTCACCCATATTGTGACCTACATATATACTTATCAAACCCAAACCTGACTCTATTTCACCTTATCAATTCGTAGTTTGAGGGGGAACTGCTCCTCTTATACTCAAGGTAACCAACCTTCTACCAACCTATCTATTTTTGTTTTATAGCTTATTGATACAAACTACATAATAAAAAGGGGAAAAATATAGACACTAAAAAATCATGCAATGTATTACTAGTTGTCAAAACACCCTATGACCCCCTTTAATTACCTTGGACCATTTCCTAACTTATCAACCACCATTATTAAGTGAAAATGACTTATCTTAGCCATTTTGACCATGTCTCCATAATCATTGATGATTGACCCTCAACCACCGATGGTTGACTCAGACCACCTGTAGTTACTTGAACTCTTACATATAAAAAAAATAAACTATAGTTTGATTGCAACTCAATCATTGATTACTATCTAATTTTAGTTTGTTATTTATATGATCAATGCATGATTAGACTATTTTATAAACCATTTGTTAAACTCCTTGATTTTAACCTCCCTTTATTTTATATTAAGAAATGAAGATAAGGTTGAAATCATCATTAGGATCAATTAGTTAGGTGTAAGAGGTTCTAAATTCTATGAAAATCCAAAATATAAGTATCTATTTTTTTATATCAAGATTCAATACTTAGATCTATTTATTTCATTTCTTGTGTCATCTTTATTTATTTCCCTCTCATCCAATTTTCTTATGTTTGAGTTCTACAACTCCACAAATTTCACCTCCCACCCAAAAATACCCACAAACCATTCTCACTCACTTAAACACCTAATCCCTAAACCAGATACCTTTGAGTATCATATTTTATTTCATGACCAATATTCAACCCAAACACCACACCAAAAACCTCTCTACAAATCTCCTCAATAGGTTTTTAACCAAACTAAATACCATAGTAACCACTGATGGTCTTACCTAATTACTAATGGAATTACCTAAATGCTAATGGTTAACAACCACCAATGGTCACCTAACCACTGATGGTCATACTTAACCACTAACGATCACACTGTGTTATTTTACAATAGTAAACTAATTTTACCCATCTTCCCATACTTAAATTTTAGTATTGATTTCAAGTGGTCACATAGGGAATAATAATATTGTAAATCACCAATGGTCTGCCCACCGCTTTCTCATTGCACCCTTTAAAATGTGCACTTAGAGAGATTCAGACTTGATGGGTTTCTACAAGAAAGAAAGGATCAATAATTGATAAATATCATGTGTATACATATGCCCCACTTGAATCTCATCACATGTCACATAGTTACAACATGGAATGGTGCTTCAGGAAAATAACATAGCAACACATAATACTGAAGCTAAATAAATTGTAGTAAGAAGTGAATAAGATAAATGAAAGGACATAATTGAAAAATACATACCTTTACTTGACTTAGTGTTGTATAAGATGATAGAAGTGAGAGAAGTGTGAAGGTTTCCAATGTAGGAACATTAGGTGAACCTATAACATAAATGAAAAATGAAAATTTTATAAAAATATACATGTAATATGTGGAAAGATTCTCTATGACATCAAGATTTTAGAACATCTTTCGGTTCAGAAAAAGAGCCAGTAGAAAAAAAGTTATAGGCAAAAATGAAATTTGATTATAAATAATTGATAGGGAAATACATTTTAATAGTAAATTTAAATAGGGTAAAAATTAATTCATTTTTTATTTTTATTATTATTAGAAAATATTGCTTTGAGAGACCTAATTTGAGCCTATAGAGTGACCATGGTGAGGAGATGGTAACTTCGATAGGGAGGATGCCTCGTGGATATGATGAGTGTAGATCAAGTAAGTGAAGCATTAATTTCAAAATTTTGAGTAATTTCAATTGAAATTAAGCTAAATTTATAAAATTATTTGTTAAGCAAAATGTAAATACTAAAAATGATTCCTGGGAAAATTTTAGGTAAACTAGGGGTAGAATGAGGTATTGGATAGGAAAGAATTAGAGCAATAAATGCCTAAGGCATTTATGGTAAATGGTTGAAAAGTTGATGAAAACTAAGAATAGAGTCAACCCTATCAACTCAATTTACAAGGCAAGAAAATTGAGAATACTAAATGCATAGTAATGGGTTTATTTAATATCACTAGGGGTGGTTGATTACATAGTAGAGGGTTGATCTAGTTAGAAATGAAGAAATGGATGATATAGTACTTTTTGGCTGATGTAGTACATAATATATGGCTAATATAGTTTATTAAAGGAGGTTGACTATATGGTAGAGGGTTGACATAGTATGTCAGATATAAAAAAGGGTTGATTTAGTATTAAATAAGTTGATTACATTTGTAGGAATGGGCCAAATGTGTAGTAGAGGGTCGATGTAGTATGACAAAGAGATGATAGGGATAATTTAGTATCAAATAGGCTGATTATGTAGGAAAAATGGAAAAATAATATAAATAAGTTGATGAAGTAGTTAATTTGTAATTTTTTGAGAATATTTAAGAATGTATTTTATTATTATGACATAGAGATCTAATAATTTCTTTATTTTTTGATATTTTATAGAGTGACATAGATTTTGGTGCTTGGTGGATGCATCCTAGGTACCATATTTATTGGATCATTTAGAAAATTTTGATCGACATTGTTTGGTTTCCTTGGGGTTTGGAGGCATCATGGAGATGAGGAGGATCCCACTAAGTATTAATATCATTGTCATGTTGTTAGGATCATGGGAGAGATTGACCAACTCTTTTTGATAGGAGGTGGGGGGGACACTATAGAGGTAGGAATTACCTTAGAGGATGTCCATGCTTTTTTTAGACTTCTTATCATCAAGACTCTAGTTATATGTGATATAATGAAGGTAGAGGATGAGAGATAAGCCCTAGCCTAGTGGGTGAGAGGCTTAGATAAGATTTATCTTGGTTTACATGTAAGCTCATTTGATGTTTATATCTCAACCATTCTAGATGTTTGAAAGGCCTTGATAGGGCTTGTGATAACACAAGTGCTGAGTTATAAGTTCTATGGGAATGTATCACTATATGCAATAGACTTGTGTTAGTCCATCCTAGAGTAAGGGGCATTATATGATCTTGGTTCTATTCTTTGTGTATAATTCATGCAAAATATGTATGGGATGTTGACTTATGGGTAGAAGATGATGGTCCCCATCATTTTACTAAGTGCATAGATCTATGAGAGATTCCCTATGTATCAATTGGTTGGGTTTTCCCATGTGGCCAATGATATGTTACCTTAGGTTGTATGATGGAGAAAGGATTATGTAGTACATGTTGTGCCCCATATTATAGCTTTATAGAATATTACATGAGGGTAGATAGTGTGGTATTATTGAATTGACATTAATGCCATATGACCATCTTAGGCAACTATTTTGGTATGTGTTCAAATCATAATCCACTATACTTCATGGGTGAAGCCACATTTAGTAGCTCACATACATAGGTAGCTAGGCCTATCACATATAATGGCTCCTCCAGTATTAGTGCATGTGTATTGGGAATGCCATGCTAGAGAGCCAAGAGGGAGAGGAGGTACATGGGTACCCACCAAGATACTTATGATTAAGCCTCAATGGGAGAGACTATGGACAAGGCAAGTGTGATAGCAAGAGGCCTCGAGGTCTGATGTTGAGGATGTTGCATATGTGTATGCTATAGGTGAGGATTCAATAGTAGAGCCATAATAGGGGCAAAAATAACCACCTCAATCTCATCTAAGATGGAGGCAACATCAATGAGAGGAGACACAAGCATGGGTAGTTGCATAAGGTGATATTACAGTGGTTACAAGACATATTTGGTGAATAAAGAGGCCACTAAGGAGAGGATCATGATGAGAATGGGTGGTGACTCTTAGTTTTGCACTTTTATGAAGGTAGCTAATAGATGAGGTACTCGACGGGTGAGGGGATGGGAAGATCATGGTTGGAAAAATTGACACTAGTAAAAAATGTTTTAATTTTTTAAGTTTTTGACATAAATTATTAGTTTCATTTTTATTTATGTATTGAGTGATACATAGATGGATTAAGATATATATACATGATATCTAATGTATATTTGGTTTTTATTTTATAGGTATTACATCTAAAGAGATTAAATGGCTGTGATACATTTACTCCAGCTTATGCTAGCTAGTTTAAACTAGTGGGAGAGGTAGCTCAATATCTGAAGGTATGAGGAGATGGTTCAAAACCACTTGTAGGGGTAGGTGTTTCAATTTATTTCACTCATTTCTCAATTTTGAAAGAAAATAAAAGAAAGTTAGTAATAAGGTGTGTAGAAGAATACTTGGTAAAATGCATGTGTGAATCTAGATGAATATGAGAAATCCTCTTTGGCTATGAAGGAATAAACTATGAATAAAAAAACACTAAAAAGGGGGTTTTTAGATGGTTGGCTGAGTGGATTTCCTAGCATGAGCTAGATCCAAGAAGTGTAATGCTTTCTAGGAGGTTGTCAATCCACTTTTTATGACAATCAGGTCTGAAATGATAAAGAAAGGTACTTGCATTCAATGATAAGAAAATAAATATATGCAAGAAAGGAAATGATAAATTTCTTGTTAAAAAAAATGATTAAATTTTGATGTTAGGGTGGTCGGGGTTTAGTTCAAAAAATTAGAAAGGGTCTTGTGATCAAAGGGAAACACCAAAAATGGGGTTTGATTAGGCGTAAATGGGTGAAAATGGTTTTCTAGAAATGTATACCATAGTGAACCATCGATAGTTATGGGAACCATCAGTGGTTAGGGATGACCATTGGTGGTTAGGTGACCATCAATAGTTGGGTCTGACCATCGATGATTTGGTGACCATCATTGGTTAACTATGTCAATCTGGGGGATAATTAGAATAGAAAGTACTAATTGTAAATTTGGTCAAGTAGTGATTTGGTTACAATGTTAGAAGGTGGGAATATGGTACTGGTAACTTTGATAAGATAGAGAGATTAGAAATAAGATAGATTAAAAAATAAGTGTATGATACTTGAGGCTTGGTGAAGGGATCTTAGAGTAATTTTTCTAGATTGATGGTGCTTTAGGACTTTGAATGTGATTTTGATAGAGCTTCAAGTCACCAATGACACTATTGGATACCTGAAAGGATGTTAGATACCTGCAAGATAAATTGAATGCAAAACACTTGATTGTGGATCCCTTTACACTTCATACTCTTTTACTTTTATAAGCAGAAGTTGCTAGTTAAGAATGGGGGAAGTTACTAATTTGATGCAAGATAAAGTTTTTAGTTCTTATCATATTAAAATCTTGATTTAAAGGTGAATTTCCATTCTAGGAGTTTTTAATCTCACACAAGAGTTGGCAATGATTTAAATTTTAAAGAAAGTTAGCGACCTAACTGTCGACAATTAGGTTGACCATCGATGGTCAAGGGGCAATAAGAGAATTGGTGGAAAGAGGATGAATTAAATGATGCATTAAACTAGGGTAGGGGTATTAAGTTCTAAATAAGTCTTAATGGACTATGTGGTCTACATGATGTAAGGTCAAATGAGGGTCCAAAGTAGTGTGACATCAAAAATTGTCATGTGCAAAATTTAGGTGTCTATAGCAGGAGATGGAGATGTTTGATAATGTCAGGCATTGGTATAGGAATGAGCAACTCATATGGTGACCACTATAGCACTTAGATGTGTGTAGGCTCAAGTGGCCAACCTACAAGGTCATATCGATGGCTTGAGATCCCAAACTACCTCCTTACAACACACTATTTAGAGAGGTTAGTCATAGGCACCCATGGACAATGTGACTAAGCCACATAATAGGTATGATGGAGAAAATCCTAAGAATTGTATCTATTTTATTTTGTATTTATATTATATAAAACCCATGGTATATATATTGATATAGATAATTCTTTGGTCTATGATTTTTACTTGTATGTGGATGGATGTATGTATATATTTCCTTTCTAGCACATGTATTTTACTTTTATTATGTATATTATGGGAAATATGTGATGCATGTTTTATTTTCTATCATTATGTGGTACATATGTGTGGTTAATAATAAAATTACAAGGATTTATAAAATTATAAATAATCAAAACAAATGTAATACACACTATATCATGATGGGAAATGTGTAAAAACAAAAGATGAATAAATATAAGAAAATGGTAAAGAAAAAAGGTAATAAAATATTTTCACACCATGTAAAATATTTACACCAAATTAAAAAAAAGAATCATCTATATCACATTGGGAAGTATGAAAATTTGTAATAACATGGAAAATATGTGAAAATAAAATGGTATAAAAACAAACAAACAATAAAGTTAATCAATCATACTAAATTAAGATGGGAAGTATGAAAAGAAATTAAAATGTAAGTGTAAATCAAATAAATCATACTAAATCAAGATGGTAAGTATGAGAAATTTAATAAAATGATTTTAAATATGCATGAAATAAAAAATATAAAGATAGAAGTGTTTATGAAGTAAGCATAAAACATACTAAAACAAGATGGGAAGTATGTTAATTACGTTTAAATCATAACGTAACCCAAATTATCTCAAATTTGAAGAAAGTAATTTTATTATGAATTGATTATATTATAAATTGATTATTGGAATATTTTTGAGGAGGGCCTGGTCCTATCCAAGGCCTTACACTAAAACTCACAAAGAGAACACCAATGAGGTGGAAACAACTGCAAGAATAATTTAAAGATGTTTTAATGTGGTAATTTTAGAGGAAAGATTGGTCTTATCCATGGTCTTACACTGAAAATCACAAGGTGAACACTAATGAGGTGAATGGTAATAAGGGTAAAAATAAAATAATGTTTTGTTGTGGTAATTTACAGGGAGAGCCTAGTCTTATCCATGGTCTTACACTGTAACTCACAAAGAGAAATCCTAGTGGGAATGACTAGTTAACAAAATAATATACCTCAAGGGGAAATATTACTATTGTTGTAATGAAAGAAGGAATGAAAAATGCATGTCATAGGCATTTATGATAAAACCTTAGTAAACATGAGGCATAATAGGTAAAAAGGAGAGACATTAAGAGTCTAGTGACCATCAAATATAAAGGATGCTTGTTCAAAATAAGCACAAAGTTGTATAGGAAAATATGTGAGATACTACGATTAACTCATGAAGTTTATATGAACAAGGAAATCAAAATGGACATACCTTCCCACAAGATATTACCCATTCTTCATGACCTCTTATGAATCCATCGGTCTACTATGAAGATTGGGTACTTGTGTGAGAAAGTAGTTATCACTTATATATATATATATATATATATATATATATATATATATATATATATATATATATATATATATATATATATATATATATATATATATATATATATATTATATTCTCTTATCCCAATCTACTGGCCTACCGCACCTTAATGGACCTTAGATCTATCATGAGGCCAAATTTAGAGTTTGAGCTTTAATTATATATAGGATATGTATTATTAATCAAGTATTTTGGTGTGATTATAATTTTGAATTATATGTTTCCTTTTGAATCATTGACTTTTGTTTTAATGATTTGGATTTTAAATTTTTTATGGATTTTATGATTCCTCCTCCATATGGATTTGGAATAACTAACATGAGTGATGAATGTGATACACATGAATGAGATTTAGACTTTGGTTTAAAGGAAGCTAAGTAACAAGAGATATGACTGACTAAACACTTAGGCTTACCTATGAACCAATATGTAATCTCAAGTTTCAACCATATGCATGCTTAGTATGTGAAAGGAAAATAAGGAAACAAGGAGATCCACATAGATCAGTGTATAGAAGTAGTATAATGAGAATTATTGTTTACGAGATGATAATATATAGAGATATAATACTAAGGAATCAAGGTTGTATAACCAAGTCACAATATTATGTAGCTAATTTTATAGTGTAAAAGATAACAAATAATCATTATAGATAAAATAAAAGAATCAAGGAAAGAAGTGAAATCATAAAAATATGTTTACATTCATGAAAATAATGATAATAATCCATGAGTAAAAGTGAAAGAGAATGAAACCACATAAATAACATAAAGTATAATATAATGGTCCATGTAAAATAGATAAATGAAATCAAATTTGACACATAGTCAAGTGTATGCGAGATATAAAAATGGATCACAAATCCAATCTAAATAATAAAATAGAAAAATGTGAAGTAATACCATGTCATGTTCACAAATACTAATATATTTTATCATAACTTCTATCCATAACATCTAAAACATCTCTATGAAGTTGAATTTTGATGCTAGTCAGAGTCTCATCAATCTTTGTAGAAGTTGTGCAAAGACTTCCTTCCATCTCATCTCAACTAAAAATTTAGGTGTAGTTGATGAAGATTAATTCTCATGTGTTATCTCTTGTGTGGGATACTCAAGGAGAGGAGTGGATGTCTTGATGAAAATGTTATTTTTAGAGCTAGAAGGAGGTGTAATCGGTGGAGAAAGAAGAGCCTTCTTGCATGGGTAACCTGTAAGAGGAGGAATAAATTGTGCTAATGTTGATTGTGGGAAATCATGAAGATGTTGTTGGAGCACTTAGAATTGATTGGAATGATGTGTACAACATTGGTTCCAAAGATAGTATACTTCCCCATATTGAGGGATATACTTTGGTAATAACTTGGGAGGAGGTATGACCTTATCTTTGTGCTAAGTAGTGGCTGGGTGTAATATGTTGATGTACTACCTAATTTTTTGATAGTGGGTAGAAGAGTGGTTATTTATCCTATAAAAGATAACAAATACATTTATTTTTAGACTATGGGGGTCTACTAGGGGAAGGAATGGAAGGAGAAGCCTAGGGATGTTAATATAAATGACAATGTTTGGTCCAATGACTAGAATTTTTGTGAATCTCACAATAAGGCTGATTTGTTCATTATGCGAGAAAGGGATCAAGTTGTGATAAGGGAATAATACCATACCAAGAAAGGGGGGAACTAGAGTAGAAACTAGAATGGACTCATTTGAATGTAAATCTGCCTATGTAGTGGGTATAAACATAGTGGCTAACATCTCTAGAGGAAGTAGAATGTAAGGGTCATGGTATCTGGCTAAAATGATAAGGTCTTGTCATGGAATGATCCATGAAAATACTCATAAAGGGATATATTATGATTGGAGGAATACCATGTGAGTGATCCATCTCTACTCTATGAACAATAATGTAAAAACTAGTATTAAGTACTATAAAATAAGTAATGCTAGAAGAAGAATGAAAAGACTAAAATAAAGAAGAGCGATATTGAAGAACTTCTACATTTCTATCCTAGAAAAATATAGATAAGAATGGTTCATATAAATCATAACCATCATCATATTCTAGTGTATGATCATCAATGATATATGTAGGAATGATTTTGTCATTAGAGGAAGCATGATGAATGGAGTGTCAAGTTTTGGTTAAGGTAATGGGTATATCATCAACAGGTAGCTAATAAAATCAAGGGTGAAAAGGAAGAAGTTGGGAGATAATGTGAGGGTAAAGATCAGATGTTTTGATCTTTATGTTTATCTAATTAGACTCATCATCATTAAAGTCTAAGAGGTTAGGTGTAATATTCCCAATTAATTCAGGATGATCATTATAACCTTAAGTGGAGTTGAATAGATAGTTGAAGTGTTAGGATTCTTGAAATGGGACACTAGGTAGGGGTTCAAGGGTGGGTATTTTAAATACTCCCAAATTCTTGGAATTTTTGAAATTATAAGGGTTTGTGTACCCTTAAGTCTTTTAGATAGGTCCATTGTGAGGGAATTTGACACATTGGCATGTAGATGAGGTGATTGATCTCATACACTGAGTCTAAGATTGACCAGGTAACATATTATAAGAAAGTGAAAAGTTAAAGATCATAGATTTTGTATAGATGGTAACAGGAGGAATGGTAATGGGAATCCAAAAAAAACCTAGATGGGGCATTTACTTTCTATCATAGCCTTACCATGTATTGTGTGTATATTTGAGGTCACATTCAGAATATACAAGTATCTTAATGAGTTCAAGGGAAAAAACACAAGTGATTTAACATTCATAAATTAAAGCATGATTAACTTGGATATCACTGATTTGGATGCTAATGAATATATGAAGATCATATATATGGAATAATAGCTCATTGAGAATTAGGGAAATCATAGGGAAGTTACATGAGAGAGAAGTGTTCACTATTTCATAAATATGGATGGACATCTCTTCACATTATTGAAGTATACTATCTATAAATATAGATAAGGTACCTTCATGTCCTATAGAAGGAGGATGAGGGATGTTCATTTCAAATAATGATTTCTTTAGGTAGTGATGATGACAGGAAAAGCTCATTAGTTTTAAGAAAGGTATTTGAGATGGGAGATGGGAAAGTTCCATAATAGGATCCCATTCATCATAACCTATGAAAGGGTGGTTAGATATAAGTTCATAGTGTTCAAGAACTCTTAAGAAGGAGGGTCAGAGGTATAATTAAACTTTTGTTGATAGTATATGGTTGGTTTAGGTTGGTTTCATGTGCATTGAGTTACTCTAGGTGATGTGGTGGTTAGTTAAAGTATTTATTTTGGTTGGGTAGAATAAATACTATTGGAAGTTTGGGGTATGTTATCTTAAGGGGTAGATGTTGGGGTAAGAGTAGAAATGTTATGGGAGGTAGGATCAAGTTGTGTTTTTGAGAGTGGTGCTTGTATGGGTATTGGTTATTCTTTCCCTAATTCCATAAGGTGGGATGAGGAAGTGTCTTAAATGATGTGAAACGGTTAAGAGGTGTGATGTGTAGGTGTTGGATTTGAGTCAATAAAAACAACTATTGTTCTCATATTAGACATATTAACCACATTTTCATCATTAGTGGTAAGGTCTATGAGACTTTTAATGTTGTTGGTAGTAGGAGTAGCTTATTCTATATTATCTTGGTGGTTAGGAAGAGGATCCTTATAGAAAATGAGATGAGCATTACCTTGGTTTAAATATTGGTTTCTATTTTGTGTTTCATGATATTTAAAGGCTATGTTATAAGATTATTGACATTTTTGGATAAGGTATTCATGATCAAAGTTAGGACTAAGAATAAAATCAATAGAAAGATTTCATAGTTGCCTACAACTCTCATGAGAATGGCCCTAACTTGCATGAAACCAAAATAATTTATTTGGATCATACAATGATTTCATATGGTGAGTGGGGTCAATATATCATGGTATAGGTATTGGGAGATGTTTTTGAAGTTCTAATAGGGATAATGGTTTGTGCACATTAGTGTGGTTGTGTTGAGAGAATGTGGGAGTAGGAGTATTGTTAGTAGGGGAACATGCTCCATGACATGGTTTAGAGAAATAGACTGGATAGTATGTATAGTGTCATAAGTTTTGGTAAAACCATCATTGGTTTCATGATGGGTTTTATTTTTTATGAGAATGTGAATGCCCATTGTAGGTTAAGATGGTTCAAATTGACACATGTGCAAGTATTGTCATTTGGCTTGGTTAAGATCTTTTTCAAAGGGTTTTGGAGAGAGGGTCCTAACAAAATATTATAATATAGGGTGTAGAGAATTGGTAAATATGTGGAAGAGGTTATCATACACCATATTATTCTCACATTTGTTAGACAATTTTTTTTGTCATTCAATGAAGGCTTGGGTTGTTTCAGTTTTGAGTTGTTTATAGTTTATAAAATGGGCTAAGTTATTTTTAGGAAGATAACTAATCTAGAATTATTGGACTAGTGAGTTAACTAAGTATTTGAGGCTAGTGATAGAGGAATTTTTTATTTATTGTATTTAGAGTGTTTTAGCCAATAGTTTAGTAGTGGCAAAGGTGTTAAGCGTAACCTAATATTTATAAAGGTTACCAAATGTTTTTAGATTTAATGTGGGATCGATAGATTCATTATAGGTGATGGTGGGGTTGATACCTCCTATGTAAATGTTAGAAATTTGAGGTACTAGAGGTTTGTTTTCTAAATATTTGATGGTCTTAATGATAAGTGGTAGTTATGGTATAAGGTTACAATGGGAATCCCTAAGAGGGTAGGGGGAATTAGGATTTTGTGCTCCCCATTAAACCTAATAAGGTTGGTTTTGGAGATGTATGAGATGATTTTGCATATGCATCATTTGATTTACATTATTGGTTTGAAAAGTATGCATATAGTTAAGAATTTATAAGAGAGTTTGATTAGTTTGAGTAGCATTTTGACTAGAGGACATAACATGTGATGCATTAGTATCATGGGAGGCATCAAGAGCTTGTGATGCACTATGAGTGTGTAATGATGTAAGGGCATGCACCAAACTAGTAACATGAGTACCATTGGTATCAAAATAAGTGTTAGTATCATGGTTAAGGATGTGGGTGTGTTGAAGAAGCCCACTAGAAGATGAACCTACCATGTTGGTAGAAATACTTGGCATGGAGGTTGAACAAGACATAAAAGATGATGTCATGGTATGCCAAGGACACATTATAGAGGGAAAATATTGAGATGAAAAGGAAAGGGTTTGCCCAAATCCATGGGAAAAGGTAGGGGATGGTGAATGAGGTTCTCTAATATAAGGTCCCATCATGAGATTATAGATGGTTGTAAGATCTTTTCCTCTATGTTTAGGGTTTTCATTAATGTAGAAAATAATTCTCATGGTGTATTTCAAGATCACACTCATCTTCTATAGAAAATAAAGGGTTAAGTGTTGAGGAATAATTAGGAGGAGTCCCATAGTAAGGGGTGTGGGTGGCAACATGGATCTTACTTTAATCCATGGTGGGTACCACAAGATATGTCTTAAGGAGCCTATTAGGGTTGGTAAAACACATCATGTTTGATTGATTCAGTTCTATATTACCATCAACCAAGAAATTCATGATGAAAGAGATAGATTAAAAACTTGGTAAAAATAAAGATCCACTGGTAAGATACAAGGTCGAACCAGTTAGTATTGTTTTATATGACAAAAAAATAGGCTATAAAAGACATAGTTGAGCTAGGTAATTGTGTTCTAAAGATGGTAAATTGAGAGAGTTTGGAAGACACATAGTCGAATAAGTCAACTTTTTATTTAAAGGAAATAAAACAAGAAATCTATAATAGACTAGGTTGAATAGAGTGACTATGTTTTATGGGAAAATAAAGACTAGAAGAGACATAGTTGAGCAGATTGATTGTTTTCTAAAGGAAATTAGAGATAGGTTTTGATAATTATGACTATAGATGATCTAGTTTTATTTTTCATAATACTTGAAAGAAGCACAAAAATAACTATATCAATCCAATTTAAATAGTTGTGAAACACAACACACAAATCTTACACTAATGTTGGCTGATACAAGTTTTGAAATATAGCATATAATTATCAAACAACAAACAACATCAATATAAATGTTAATCTAAGTGTTCATTCATTAATGATTTAAGTTATAATAATTTTTGAAATAAATGTGATAGATAGTTGGCTATAAGAAGGAACTAGAAAAGAAATCTAAGGATGGTTTTAGGTAGTTGATGTTGAAAGGGATCTGTATTGGTGATGGTACTAGCTTGGTATTAGGTCCTACCCCCTCATTTCACAATCTTGTAGAGATAAGGGTGTTGGGTGATTTATCAATATATAATATCAACCACATATTTATACTTGGCCATAAAACCAAGAAAACTCCCCCCTTGGTAATGAAATCCAATTAGGTACACCTTAGATAGAAGTTTAATATTATTTGATTTTATGTGGTTTGGAATTGTTTAAAAAAGAAAAATAGTATGACTAAATTGATAAATTAAAAAAATATTATTTAGTCTATATGTATTACTTTAATCAATAAAGTGACAAAAAAATAATGAAAAGTGAATTAATTGATAACACAATAGGTTAATTCCTTTGTTTGGAAGAGTATAGAGTTAGTTCAGGCGACCATGTATGCAAATAGTGTAGAACAAAATCGACAAATTTGATGTTTCCTATTAAATCAAGAGCTATAAGAACACAATTGAACATGTAAACTAAGTCTTGTAGACAAGAAAGTAAGTTACAAAACTATGTTGATCTAGTCAATCTAGTTCATTGTGAAGGGTTACAATTTTATAGATTGAGAACTATGAAAAATAGGACTGTAAGTGAAGAATATAAATGACTAAGAAGGTAAGAATGAACCTAATAATTTTTGAAGATGTTTTTATACTATGTTGTTTAGATGATGATTTTTATTATACTAACATAGTTGACTAGTTTAAGAAAGTTTGAAAAACTATATGTAAATAAGTGAACTGAGTCGTGCTAATTGATCCATACCTATTATTGAAGATGACTTTCATAGACATATACATAGTCGATCACAATAACTATATCTTAAACCTGTGCATAGAATATTTGGTTGTATTGACATATTTGATCTAGTACTATAAAGATAAAAATATATAATAGCTGATAATAAATGAAGGTGTGAAGGAAAACTTGAAAGGGTTAGATTCATGTTGAGTTCACTAGAATGTATACAAGGGAAAGTGAAGCTGATCTAAAAATCAATCTTAGCTCAAAGAAGATAAATCACAATACCCCTTCCTTTTATTGGTACATTTAGACAATCAGGTTCATGACCAATATAGATCTTCTAGACCTAACTAAGGGGTTCCTTACCACATAATATCACTAGAGAGGGTTCCAAAGCCTTTAGTCAGGTAATACCGTGTAATAACCCTAGCTAGGTCTTATGTTTTCTTATTCATAATTAAATGACAAGAGTGAAACAAAATCTAACCTAGTGCTCACCAAAGCATGTGGCATAAAATGGGGGTAAAAGCATAAAATTAAACATGCATAGAAGAACTCTACTCAATTCAATGTAGAGGCAATCATAAATCATGGAGAGATAAGCATATAAGATAATAAATGCAAATATATCTAATTTAATAAAGAGGGTCAAGAGTTGCAAATACTTACCTTTGAAGATGAACCTAACAAGCCTCAATTTATCCCTTGGCCATGGTTACTTTAAAGATTTTTTTGTGGTTTTTAAGGCTAATAAAGATAGGAAAAATTTAGGCTAAATGACTTATCCTATGCATCTAAAAGACTTCTCCACAAGATAAGATTCATATTTCTAAGTGTAGTATTAAAATACTAAGCAATGATCCTCAAGTATAATGGTGGAAAAGTAGATGCATACATAATTATTTATTCCTTGTCTCTATATAAAATGATGAAAAAGATGTGTATATATAACTAGATATAACCCTCAACTCTTCCAAAGGTTTATCCAATAGAGTCATCCCAATCGACCCTATATCATTAAATAAATAAACTAGTTAGGTCATAGACCGAGTTGGATGAGGCCAACCTAATAATGTAACATACTCATATATTTTAAATATAGGATTATCCTAGGCCAAATTTGTTTGGTAAAAGTCAAGAAGAGGTTTTGGCTTAGGTAGGGGATATTTGAGGTGATGAATAGCTTGGAGGAGTGTGTAAGGAAGGTGTCAAATATTAGGGAAGTGTATAGGAGAGGTTTGTGTTGGTTTCAAGTGATGATATAGGGAACACCAATATTAGAAATCACTAATGGTATACCCACCCCTTTCCCAGTGTACCCTTTAAGGTGTGCACTCAAAGATATTGAGATTTAGTGGGTTCTTGCAAGAGAGAAAACATCAGTAATTAATAAAGTTTGAAAATAGTATGTGTATACAAGGGAACTTTAGGTGTTCACTATACATATCAATCACATCCACCACTAGAATAATATCACACCACTACAAAGGACACACACCCTCTACATAATATCATTGGTGTGTATCCTACTATAGTACTAGCTAGACCACTCGTCACTTTCTTAGATTAGTAGATTATCAATGATGATTCAAATTTATATGAAGTTTTTATATGAGCCTACATTCATCATCATCCTATTTAGAGTGTTATGTATGATAATAGGTCAAGTATTAACATGTGCATTATCACAGTTCTATGACATTTATGTTATTCAAATAAGGACATTTATCCTACCAATATAGTTATTTGTAGTTTTAGTGGTCATGTTTAGAGATCCATTAGGGAGATTATACTTAAACTATAGGTTGGAACAACAAATGTGGCCACTAGATTATTAGTAATATATAGTGTTGACACATTTGACATGTTATTTGGTAGGCCATAGATGCAAAAAAATGATCCATTCCATCCACTATGCATAGATGCCTCAAGCATATACAAACTAATTAAGTGATCATAATTGAGAGTCTCTCATATGAGTATCCTTTACCTATCCCATAAGAAGTCACACTATAGTTACTAATTATATTTTTAAGCATATTTCTCATCAGTATACCACAAATTTCAATTAAACCATGAGTGCAGGTGAGGTATACTCCTATAGTGATACCATGTATGCATAATATCCTAAAGAAACCTTTATTAGTGAGACCCATGTGTTAGAGATATGATGTAGATTATATAAGGCTTTTCTTTACCCCTTTTATTATGAGATAAGTATTATTGAGTTGCTAGGGTTCTTAGCACATGGCACCCATGCCAACTATAACACCTTCTACCATATGGGTCCCTAAGACCCCTATAGTTCATAGGACACCCTAGTCAACTTCACAAATTCCTAACACCACTTCATAGGTAGTGCCAAATATGGATCACTAATACAGTAGGTTATGGTATCTTAGTTACCTTTTCATACAACACATATGAATATTGTTCCTTTATTTGACATAAGACACATTGATAGTGATTCTCCCATGAGACTCATTAGTTAGTATGTTACTCCTTTATTGTACATAGATTATATTAAAAAAACTACAATAATATAATATGTCAAAACAAAAAAATATTCAAATATTTATTCAGAAAATACAAATTATATATTGGATACATTTCCATGTTTACATTTCTTATATTTTCTAGGTAGTACATATGCTAGCTATCTTAGTATAGTTAATATTTATTATACATAAATGCTTAACTTATTATTTTAGAGTGTTTGTAGCTACTTATAGGACCTAGGTCCACTACATAGATCTATATTTTCTACTAACCACCCACTAGGGGAATATAAATAGATACACATATTCCTCATTTGATACATTCACCAATTTGGGGGCATCCCATTCATAATTCTAATTGTTAGGTTACATCTTTCTAAATTCTATATCACATATTTAGCATTGTTATATCTTGATATTGATCATCCTACACTACTCAAATTCATTATTGAATACTACTAATTTAAATTCAGTTTATGTACATATTTGTTCTTATACAAACTTGTCCCACATATTCATGCATACTTTTATTTCTAGCTTTCCTAGTCTAGACTTGATTGCATATCTCTATTTTTACATCCATTTGAGGGAATTTAAATATGCCATTGATCTATGACCCTACACTTCTTTTTTTCATTGTATGTATGTTTTGGACATGTGCCCATTTCATTGTGCATGCCTTCCTATTTATGTATGTGGACATTTGAACATGTCCTTATATTTATTTCTTTCATTGATTTAGTGACATGTGTCCATGTCCCTTGTATTTTGTCCCCTTGGCCTACTTTTCATACCTCATGTGTGTTGTATGTATGTTTTCATGTGTGTGTCATGTCCATGACACTTATCTCTTGATTGTTACAAAATCAAGTTTTAGATGTCATAAGGGACTTCATACATCTCCCCTTCCTCTTTGGGTATCATGATAAACATCATTCCCCATCCAAATAGGTAGATAGTTATTACTTACATTTTATGTTAATATACATTGTTAATATATTGATAGCCTTGTGAATGATATATCTAGCATACATCATACACTACAAACTTAGGCTCCAATTATCTTACATTATGATGTTATGTATGCATAATATATTAGTTTATTATGAAGATATCGTACATACTATAACTAGCACAAATATTGTAGATATTTTTATTTTAAGGATAATTATTTCATAGGTTCAACAACTCCCCTCTAAAGGGGAGTCATTTACAAAAATTTTCCATAGAGATTAGGATATTTGAATGCACTCAGAGTAAGTTTTCAGTACATAGGCACACAATAGATAAATCAATTTCAAGAAAATAAAGTAGATATATACATATAATATTATCAAGCTTTTATCAATTACAGACACTTTGTATCTTGTAGGAACCTGTAGAGTCTCAATATCTCTGAGTGCATGCCTTAAGGGGTGCATTAGGAAAGGGGTGGGTAGACCATTGGTGCTTCATAAGATTGTTGTCCCTTTTACCACATGTTATCTACACACTTGTCTCCTAAAATAATTTACCCTAAGCTTTCTCTTCTTAGTTAAACCCATTTCAAACTTTTTATACACTTTATCCTCATTTTCCTTACCTTGATCCCATTGTGTCAGTCGACTATACAGGGTTAACTAGGTTGACCTTTAGGCTATTTTCACTTAGGAGCTATTTTGACCTTTGGTTAACCTAGCTTAAGACCTAGTGAATTATTATCTAGAATTATACAAGGTCAACTAGGTCGACCCTGTTGGCTGACATTTTTAGAAGGATTTAGGGTAAGATACACTTATATATACACATTCATTTCCCACCATTTGATAAGAAATAAGTGAATAATAAGTAAGTACAAATGAGCATTTTCTTATTGACCATTATACTTTAAAATTAAAGCTTAGGGTTCCATACTTTCTTTGGAGATACAGATCTTGTCTTGTGGAGAAGTCTTTTGGATGTATTTATAGGTTGTGTAGCCTAGAACTGATTTGTCTTTGTTATCCTTAAATACCAAAAAAATTCTTGTGAAGCACCTTGGCCAAGGTAGAGATTAAGGCTTGGTGGGTTTGTATTCAAGGTAAGTACTCCTAACTTTATTTCTCCTTTATAAGAGTAGATAGATAATGCAGTTGTGCTTATCTTCCATGCATTAGAAAATCATATACATTGACGTGAGTATATGTATTTTATGCATGTTTAGTTTTTGTTTTATTTCTAACCCCCACTTTATGTCACAAGTTTTGGTGAGCACTATATTAGATTTACTTTATTTTTATTATCATAGGTGAAATATTATGACCTAGGACACCCATAGGGTTATTGCATGATTATGTTAGACTAGGGACTTTGGAACCCTCATTAGCATAGTGTATTGTGATGTAATTAGGTCTAGTGGATCCCCATATAGATCATGCTCCTGATTAACAAATGTATCCCCAATTGAAAGTGTAGGTATACTCTATCTTCTCCCAGATAGGATTGATTTATAGACATGATGCATTTTTGATTACATACATTCTAGTAAACCTGACATGAATCTAACACTTACAAGATTTATTCACTTATTTCATTCTTTTATCATTATTTTTATCATATATTTTCCATACTAGGTTGATTGCATCAACCCAGTTCAAATTTCTATGCATAATTTTTAAGATATAGGCTACTAGATCAACTCAGTCAAACCAATATAGTTTTCTAGATTTTTAGACATTAGGTTTAGCATACTAGGTTGACCCAGTCAACCTTGTACATTTTTAGGCATCCTATTTAATGTACTAGGTTAACCCAATTGACTCTATACATTTCAAGCACTTAGCAATAGGATCTTGTAAAGCTAAATCGACCCAATCAACCCTATTAGTAGGATTTTTAAACCTTTTTCAAGGTTGTTTGATAAAAATATAATTTATCTTCATCTTCAAAATAAAAAATCTTCCTTTCTATCCTTTCTCTCTTTCCTTATACTCTTTCCTTTCATAGTTTGCAGTCTTTAAAACTGCCCTTGTATAGTCAATGGGATCAACCCTATCAACCCAATTCTATATTATATATGATGTTTAGATAACTAGATCAACTCTATCAACCCTATTCATTATTAGACCTTGCTTTGGTAATACAAAGGCAACACTATCAACACTATTCTATATTTTGTACATACACTATTGACTGCATTAACACTATACCATGTTTCAAAGTTGGAATTAGCCTTTATATGCTAGTAATTAGCTCACACTTTCATTTCTTGCTACTTACATACTTAGAATAGATAAAATAGTCTAATTTGGTGGTTTTAAATTTATCATTTAGTTTCACTATTTTTTTTATGCACACATGACCAAATCACAAAATATTAACAAGTGCTTTAACAATTGTCTACCCAAGGCCAACCTAATTAGATTTCATCATCAAAGGGGAAGATGAATTATTTTTTTGGCCAAGTATAAATATGTGGTTAATGGTATACTCTAGATAAGCACCTGACACCCTTATCATTGTGGTGTGTGAAGTGAGGGGGTAGGCCATAATACCAAGCCTATACCATTGCCAATATATATCCTTTTCAACCTAAACATCCTGAAACTATCCTTAGATTACTTTATATTTTATTGCTTATATCCAACTTCCCATCACATTCAAAACTATATTCTAATAATCTAATAAACATCTAGGTTGACCAAATAGTTAGCTTTTACTTTCCAAGTTGATTGTTTACTCTTTGCTCATTTGTATTTTGCATTGCAAAAACTTGCATTAGTCAGCATTAGTGGAAGGATTTATGTTATATGCCTCAATTGGATTAACCTAATTGATCTAATTAATTCTTTATTTCCCTTTAATTTTTACTTTTCAAAGTACTTACAAAATTATTCTTAGTACACAATAATTTTGGTTGACACAGTCTATTTTAGGCTTACTAATTTTCCGTATCTGCTATACTAGATTGACCCAATTGACCTTTACACTTTTTTATCCTCTATTTGTTGTATTGGATCAACCTAGTCAACCTTGTACTATATGTAGACCCTACTTTTTTTTCTAGGTTGACTCAATCAACCCTATATTATTTTTGTCACTTTCTATTTCCTTAATTTTGCATTTCTCTTACCTAATTTTAGTCTTCTTCCGTCATCAAGCATTTTCTATTTGAGGACAACATTGAGTTGAATTCAACAAACATGATGAGTTTTATCAACCCTTATAGGGTCTCACATATGCAGATTATGGATCCTCTCTTGGATGAGAGTAATGTTCACATAGACACTTGCACAGTGAAATATGGGATCCTTCCTAATGCCTCTTCATAGCATAATCCTCTTTTCTCCCTTGAAGACCAACCTGAATTGAAGTATAACCCTAAAGTTATCTTCTTTATCTCTAAATTTCCTCAACATCAAGGAAAATATCCCTCTACCATTTACCATATTATAATTAGTGGTCAATTCAAAGATCCTCATTCACCTACTCCCACATTCTCAAATGGATTTAGAGGTACCACTTTCTTTTATTCTCAACATCTTCCCTTGATTATGACCCCTTTTCATACCATGATCGATTCTTCTCTAAATTATACCTCTATGCCTAGTGTCACCACTAACATGGTAGGTTATACATCTAATGGGCCTCCTATGAGATCTATTATCTATTGAAACCAACATTCCCTCTTTCCATAATAAATAGGGACCCACCTTTTTGATTATGGTCTTGATTTTGGTGTGGTAGCGTTGACACTATATATCTTTATGGACTTGGATTTACCTCTTTGGATTTTTGAAGTAGATCCTTTGGGACTTTATCATGGACAAATGTCTCATGAATTAGACCCTTTAGATTATAATCATAAATGAATTACCTTCAAAATTTTGCCTTTCATATTTTGTCCCCTCTTTTCCCTTCTTAACCAAATCCTTTAGACATTTCATTTGAAATAATTTTCACCCTTCATGCCCAATGCACCTATCCTTCTTGATTTATTTAACCTACCCTTTGATATTTTATAAGTGACCCTTAAATTTATGGAAATCACCTTCAATAAATCAAACTAATCCTTTTATCCTCTACGAAGTAGACCCTTCAGACACTCATTGCCATGAAGTTGATCCTTCAAAGTCTTTCCCATAGACCCTTCAAGACCTTCCTAGCTGGCCCTTTGACCTTTCCACTCCCATTTGACCTTGTATTATAGGGAATATACCCTTTGAGTCTCTTGAAAATTACCAATTGGCATTTCTAAACATTCAGAATTACCCTTCAAACTATTCCTTCAGAACTTCCATTTTGGGACCCTTTAGTCATTTCTTCAAAACTTTTGTTTTAGGCATTTTTTTTTCCAATACAAAATATCTAAATAAATTCTTCCAAGAGACACTTCCATTTTGGAACTCATAAACCTAGCTTTCACTCACCCCCTAGACATACCCTTCGGACTTATGCCAAAGTACCCCTCGGTGTGGCCACTTACCCTTCGGAGCCTTTTATCTCAAAAATTCTATCTTCAGCCCAATTTCCTCTAAACATGGTACCTAAGAAAATTATACCCTCTAATTTAGAGGCACATACCCTTAAATTTTTTTGAAGCACCCACTTAATTATATGAAAATACCACTTCAAGATATCAAAAGTACCCTTCAAGGATTCTAAAGTAGACCCTTCAAGATTTGTGTCACGAACCAAAGTGCCCTATGAAGTGGACCCTTTAGATCAAAATTACCCTTCAAGGAAATTGAAAAGGTATTTTAACTATGAAAATTAATCCTTTAAAATTAGTGTTTCAAATCCCTTGCCATGATGATATATTTCCTTAGAGAAATTGTCATAGACATTTTATCAGAAATAATTCCATAAAAGAAATAATCCACCAGCAGTGAACCAAACATATTTCACTTGATATTAATCTGAGTACCTCAAATTTTAATCATGTCTCACTTTTACCCAATCTAAGGTAAAATATTTCCTATTAAAATTAGTAAATACCCCCACCAACCTAAGCTAACAAATTTGAATTGAAAGGGCCAAGCAAATGTTGCATATTTATGTTGTATGAACTGGTATTTAATGCAGGATCTTATATAGGCAATATGCAACCATTGGAGTCATAATTTGAACTCAATATACCTTATGATCAAATTATCCTTGTCTTTCAATAACACATAAAAACCCTAATTTCTATTTTGAAAGAACATACAACAAACTGCAAGTAAGCTAGAGTGAAGTCAATCATGTTGGTATATGGGTATACATAGTAGGTAGCATATTGAAAAAAAAATCATGAATGCATATCCATGGAATAATCATCAAGGTCATCATAAGGAAATAATCATCCCTCTATATTCTTAATTAAGGCTTCCACATAGTTCAAGGAAACTGTATTCAACCTAGAGGTATTTGAGAACAAATATCAAAATCACTCAAAACTTTGGGTGTTATTAATTTAGTGGATGATGAAACAATGCTAGAAAACAAGCTATTTTTTAGATAATTACTAGATTACAAATGACAAAGGTTGCATTTCATTGTCACCAAACTAGAGGTCATGCCATGCATTGACCTTCTCAGGGATTTATTTTTTATAGGAAAGATATCACAGGATGCATATTTGTTTCATTCTCATAATGATATGTGGTCAGGTGCATCTCTAAAGATTATTTTCAAAAGGTATTTATATCTCACCATACCAGATGCTTACTTTAAAAAGCACACCCTAGTGCAGTTCAAAAAAGAAATGAGCCTCAATGGAGCACTTCAATCATGACTGCTACATAATGAAACCATGATGTGGAAAGGGAAGAAGCTGAGCAGATCATTGCTAATCAATAAATTTAGGATGGACATCTACACATGTATGGCTCTACTAAATAGATTATATGGTATTCCAAACATTTATTTTATAAATCTAGATTAGGTACCCTTGCTCTATATAATGCTATCACATGATGCTATTTATGCATTGGGGGAGATAATTTCAGGCTAAGGGAACAAATTTTGCATAAGGATAGACATCCTACCCCTACATGAGATTTTTATATGATGTCATATCTAGTTCACATGGTCATGGGTACATGTTATAAAAACCTACATCATTTATGGTCCCTAGCCACAAATTTCATTAAGAATAGAATATGTGACCATTACCAACTCATGCACATCTATGCCTACCAGAGGCACATGGTCAAAAATTATGAGGATGTGTATCCATAGATATGGCAAGCTATCTATGGTTCCCTAATTCCATGTATTAGAAAAAACATCATGAATAACTTGAGTGGGAAAGGTGATTAATTCTTGTATCTAGATATCATAGTCATATTATTTTAGGACAACAAGGTGGCACCCCATGTCTTCCCAAGTATGTCCCTGATAAGCTAGTAAAGTAAGAGATAACTTTCTAGCTATGAAACAACACAGAGGAAGACTTGGTGAGACAAAAGAAGGATATATTCTTTGGGAGTCTTATCACCATTGGTAGGACAACATACATCATCAGGAAGCATCTTGGTGATGTTACAACAAAGTCTAACTGATATGGTTTCTCCACAATGTTGTGTAGATATTGGAACCCCCATGGGCACATCCAAAAACACATTCATGGATATAACATCCCCTATTTCCACCAACCATACTATTATGATTTTCTCTTTTTGAATCTTGTAAATGATGAGGAAGTATTAGAGTGGGCAAAGATAACTAGTTTATAATAAGATCATTTAAGGATGATCCAAGTAGAGCCCAACATCTCCACTAAAAAATTAGACAAATGAAAAAACCTTTTTAAATGGTGGAAACATTTTGACTTCTAGAGTGGGCAGTATTATGAGCAAATAGCTTCTTCTTCTCAAGGACCTCCCTTGGAATTGAAGCTAAAGATAGTCAATCAAGATCCCAAGATTTTAGAATCAAGTGTAGGAAGAGGAGGAGCCAAAATATACCCCATTAGTTTGAAATTTGATAAAGAGGATAGGTAGGGTGCTGACACCACTTTGATTTCCATTATTACCTCCAGTATGTCTCATGTTTCATCAATTGGGGTAGCCACTACACAAGCAATAGTCCTTTCCTCCCATGAATATCCTACTTGAGGGAAGGCTCCCTTGGTTTATGTTAGGAAACTAAGGACCCCCATAGGTAACCCAACAACATAGGTATCCATTGGCTTGCCTATGGTACCTCTTAGCTTTCAATCACAAGAAGATGAAGAAACCATTCAAGACTAGGCAAAGGAATCACATGAGGATGTTGAATTGGAGGAAGCAAAGGCTCTCAGTATTTAGGGTACCCCCATTAAGCTATAAATTCAAGGTAACTCAACCCTCCCTACCTTTTTTTTAGCCTAAATTTCTATTATTGATGCACCCATCTCCTCTATAGAAGTCCCCTCCACCTCACCCACTCCTTCCATTGATCCCTCCACAACCTCCATTATATCTTTTCCCATAAGCATCCTTTATGTGCCTACTAGTATAAATACCATAAGAATTCATAGAAAGAAGAAATCATCCAATAAGGTACATAACACTTTAGACACACCCCAATTACATGTTCAATATACAAAACTCTCCCTTCCACTCCCCATTTCCACTTCTATTGAGGAAACCATTGTAACTAGTATAAGGGGAAAGAATGCAAAGCCACACATTGTGGTAGTCCATCCACTTCCACAAATTAGAGGATTATATTGGTATATTATTATATATCCTTCCCTACCAGATGTATTGACAAGGGCAACCAAGAAGCAAAGGATAAAAGAGAAGGGGGAGCCAAAATAGGAAGTTGTTGTCACAACATTTGATACATGTAGCAATATACCACCCTAAATAATGGAATTAATGCAACAAGATTTGTAAAGTCCTAATTAAAATATAACTGAGTTACCTTTCATAACTACCTTGTTCAATCCTCCCACAAGCTCCATGAAAAGGGTTAAGAAGAGGAAGCTTGATGATGACCAATGAGCTAGTGTCATCCTTGAAGAATGACAACCCGTGTCCTCCCTCACAAAGAGGTAGAATAGGCAGCCAAGAGAATCTATGTATGAGGAAAATCTCTTAGACCTAGCTCAAGCACACAAGGATGTAGTAATAGTTATCCATGAAGGGACATAATTAGCTTATTAGGAGCTAGAAGAGGAAGTGAAGGAACTACGGGCACAAATTGAACAACTAAAAGAATAGTCAACTACCATGCATGTTCCTAAAAGTATAGAAGCTAAGGTAAGGGAGGCAACATCAAAATTATACCACTCTTTGGAGGCCATGAAATTCATGAAGGTTAAGATGGCACCTGATATGAACTAGGCCAATCAACTCTATAACTCCTTGGCCTAGGATAACACAAGGCTCAAAATGTTGGTTGCCTATATAGGTAACTCACTATATAGTCACCTTGATCTAATCACTACATTTGAGGAATCTAATGTCATAAAACTTGTAGTCATTAGACATAAGGAGGTTAAGGATTGATTAAAGGTTGTTGTAATAATGATTTTAGAATACTAAGCACATGAGGCCCAACTCCTTCCAATTTTGAATGATTTGAAGTTATTTAAAGTAAAAGATTCTATGGGCAAGTTAATTAGTAGAATAAATTTTGATAACATTGTCAAGGAGGTGATAGATAATTTTAAGTGAAGCATTCAAGGCTTGGTGATGGAGAGTATTGAAGTAGATTTAAGCAGGGTAAGAAGGAAGGTGATAGAGGTGGAGATCTTTAGAAGTAAGTTTCAACTTACTAAAGATGGACATGTTAGACTTCTCAAACAAAAAAAAGAGACTCCATTGACCTTGACTACTTAACTTAGAAATCATTCGATAGTAGCATAAGGCATCAAACAAAGTTTATAAGGATAACAAAGTGAATAAGAAGTGGGTTTCTATCAGTGGAGCCACATTTTTAGCTTCTACTCTAATTAAAACCCATGCAACACTCTAGCCTAACATATGCCTTAGTTTTGTAATGGTTCTTGTTTTAGATTCCTCTATAAAAATTGGCTTATTATTTTATACATGCATATATTTCATTCTTTTGTAAAGTCAATTCTTTCTATTTATATCTCCCATTTGGTTTTAGACTATATTTAGACCCGCATGTTCTAACTACTTCATGTAAACATCATGTAAAGACTTGGAGGATGAGGAAACCCCTCCCTAAGATATATAAATATTATTATATCACCCAAATTAAAGGGGTAATTTTTTTTGAAATACACAATAGAGAAGCCAATTTTGATCATCAAACAAATTATTTTTGAGTATTTCTTTCCTATGTTGTGTTATTAATTGTTATTTTTCAATGGTTGTTTATTTCAATTAATGTTTAGTGTGCTAAATGCTATGAATAGATTCTTAATTTTATTGATTAGTATACAAACCTCATATGTGCAATCGATATCAAAGATTGGTAGATTATTAATTGAGAAAATTAAGTCATGTTGAAATATATTTCTGAATTTGCATTTGTGTTTTCTTGGTGTAGTCTTCTAAGTGTGTGCCATAACTATCTTAGATAATCCAATAGCCCAATCCATCATCTCTTGATTAAAGTTGTGTAATAGCTACCCTAATAGGAGAAACCTTTGTTTGAGTATATTAAATTTCCTTTACCCCCATCCCCTTAGACTCTTTAGCTGTATCTAGTTTCTGGTGAGCATTTACTACTAGTGATAGGTATTAGTTTTGAGAAGACACATGTTTGTTTAAAAACCAACCAAAGAAGTAATTATTAAGACTCATTAGATTTTTTTTATTTTCTACCTTATCCCTTTTTTCCCCCTTTTTTGAGTTTGTTTTGAGACCTACCCACTCTAGATTAGAAGCTAGTCACCCATCCAATTCGCATAGAGTTTGCCAATCCTTTAAGAACCATGCCTCCATCCAAAAACCATGTCAACAACTTGCATTCTCTACCTGCTATTCCATCAATAGGTTTTAAGAGACAAAATACCTATAACTCCTATTCTCAGGCTAGATTATTAGTATCACCTTTAGCAAGCCATAAGAGACCCATGATTGTGACAATAGTTCTTGTTTAGAATAATCCACCTTTACTAAGGCAATCTTCACCTACAAGGAACCCTTTGTTTAATAATCAACCAATAGCCCAAAAATGACCCTAGTTAGTCAGATATACCATTGTCATCCCTAGGGATGTGCATGATTTACCCTGAAACCCTAAAGAGTATTTTCCATCATTTTCTCCCTCAGGACCTAGGACTGTAGAAGAACATATTAAATCTGTTAAAGCCATTTTAAGGTTAATGAATGTAGTTGATGAAGACATTTCATGTTGATTGTTTCCCTTTAATTTAATAGATGCTACTTATGATTGGTATGTAAATCTAACTAAGAACTCCATCATTGATTGGGGAGATTGTTAGATGAAATTTATTACATAGTTTGGGCAGGTAAGTAATCCCAGACTAGTGTATCAACACTTCACTAGCATGAAGAGAGAACTAAATGAATCCATCTATGATTTTAATGCAAGATGGTAGAAGATGTATAATTTGTTGACCCCAAGGTACAAACCACAACTATCACTAGCAATAGAGATGTACAAAAATGCTTTGGACCCCATCATGACCATATTCTTAAGGAGGGAACCTATTTCTAATACTTTGGCAATGATGTTCAAAGAAGCCATCAATATTGATAAACAACTCAATCCTCAGATACTAAGACTCCCCAACCTCAGTACTAAAACCCTAGTGCTTAATCTAATACCACATGTAAAACAAAATGTTCCAGCTTACAATCAAAATTAGTTGTATATGCTACCCCCACTGACATAGATGGTGTAATTAAGTTTTGTCTACCTAAATAATCATGTGATAGAAAATAATTACCTACAAAACTAATAAGAAACTAAATTTCTTATGGATCTTTTAAAAGGTATAGACTCCATGAAATCTGAATTAGATTCTATCTAAAAGATGGCTCAAAAATTGAGTAATGTTTTTTTGAACATGTAATGAAAGCTAGGCAATGCCAACACTTAGATGGGAAACCCAAGTACCATGTTTCCAAGATATAATAAATTATTCAACAAGCCTAAAAATAATTTAGAGCCATCAAATAAACTTCAAGAAATCAACATTATTGAGACTTCTCTCCCAAATTGGTGCAAAATACACGACATGCTCTAGCATGGTAAACTGAATTATGTCAAGTTTTGTACAATGTTTAAAATCTTCCAAAGGGAAATAAATAGATAGGATCAGATGAATAATCTACCATAATTGCATCAAGACCTAGGTTTGGCTAACACAACCATGTTCTTTGAGACTCATAAATTTCCCTTTCTAATAGAGGATGACAATGAACTGAAGGATAATTAAAAATAAGTTCATGCTTTCTAGTAGTTCTAGAGTGGGGTATATAGCTTAAGAAACAAGCAACCTTTTACCACTTTAACTCCTCCAAACACCACATCAATTCCATTTGATCCAAAGGTAGATAAAAATCCCCCTCTCCAAGGGGGAGTGATTCATTTCCAAGCAAGGATGAACCAATAAAATTAGGGGGATACAACATCATGGAAGATATGAAGAAAATAAAGTAAAATATCACACTTCACAAGTTGGATCAAATCATAGAGGAGTTATTATAGAGGTCCATCACTAGAAATATTCCTATAGAGAATACTAGGGTAGCTCTAGACAAAGCCAAAGAAGCAAAAGTAGCTGATACTAATGTCATCTATAAGAGCAAGCCTGAGGTACCACCCTTTCTACTGACCATTAGATAATTCAATAAAACCATCCATAATTCTTTGGTCAATTTTGGGGCATCTACTACTGTTATGCCTACCTCTATATGTAAAAGGCTTAGGCTTACTCCCTGTCCTTAAAAGATATCAATTTCTCATCTAGATAAGATAGTAGTGCCAATAGTGGGATAACTAAATAGTGTACATATTCAAGTAGAATAGAGCCAAGAGTCTAGATGAATATTGATGTCCTAATAGTGGACATACCAGGAGGATATGGATTATTACTAAGTAGATATTGGTCTAAAACACTTAATGGATACCTTTTCATATATATTTTCACACATTTAGATACCATGGAGAGGAGTTAAAAATCAAATCTAAATTGATAGGGAGCCCATAATGAAGTATTCCATCACTGAATACAATGTCAAGAATGAAGAGGTAAAATATGATTCTCCCTCCCTAGGCAACTACGCTTTTACCATTCATAGTTCATTACAAAATATAGAGCTTGAAGGATCAAACTGGCTATGGATAATGCATTTTCATGGAGCTAAGTCCAAAAAAGGATCAAGTGTGAGAATTGAGTTAATTAATCCTTAATGCAAAAAGTTCTTAGTTGCCTATAGATTGTAGCTTCCCTATACCAACAATATATCCAAGTACAAAGCTCTAATCTTAGGACTATAGTTCACATTAAAGAACAATGTAAAAAAAATAAAAGTGTTTGAAGACTCTAAGTTGGTAGTTCATTAGATAAGGAACAAATACCAGTGTAAATTATCATACTTAAAGTGGTATAAACACCAAGCATGGGATCTAATTAAAATATTAAAATATTTCAATATAGTAGCACTCATAAGAGAAAAAAATTAGGCTACTGATTCACTGGCTACCACTGCTACTAATCTAGAACCATTATAGGAATCCAAGGTGAATAGGTTTTCTATTGAACTCATTGCTTGCCCCTCTGTTCTAGATAATGTCAAGAGCTTTTAGGTCTTTGATGACAACTAATATATCATCAAGTTACTAATAATTTTTTTGGATTTTCATTCTCAAATCATAGACAAAAAGGATGTTAATCATTTCTATCAAGAAGACACAGGCAAGGAAGGTTTTTTTCAACTCAAATAAAATAAGATACTAGTGGGTTTAGTCTCTTTGGAAAGGTCACTTAACATGGATCCCTAGGTACAAAAACTTAGGCAACCCAAAGTCAACAAATTATATTATAGGAAAGATAATATAGGAGATGATTATAATCCACATTACACCAACATTGGCCTCAGTTGTACTCCTAGGAAAAGGCAAAAAATGAAAAAATTAATTTCTCAATATGAGAATGTGATTGCCTGGACATATGAGGACTTAAAAGTATAAAAATTGGAATTCATAACTCACACCATTCCTCTGAATCAAGATCATAAACCATTTAAATAGAGGTAAAGACCATTAAATCTGATTTTGGAACCTCTTATTCAGAAAGAGGTGGAAAAATTGCTAATTGCCAAAATCATTTTCCCCATATGGAACTCTACTTGGGTGGACAATTTAATCCCAATAAGGAAGGGAGTGATGAAATCTGATTATGTGTTGACCTAAAAAATATAAAAAAATCCTCTAAAAAGGATAATTACCCACTACCATCACTAGATGAGGTAATATAGATTGTGAGTGGCTCTAAAATGATGTCATTCTTAGATGGATTTTTAGGTTACAATCAAGCACCAATACAAGCAGAAGATAAAATGAAGACTACATTTACTAAAAAATGGGGTACTTATACATATAAAAGGATGTCATTTGAGCTGATCAATGTGGGGTTACCTTTTAGCATGCCATGGATCATGAATTCAAAGGATTGATGGGAAAATGCATTATCATTTACATGTATGATATCACAATGTTTTTGAAGAACAAAAGAGATCACGTAGCCTGCATTCAGTCTATACTTGAGTGATGAAATAAATTTAGTGTTTCAGTAAACCCAAAGAAAATCATATTTGGAGGTATAGAGAGCAAACTATTAGGACACATCATCACAAAGGATGGAATTACTATTGATCTAGATTGGTTTCAAGTGATTTCAAAGATTTAGCCACCCAATAACAAAAAGTAACCAAAATCATTCTTTGGGAAAATTAACTTCATAAGGAAGTTAATTTCAAGACTCATAGAAATTATTAAGCCCTTGAACACCATGCTCAAGAAAGATGATAAGATGGAGTGGACATTTGAGGCTAAAAAGTCTTTTCAAGATATTAAAGAAGCTATATCACAATCTCTAGTCTTTATATACTCCTTTGCTTCAAAACATATGATTACTAAAATTATCACTTAGAAGGAGGATGAAACAAACATCCCATCACCTTTATGAGCACCATTTTGAAAGACACTAAGCTTCAATATTCTATGATTGATAAGTAGATCTTTACCCTTGTCAAAGTAGAAAAAAAATTTCAAAATTATATCTTGAGGAATAAAACCTTCACTATTGTACTTGATCCTGCTATCAAGCTCACCCTATCACATAATGAGCTAGGAAAGTGTCAAGGCAAATTTATCGCCAAGCTCTAAGAGTTTGACAAAGAGATCTGGCCTACAAAGATTGTTAGAGGACAAGGCATTGTTCAGCTCATAACTAAGCTAGATCCTTTTATCACCATCAAAAAGGTATGTTAAGCCCAGACATCTAAAGGTGAATGGTATATAGATATAATATATTACTTATTGATAGGAACATGTCCCCCAAAATATAATAGAGAAATAAAAATAGCTTAAGTCTGCTTAGTACATGATTAAAAAGGGAACCTTCTATAGAAGAAACTATGAAGGAATCTATCTCAGATGTGTGGCCATTTAAAAAGCTATAGATATCCTAGAGAATTTCCACCAAAATATAGGTAGTGGCCATCCTTCAGGGAACACTACAACTGACAAGATCCTGAGGTTGGGCTATTATTGGTCAATAATTTTCAAAGATGCACAAACACACATTAGAACCTACCATGAATGTCAAATTATGGATAAAAGAGAAGTACACCCAACCATGCCACTATAACCAGTTGTTGAAGGAAGGCCATTTTCCCAATGGGGTTTATACTTAATTGGCATGATCAACCCAAATATTTTAGTGGGCCATAAATTTGTACTCATGTCCACATACTATTATACTAGATGAATTGAAGCTATCACTATGAGACATTATAGAGCATATGATGTAATTCATTCTTTATAGGAACACATAATAACTTAGTTTAACACACCCATTTCTTTGGTCTATGATAATGGACCTAATTTCATATCAACAAAGTTTATTAAGTGGGCACATGATAATCAAATCATCATCAAGTCAACTTCAAACCATTACCCTCAAGGAAATGGGTTGACAGAGTCAACAAATAAAAATCTAATTGATGTAATCAATAAATCTACAAGAGACAAGACTAGAAAATGGCATAATTTAATAAAGTATGCTCTTTGGATACACCAAACAAAGCACAAGCAAGCTCTTTATGCTTCACCTTACTTATTGGTGTATTAATTCAAGCCTATCTTACCTATCACATTGAAGCTGCCCACTTATTAGTTCATTCAAGACTACATGGAGCCTAGGGATAAAGATGAGTCAAGACTGTTGAATATAATTGAGATGGAAGATTCCAATAATGAGGCATTACAAACATTCAACAAACATCAAGACTTGGTCAAATGATGGATTGACAAAAGAGAAAAAGTTAAAGCATTTAGGATTTTAGACCTAATGCTACTATGGGATAAATCCCATGAAAAGAAATGACAACATGACAATTTTTCCCTATTTTGGATTGGACCTTATTATATTTCAAAGATCATAGGCAATACTACATTATGACTGAAAGATCTTCAAGGTAATGAGCTGATATATCTAGTAAATGGATAGTTTTTGAATTATTACTTCAAGGCTATTCCATCTATGGATATTACTAATTAAGGATGATCAAGATAACTTTATATTAAAAGTAGATTAGATTCCTTGATTTCTATACTAGTCTTTCCTACTTTTAGTATTTTATTTCTTAGATTAGATTTCAACATTTTTTTTATTTAGTTGTTTTTTGGTTTCTTTAATAACTAGAATTATGTTTATTCTGTTATGACTAGTTTGAAATTTAGATCATAAGATGCCTACAACTAGTGAAAGAGGGGAATCGAAGTTGTGTAATTTCAGACTAGCTCATAAGTGGGACATATCCCTGATCTTCTTTGGGTATTAGGACAAAGGTAAGTAATCATGCATTATTTTGAATAATGTCATGGTTAAATACCTTTACTAGGCATGTGGAAGTTACTCTAAGAGTATTTTATGGGAATTTTGAAAGTTTTCCTATTTCATTGGACCAAACACACTCATCACCTAAAACCTACTAGAAATGATAATTATAGGTCTAGATTTGGCTGATGGGGGTGTCCTAGTAATGCTTTATCTTAAAATTTTACTAGCTCACTGGGGTTCAATTTCTTCTCCTATATATAAAACAAAAAAATTGATGATGAGTTCAAAGATAAAAATAAAATCTACAGAAAAAGTTATCGCATGATAAAATAAGGTTAATGTACCATGCATCATGATCAAGTAAAGGGGAAATAATGAAGCGAGAAAAAAATGAGCCCAAGGTACCTCTGTCAGGGCTATGGACACCTAGCTAGTAGTAAAGTAATGTCAAAGCCTCCCTTGTTTTTGTGAACTATAATAAATACTAGAAAGAAACCTACAACCACATCAAAACCTTAGAAAAATTGATCATAGTAGGGGTTAAATGAATCTCACATTATAACACACACAGATCTAAGAAATTTGAAAGCAAGTATGTCATGTAAATATACTTAGGAGTCTTTTTCATGTTTCTAATTTTAATATTCTTTAGTGGCATACTTTATGATTGATTCATGATTGCAAGCCAAAGTTCTAGGTTCTTGAATACTCAAGAGTATTCCCCCTATGAGTTGCCATTTGTTGCACCCAACATCCCCTCTTTCCATAAGAAATAGGGACCCACCTTTTTGATTATGGTCTTGATTTTGGTGTGGTAACTTTGACACTATATATCTTTATGGAATTGGATTTAACTTTATATAATTTTGAAGTAGATACTTTGGGACTTTGTCATGGACAAATTATCATGAAGTAGACCCTTCGGATTGTTTTCAGAAATGAAGTACCTTTGATATTTTGCCTTTCAAATTTTATCCCCTCTTTGCCCTACTTAGCCAATCCTTCTAACATTTCATCTGAAAGAATTTTTATCATTTATGACCAATGAACATATCCTTCCCACTTTATATAACCTACCCTTCAGGATTTTGGAAGTGACCCTTAATCATACAATAGTACCCTTTGGGAAATCAATCTAGTCCTTTTAGCCTCTATGAAATAGACCCTTTAGACACTCATTGCCATGAAGTTGATCCTTTAAAGTATTTCCCACAGACCCTTCAGGACCATCCTAGTCGGCCCTTCGACCTTTCCACATTTTACCTTTCCTCTCCCCTTTGATTTTGTCTTATAGGGAACATACCCTTGAGGTCTCTTGAAAAGTAGCATTTGGCATTTCAGAACATTCAAAATTAGCCTTTGAACTATTCCTTTGAAACTTCCATTTTAGGACCCTTTAGTTATTTCTTTGAAACTTTTATTTTGGGAATTTTTGTCTAATGTAAAATCTCTAAAGAAATTCTTCCAAATGACACTTCCCTTTTAGAAATCTTGAACCTAGCTTTCTCCTGCTCAAATATACCCTTCAGAATTATGCCAAGGTACCCTTCAGTGTGGCCACTTACCCTTTGAAACCTTTTGTCTTGGAACTTCTATCTTCAACCCAATTTCTTCTGAACATTATACCCAAGAGAATTCTACCCCCCAAGTTAGAGGCACATACCCTTTAGACCTTTTGAAGTACCCCCTTAACCATACGGAAATACCCCTTTAGGATATCAAAAGTACCCTTCAGGGATTTCAAAGTAGACCCTTCAATACTTATGTCACGGACTCAAGTGCCTTACAAACTGGACCCTTTAGATCAAAATTACCTTTTCAGGAAGTTGAAAAGGTCCTTTAACTATGAAAATTAACCCTTCAAAATTAGAGTTTTGGATCCCTCACCATGATGATATATTTCTTTAAATAAATTATCATGAACATTTTGTCTAAAATAATTCCCCAAAAGAAATAGTCCATTGGCATTGACCCGAACATATTTCACTTGATATTAATCTGACTACCTTCACTTTTAACCATGTCTCACTTTTATCCAAGATAAGGTAAAATATTTCCTATTAACATTAGTAAAGACCCCCACCAACCTGAGCTAACAAATTTGAACTGAAATTAATGAGTAAATGTTGCACATTTATGTCACACAAATTGGTATTTAATGCATGATCTTATATAGGTGATACGTAGCCATCAAAATCATCATTTGCACTTAATCTATCTTATGATCAAAGTATTTTTGTCTCCCAGTAGCACACAAGAGCCCTAGTTTCTATTTTGAAAGAGCATACATTAGACTATAAGTAAGCTAGAGCTAAGTCAATCATGTTGGTATATGGGTATATGTAATAGGTAGCATATTAAACAAAACAAGAATGAACATAGAACCATGACATCCTCATCAAGGTCATCATATGGAACTAATCCTCCCTCTACATTCTCAATTAAGGATTCTACAGAGTTTAAGGACACTGTATTCAATGTAGAGGTATTCAAGAACAAATATCAAAATTACTCACAACTTTGGGATGTTATTGATTTAGTGGATGATTTTTTAGTGAATGATGAAATAATACTAGTAAACAAACTATTTGTCAGAGAATTACTAGCTTAAAAATGCCAAAGTTTGCATTTTGCTATCACCAAACCAGAGGTCATGCCATGCATTGACCTTCTTAAGGATTTATTTTTTATAGGCAAGATATCACATGATACATATTTGTTTCATTCTCATGGCAATACAGTGGTCACATGCATCTCCAAAGATGATTTTTAAAAGTATTTATCTCTCACCATACCAGATGCCTAATTTTAAAAGCACATCTTGGTACAATTCAAAAAGGAAATGAGCCTCTAGGGAACACTACAATCATGGTTCCTACCCAACAAAACCATGATGTGGAAAGGGAAGAAATTGAGATTATCATTGTCGATCAATAAATTTAAGATAGGCATTCAGATAGGTATGGCTCTGCTAAATAAATTATATGATATGCTCAAGATTCATTTTATAAATTTGGATAGGGTAACCTTGCTCTATATGATGTTATCACATGATGCTCCTTATTTCCTAGGGGAGATAGTTTCAGGCTAAGGGAACAAATTTTACATAAGGATAGACGTCCTACCCCTATAGGAGATTTATATAGAGTGTACCCTATTTGAAGATGTGAAAAGAACACCCTCACTCTAATTGATACAATTGGATATTCTCAAAGTGTGGGTGACTCTATATTGAGAAGAACCTCTAGAGAAGGCTTGTTCTCTTAAGATCTAATACTAAACTAATCTAGTTTTAATTTTTTGGGATGAAAAGGGAGAAGGAAACTGAAATGAAAAATCCTATCTAATTAGGTGATACACCTAAATGATTGGTATTCTCTAAAAGATTTTTGAAATTTATTAAGATACACATATGAATCTAAAATAAAAATTTGCATTCAACACTGAATATCAATGTTTCAAAAGAAGGCCTAAAAGAAGTTTGCAAAGCAAATTCAAATCCTAGCTCTTCCAATGACCTATAGAGGATGACATTTTTATAGTAGGTGTGGAAAGGACCTAGAAAAGGGTAAGTAGATTCTAATTGTATGCTAGTACATAGTCAAATTACACTCTATTTTTATCCAAAATCATATGCAAAAAGATCTTTTATTTGATAAAATAGTTTCAATTACAATTTCTTCCCTGCCTTAAAAATTATGAAAAAGTGTTTAAAAAAGCTAATAAATATGTCTAAAAGCTTAACATAAAGCCAATGTGGCATGAAAAAGAGAATGATTAGTATTATTTGAGATAAATTAACTAAAATCCTTTTACAATATTAATTAAAGGCTTTAAAATCTTCTAAGTCTTCAAAAAATGCATTTTACTCACTTTTGGCATAGAATTGAGAAGTGGTTGGCCCATGTTAACTTCCCAACCTTCCTTGCATGAAAATAATGTCATAATTTAAAATATAACTCCATATATAAAGTGATTTTAAGTTCTTTAATTTACTTATCTTGCATGAAAAGCATGGGAGATGTATGAAACTAGTCAAACTAGTAAACTGAAAAGATGTGGACTCAAAGACTAGTCAACTTCCACTTGAACTCAACTTGCATGAATTGCAACTTATGGATTGAATTGAGAATGATATTTTTAATTAAAAAATAGATATGGTATGTGATAACTCTAAAATTAATTCATTTGATAGATTTTCAATGCCATTCTTTAAGTAGACCATTTGACCAACTACGCCTATTAAACCAAATAGGCCTAAAAGCCAATCTATGCATTTAAACTCCATTAAAAATACAACAATATGAAATGAAACCTAGAAAAAAAATATAACTAGAACAACTTTTATCATCATAATATATTTGATTTTGATGAGAAAACACTCACCATTCAGTCAATAGGGTTGACTAGGCCTATTTTGCTTTATTTTCCTATAGATTGGCCATTTTGATCAAGATGGTTGGGACACTTCCATAATTATTTCTGACTAAATACTTTTTTTAATATAAATAAAAATTATTAGGATTTTACCTCCATTGATTATATTTCATTTAACTATCCTGTACTTTAATTTACATAAATTTTTCCACAAAAATCATGATTTATGCCCTCATCCAAACAAATCCATGCATAAAATTAAAATTTATAAAATTATATATGAGTTTAATTGAAATTTTATAAGGTTTTAGGTTTATCCATGATGATTTTATAGCAATAAAATCATTTTTTTTCAAAACTAGCTTTTTAAGGGTTTTGAAGTTGAAACTTCAAACTAATGATTCATGAGGTACAAAGCTCCAAATCCAAAATTATTTAAATTTATGTGTATAAAACTGAAACCACTAACATAACTTATAATATTGGGTTCCCATGCAAAATTTATGAAAATTTATCATGTGGAGTATTCTGCCTGTGGGGTTTGACTGCATTCTGAGCTGCCTACACTCTTAATGATTATTCATAAATCATAGACCTTAAAATGGTATCAATTATTCATGAATTATAATTAAATATGTGTCATAAAAACATATTAATATTTGTTAAATCTAAACTCCACATGTGGTGAAAGATACAAGCATCTGAATGGGAGGCTTGGAAGGGTGTTTTAAACTGTAAAAAATGAAAAATTCACCAAAATGAAAATAAATATTCACCTACTTACCAATGAATTAAAAAATAATAATGGGGTATATATATAATTATATCAAAACACTCTGAAATCATATTTTTCTTGAAAAGTCAAAAAACCTCTTTTTGGCCTATATGCCTATTTGCTTGCATAAGCATGTATGAGCATGGTTTGATTAAAAATTAGAGTTTTTACACTATTTAAAGGTATTATTATGATTTAAAAAATCAACCCATTCTTTTTAAATTTTTTACCTAGGCTTAGAAACCTTTGTGGCACTCTAAAACACTGCTTGCTCCAATGGTGATCTTAAACAGACATGCTAAGTACTATTACAAAAAATAAAGTATCTCCAATCATCCAATGTACATTAATTTTTTTATAAGATTCCTCAAGTCATGATGACCTTTTGTACAAAATTTTATGTCTTGAAACCACTTGTAGCTCCCAAAAAACTCAGTTTTCTCTCAAAATTGACCCGTGTGCATGGATTGTCTACATATTTGAACTTGACAATGCTTTGTTGAAATGAAAAATACCCATTTAAAATAAATTTTTTATGTTTTTAAAATCAAAATTAGTTATTTTAAGGCCATAATTCCTTAATTTGACCAATTGCAAAGGGTTAATGATCAATTTCTTGAAAGTTTTGAGTTATGGGGGTAGTAATTTGGCCTTGACAGGTCAAATTACTAACAATTTTGTTGAATTTCATAGGTTAAATAGATGCTGGTCAAATAAATCAAAAAATATAGCTAAAATTGACTTGGATAAACACTAATTTTTAGAAGATCTTTTGCAGACAAAGACATAACAAGATAATTGACATAAACAACAACAAACATGTGCATGTATGCACTTAGAGGAAAGGAAAACAACAACTTGGAAAGGGATAAACAACACTAAAATAATGTGTAAGTGTGCACTTAGAGAAATGAAACATAAGGTAGTCTATTATATACAAAATAACCTCTAACTTGCTGGTCCTCTTAGATCAAAAGGAAAATTTGATAATTCACTTCCGTGATGAGATAGATAATGATGTAATACATGTTCCCTTGCAAGCTTGGTGGTTGAAAAATCAAGTATATTATTTACCAACTCCTTTGGCATGCTCATATGTGGAATAGTAGGATTAAACTAACCTTTGAAGTAGACATACTCACTTGGTGGCTCCTTCTCCTTATCAGGTTCCATTTCTACACAATCTGGTTGACTAATCTGAACACAAAATATACTTGTATTACTTTTTGGAAGCATACCTTTGTTTGTAGGCTCATCAAGGAGATGATAACCCATTTTAAATATCTAAAACAATTCCTTATTAATAATTAACTCTTGAGGTGGTAGAATTGATGGAATTCCCACTCCTTTCTCTTCATTTGGCTTGACACAGCTGCTCTCTTTGGTTGCAACTAGACCATAGTCCCCCTGGAGAAGAGTATATCCTGATCCCAAAACTTCAAACAAGTCCTCCAATGAAATTTTTGGCTGATTGATAAACTCTGGCTGCCCCACAAATTCATCAATTTTATCATCTATTACATTAATTTCTTCATTCTCTTTATAAGATGGTAACACTACTTCCTCACCTTCTTCATGAACACTTACATCTTTTGCAACACATTCTTCTTGAAACTCATTTAAATATACAATCTCTTACTCTTATTCCTTCTTCTACATGTTGTTTTGTATGGATTTCCAAGATGGAAATGAGTTGAATTATTGAAGAGGGAGGGAAAGTACCTAAGTAGCTTTAGATTAGCTTGTCTGCATGATTTGGTTCCAAGATGGGAAAGATAGAGGCTCCATTTTGACCATTTGATTCTGGTTCTCCTCCTCTTTCCTTGTCTTCAACTCCAACTCTCTGATCTGCTTATCAATATTATCTTAGAATATCTTCTCTTTAAAGTGGTTAATGATCTCAACTATAGGCTATACCATAAAATTCTCTTTCTTTCTTTGAAATTTCTCTTGGATAGATATCCAAGAAGGGAAGGTCTGAGAAACATATTAAGAATTTATCAAACTCAAAGGGGCACTTGGAATAATCTCCTGAGAAAGAATGGATGGCATATAAGAAGAGTGAGGTTGAACCTATTGTTCCTTGAGTTCTTTTAATTTGTCATCAATGCTTTGAATGTAACCACCTACATCCATCATCTCACCAGTGAGATTGTTCTAAATTGCTTTCTCAACAGGTGCCCATTCTTCTTTTATATGATATAATGACTTTCTCAGATGATGAATCAGGTGAGTAGGGGTATCTTGATCATAATATATCTGTGAGTACAACTCTAGTGCATGATTTTCAAGGCTCACTAAAGTTTGTTTAAGTGTCGATATGGATTGGATAGCTAAAAAATGGCCATGATTAGGTTCGCTAGATGGGTAGGATGGCTCATGATAAGAATAGTAAGGGGAAATATTATGATAGATTGGATGCTCATAAGGAGGATTAGGGTAGTACTCTTTCATATATGACTAATATAGATCCTCAAACTCTTGGTGAGGATCATAATATGGTTGGTCATACTAATCATAGTGAGGATAATATGGATCCATACTGAAATAAGCCATTAGAGACCATTAGTAAACCAAGTGTTGAAATTAGTCAATATTTGAAAAGATACTTGATGTTCATAACCAACTTTGAGTGTCTAGAAATTGCACTAATCTTTTGAATGCCTTTAAAGGCTGGTGTGTATAATGAATGTCCCATCAAGAATGCCAAAAACTGTTATCATCTTGAGTACATCCTATTTGAAGATGTGAAAAGCACACCTCACTTCAACTGATATAATTGGATCTTCTTAGAGTTTGGGTGACTTTGTATTGAGAATAACCTCTAGAGAGGGTTGGTTCTCTTCACATCTAACACTAAAACTAATCTAGTTTTGATTTATTGGCATGAAGAGGGACAAGGAAACTAAAATGAAAAATCCTATCTAATTGGGTGATGCACCTAAATGATTGGTATTCTCTAAAATATTTTAAAAATTGATTAAGATACACATATGAATCTAAAAGAAAACTCTGCATTCAAACCTAAACATCAGTATTTTAAAAGAAGGCTTGAAAGAAGTTTGTAAAACAAATTCAAATCTTATCTCTTTCAATGACCTATAGAGGATGATATTTTAACAGTAGGTGTGGAAAGGACCTACAAAAAGTAATTATATGTCACTTGTATGCTGGTACATAGTCAAATTACACTCTATTCTGATCTAAAACCATATGCAAAAGATATTTTATTTGATAAAATGGTGTCAATTATAATTTCTTCTCTATCTTAGGAATTATGAAAAAATGGCTTAAAAAAACCAATAAATATGTCTAAAGCTTAACCTAAAGCCAATGTTGCATGGAAAAGAGAATTACTAGTCTTTTTTGAGTTAAATTAAGAATAAAATCCTTTTATAGTATTAATTAAAGGCTTTAAAAGCTTCCAAATCCTTAAAAAATACTTGTTCTTCATTTTTGGCATAGAATTGAGAAGTAGTGGGCCCATATTAACTTCCCAACCTTTTTTTCATGAAAATAACTCCATGATTTGGAATATAACTCCATAATTAAAGTGAGTTTAAGTTCTTTAATATACTTATCTTTCATGAAAATCATGGGAGATGCATGAAACTAGTCAACCGAAGAGATGTGGAATCAAATACTAGTCAATTCCACTTAAACTCAACTTGCATGAATTGGAACTTGTGGATTGACTTGAGAATTATATATTCAATTAAACAACAAATATGACATGTATTAACTCCAAAATTAATTCATTTTATAGATTTTTAATGCCATTCTTCAAGTTGACGATTTGACCAACTAGGCCTATTAAAATAAATAGGCCTAAAAGTCATTCTACGCATTTGAACTCCATTAAACCTGGAATAAGATGCCATGAAACCTATAAAAAAATAGACTTAGAAAATCTTTCTTCATCACAATATATTTGATTTTGATGAGAAACCACTCATCATTCAATCAACAAGGTTGATTAGGCCTATTTTGCTCCATTTTCTTATAGACTTGCCATTTTGATTAAGATGTTTGGGATACTTCTGGGATGATTTATGACCAAATTAAAATTTTAAGATGAATAAAAAGTCTTAGGATTTTACCTCCATTGATTATATTTCATTGAATTATCTTGTACTTCATTTTAAATGATTTTTTCCACAAAAAACATGATTTCTACCCTCATTCATATATCTCCATGAATAAAATTGATATTTATATAATGATATATAAGTATAATTTAAATTTTAAAATGTTTTATGCTTATCCATGATGAATTTATGGCAATAAAATTAGCTTTTTGGAAAACTAGTTTTTTGAGAGTTTAAGAGGGTTTTGAAGCTGAAACTTTAAACTGATGATTCATGAGGTACAAGCCTCCAAATACAAAACTATTTCCATTTATGTGTATCAAACTTACCCCCTAACATCCCTAAAAATATCGGGTTCTTATGCAAAATATATGAAAAGTTATCATGTGGAGTAATCTGCCTATGAGGTTTTGACTACATTCTGAGCTACCTACACTCTTAACAATTATTCATAAATCATATCCCATAAATTAGTCTTAATTTTTCATGAATTATAATTAAATATGTTTCCTCGAAAAAAACTAATATCATTTATCTAAACTCCGTTTGTGGTGAAAGATACAAGCATTTGAATAGGAGGCTTGGAAGGGTGTCTAGACCTAAAAAAAATGAAAAATTCACCAAAATGAAAATGTCTATTATCTTACTTCCAAATTAATAAAAACATCATCATATGGTCTTTAATATGCTATCAAAACACTCTAAAATCATATTTTCCTTGAAAATTAAAAAAACCCCATTTTGGCCTATATGCTTATTTGCTTGCATAAGCCTATATGAGCATGGTCTGGTTAAATTTTAGAGTTTTTACACTCTTTAAAGGTTTTATTATGATGTAAAAACATCATCCCTTTCTTTTTAAACTTTTACCTAGGCTTAGAAACCTTTGTGGCACTCTAGAACACTACCTGCTCCATTGGTGATCTCAAACAGACATGCTGAGGACTATTACAAAATAATGAGTATATCCACTCATCTAATGGACATTAAATTTTTATATATGATTTTTCAAGTCATGATGACCTTTTTAAAAAAAATTAAGGTCTTGAAACCACTTGTAGCTCTCAAAAAGGTCATTTTCCTTTGAAAATTGACCCCTGTGCATGGATTGTTTGCATATTTGAAATTGACAATGCTATTTTGAAATGAAAATGACCTATTTAAAATAATTTTTTGATATTTTTTAGAAAAATTATTGATTTTAATTCCAAAATTCTTTAATTTTATTAGCTATAAAGGTTTAATGATCAGTTTCTTGAAAGTTTTGAGTTATAGGGGTAGTAATTTGGCCTTGACAGGTTAAATTACTAACAATTATATCTAGTTGATGTATTCATGGGTACATTTTATAAATACCTAGGTAATTTATGGTCCCCATCTATAGAATATATTAATAATATAATATGTGACCATTACCAACTCATGCACATCTATGTCTACTAGAGGCACATGGTCAGAATTTGTGAGGACATGTATCCCTAGATATGTCAAGCTATCTATGGATCCCCAATAACATGTATTGGAAAAAAAATTTTGAAGAACATTAATAGGAAGGGTGATTACTTCCTATATCCAAACATCACAGTAATATTGGTTTGGGGCAACAAGGTGATATCCCTATGTCTTCCCAAGTATGCCCTTAATAAGTTATTAGAGCAAGAGATAGCTTTCCAACTATGGAACAACATAGAGGAAGACTTGGTGAGACAAAATAACAATTTCTTATTTGGGAGTCTTATCTCCATTTCTAGGATAACATACACCATGAGGAAATATTTTGGTGATGTTGTAACAAAGCAAAACTAATATGGTTTCTTGACAATGCCACACATAGATTGGGACCCCCATGGGTGCATCTAACAACACATTCATGGATACAACATCCCCTATTTCCACCAGCCATACTTTAATTAAATTCTCTTTTTAAATCCTATAAATGATGAGGAAGTATTAAAGAAGGCAAATATATCTAGTTTATAAGAAGATCATTTAAGGATGATCCAAGTTGAGCCCAACATCTCCACCAAGGAATTGGACAAACACAAAGCCCTTTTTAAAGGGTGGAAACATTTAGTCTTCTAGAGTAGGCAGTCTTATGAGCAAAGAGCTTCTTCTTCTGAAGGACCCTCCTTGGAATTGAAGATGAAGATAGTCAAACAAGAGCTTGGGATTCTAGAATCAAGTATAGGAAGAGGAGGATCTAAAGGAGACCACACTAGTTTGGACTTCAATGAAGAGGATAGGCAAGGTGCTAACACAACTCTGGTTTCCATGACTACCCTCAGTATGTCTCATGTTTCATCAATTGGGGTAGCCACTAAATAATCAATAGTCCCTTTCTCTTGTGACTCTCCTAATTGAGGGAAGGCTCCCTTGGTTTATTTTAGGAAACTAAGGACCCTCAAAAGAAGCCCAACAACATAGGTAACCATAGGCTTGCCTATGCCACCTTACAACTTACAATCACAAGAAGATGAAGCAACCATTCAAGACTAGGTAGAGGACTTGGATGAGGAGGTTGAATTGGAGGAAGCAAAGGCTATTAGTCTTTAGAATACCCCTATTGAGCTATAACTTTAAGATTGATGGAAATATTGTCATTGATGTCAAAGGTCTAGCATTATTTGTGATAAAGGCCCCATTGCATTTAATGATGTTTGTAATAGTTATATCTTGGCTAATGTGTGTTAATATTTATTTAATATTAATGAATATATTTTTGGTTGCATAAGAGACAAAATAAGGGCCCATGGAGAAGTCAAAGAGTCATGAGGTAAAGACAAAATAAGAATGGGATGCATTTTCCCATGAAGAGTCATCTTGGGGAATTCCAAGACTCACCAAGTGAAGACAAAAGAGGAAGGGCACAATTTCTCATGAAGGGACACTTTGAGGAATATGAAAAGTCACCAAGGTAAAGACAAAAGAGGGAAGGACACTTTTGCTCATGAAGGGTCACCACATGACTTTTCAAAGGCAAGGATATGAAGGGTCATACAAGTTTGGTTCCATTTTCCATGAGGATTGAAGGATCACAAAGGAAGAAGGCCAAAGGTCATTTGGAAAGCTATAAATAAAGGCTTGAGAAGCCATTTGTTATATGGGTGTGAGAGTTTGATTTGATATTGTAATATCTAGCTTAGAAGAGCATTGTGAGAGATGAGTATGATTTGTATTTATTATATCTAGCTTAGAAGAGCAAAGGTGAGAGAGGAAAGAGATGTTGTAATGAACTATCATTTGTTGAGATATCAACATTGAGAGACAGTTGTGTGGTATACACAAAGGGGTTGGTGGTCCTATGGGTTGGTGTTCACGAATTGTTGTTGTGTTTGTGATCAAAAAAGGGGTTGGTGCTCTTGTGGGTTGGTGCTCATGAATTGTTATTATGTTGGTGCTCAACAAAGGGGTTGGTGCTCCTATGGGTTGGTGATCATGAATTTTTGTTGTGTTAGTGCTCAATAAAGGGGTTAGTGCTCATGATTTGTTGCTATGTTGGTACTTAGCAAAGGGGTTGGTGCTCTTGTGGGTTGGTGCTCATGAATTGTTCCTGTGTTGGTGCTCAACAAAAGGATTGGTGCTCCTGTGGGTTGGTGCTCATGAATTGTTGCTGTGTTGGTGCTCAGCAAAGGGGTTGATGCTCTTGTGGGTTGGTGCTCATGAATAGTTACTATGTTGGTGCTCAACAAAGGGGTTGGTGCTCTTGCAAGTTGGTGCTTGTGAATATTGTTTGAGTTGGTGCTCATTCATATACTTGAGATTGTTTTCCATGGTTTTTCCCACATTGGGTTTCCACATTATATATGGTGTCTCTCTCTATCTTGTGTGGTGTTTATTGTTTCAGTTTTATTGCATATCTTGAATGTTTGGTTAATTAGAATTTGATTAAGTGAAATATTGATAAGATATATGATATACTGATTCACCCCCCCTCTTAGTATATCATGTGATTAACAATTGTTATCAGAGTAGGTTCCTTCAGAAAGGGTTTAACAACTTGAAGGTAGATCAAGGAAAAGCACAAGATGGCCAAGTAGCTAAATAAGGAGAATCAAGAGTTGAAATTTATGGTTGAGGATCTTAAGGAATAGGTGCGTATCTTGGATTCTAAGTTAGCTATAGAAGTAAAAGAAAATAAGATATTTATTCAGGATCTTAAGAATTAGATAGAGGTTGCGAATTCAAGTTTGAAATCAAGAGAAAAAGAGTGTACTTAGTTGAGGGTTGAGTTAGGTTCTTTAAAGGATAATCATGAGAAGCTTATAATCAAGATTGAGAAAGATCATGAAATATTAGTCCAAGGAAAAAAGTATGCAAGTTTTGAAGGCAAATTAAAGAGTCTGATCAGGCAGCCCAATGCTTTTAAGTTTCAAATTCTTTTCATGGCCATTATTTTGTTTGTCATCATGTTGGTCATAGGGAAAGAGACTGTATGAGGAGAAGTAATCAGTCAAAGGGAGATCTTGGTCACATTAAAAAATAAGGTATGAGAAATGTTGTCTGCTTTTGTTGTCATAAGGTTGGCTATATTGCTAAATTATGTCCAAATAAAGTAAAGAGATATTCAAAGTATGTCAAAGGTTACATATCCCCTAAAGGATATGAGAAGAGTCAAATTCAGGTTTGGAGACCTAAAATAGTAAAGGTTGATCAGGTTGAGTTTAAGAGTGAGAATTAATTACTTGCTATAGTAGATAAAGAATCAGATAGGAAGGATTGTGAAAAATCTCTTGTTACATTTGAGCATGAGCTTTGTCAAGATAATATAGTTGTAAAAATTGAGAAGATGAAAAACATCATAAATGTTGAGGTTAGTAAGTTAAATAAGTTAGATATGCTTAAACGGATTATAATAAAAAAACACAAGAAGATCAAGGAAGAAACAAAGGAGATGTGGGAATCTCCTAAGATTTATTTCTAGGATCATTTGTGTGGGGTGTCTCTTCTAGGCTTCAAGGAGACACTTTTGAGAAAAATTGAAGCATGGTGGATACTATTGGGTCTTGGCTATGTTGCATGACAAGAAGGTGAGTTGAAAGATTATTTTGTATATCTTTTGAGGGAATAGATTTTAGAATAAAATTTTGCACCGGTGTTAAGGTTTCAGGCTAATTTAATGATTCTTGCATATGCAGTGTTTAAAAGTTTTAAAGTGTTTCAAATGATTATGGTCATAAGAAATTAGAATGTTGAAAAATAGCTAATAGTTTTAGAAATAAGGTGAAGGATACTCATGCAGATTCAATCAAGAAGGATCAGAGTTTCAAAGCTCCATTTATCAAGAAGGTTCAGACATGTTCATGGTAGAAGAAACAACCTAAAGATTCTATGATGGTTCAAATAGCTTTGCATGTAAGAAATGAAGATCAACCATGGTTCATTGATAGTGGATGTTTGAGGCATATAACAAGAGATAAGAGTAAAGAATATCAATGGTGGCATAGTGAAATTTGAAGATAAAACCACTGCTAGGATAGCTGAAAAAGGTACTTTGAGTTTGGATAATGATAGAACCAAGACTAAGAATGTTTTATAAGCATAATCTATTGAGTGTAAGTCAAATATGTGTTCATGGATACACATTAAAGTTTTATGCAAAAGGTTGTGAGATTAGAATAAAATATTCAAATGAGTTGATTGTAGATTCTCAAAGGATAGGCAATGATTTATTACATATCTTCTCAAAGGCATGATCAAAGGACACATTCAAAGATCTGCAAGAGGAGTTGGGAGTAATTTCTATTACTTCTTACCATTGATGTTTAGCATCAGTATAGGTGGAGCTAAGTGTTAGCTCCAGGTAGGCCCTTTACCATTGATGTCAAAGGGGGAGAATAAAAGGTATAGGTACAAGTGCAGAAATAGGTATAAGGAATAGGTACAGGTTGCTACAGTAAGGGGGAGTTACTATATGTTTTTAGATGACAGTATGTGCTGGTGATAGGTTATGGCAGTTTCAGGATTAAGGTTACCATCAATGACAAAGGGGGAGATTGTTTGAAATATTGTCATTGATGTCAAAGGTCTAGCATTATTTGTGATAAAGGCCCCATTTCATTTAATGATGTTTGTAATAGTTATATCTTGGCTAATGTGTGTTAATATTTATTTAATATTAACAAATATATTTTTGGTTGCATAAGAGACAAAAAAAGAGCCCATGGAAAAGTCAAAGAGTCATGGGGTAAAGACAAAAGAAGAATGGGATGCATGTTCCCATGAAGAGTCATCTTGGGGAATTCCAAGAGTTACCAAGTGAAGACAAAAGAGGAAGGGCACAATTTATCATGAAGGGACACTTTGAGGAATACAAAAAGTCACCAAGGTAAAGAAAAAAGAGGGAAGGACACTTTTTCTCATGAAGGGTCACCACATGACTTTTCAAAGGCAAGGATATGAAGGGTCATACAAGTTTGGTGCCATTTTCCATGAGGATTGAAGGGTCACAAGGGAAGAAGGCCAAAGGTCATTTGGAAATCTATAAATATAGGCTTGAGAAGCCATTTGTTATATGGGTGTGAGAGTTTTATTTGATATTATAATATCTATCTTAGAAGAGCATTGTGAGAGATGAGTATGATTTATATTTGTTATATCTAGCTTAGAAGAGCAAAGGTGAGAGAGAAAAGAGATGTTGTAATGAACTATCATTTGTTGAGATAGAAACATTGAGAGATAGTTGTGTGGTATACATAAAGGGGTTGGTGCTCTTATGGGTTGGTGCTCATGAATTGTTTCTGTGTTGGTGCTCAACAAAGGGGTTGGTGCTCCTATGGGTTGGTGCTCACAAATTGTTGCTATGTTGGTGATTAGCAAAGGGGTTGGTGCTCCTATGGGTTAGTGCTCACAAATTTTGGTTGTGTTGGTGCTCAACAAAGGGATTGGTGGTCCTATAGGTTGGTGTTCACTAATTGTTGTTGTGTTGGTGCTCAACAAAGGGGTTGGTGCTCACAAATTTTTGCTATGTTGGTGCTCAACAAAGGGGTCGGTGCTCCTGTGGGTTGGTGCTCATGAATTTTTTCTATGTTGGTGCTTAGCAAAGGGCTTGGTGCTCTTATGGGTTGGTGCTCATGAATAGTTGCTATGTTGGTGGTCAGCAAAGGTGTTGGTGCTCCTACAAGTTGGTGCTTGTGAATATTGTTTGAGTTGGTTCTCATTCATATAATTGAGATTGTTCTCCATGGTTTTTTCCAAATTGGGTTTCCACATTATATTTGGTGTCTCTCTCTATCTTGTGTGGTGTTTATTGTTTCAATTTTATTGCATATCTTGAATGTTTGGTTAAGTGTAATTTGATTAAGGGAAAGATTGATAAGATATATGATATACTGATTCAACCCCCTCTCAGTATATCTTATGCTTAAAAAAGATACCTTGACCCTCCCTACCTTTTCTTTAGCCTTAATTTCTATTATTGATGCACTCATCTCCTTTGTAAAAGTCCCCTTCACCTCATCCACTCCTTCCATTGATCCCTCCACTACCCCCACTACATCTTTTCCCACAACCATCCCTTATATGCCTACTAGTACTACTACTATGAGACTTCATAGAAAGAAGAAAGCATTCAATAAGGTATAGACTAATTTGGCCACACCCCAATTACATGTTCAATCCAAAAAATTCTCCATTCCACTCCCCACTTCCACTTCTATTGAGGAAACCATTGTAACTAGTACAAGCAAGGGAAGGAAGGCAAAGCCACACATTGTCGAGAGGAGTGGAGTGGTCCAATATTATATGGCCTTTCCTATTAGATGTATTAATAAGGGTAGCCAAGAAGCAAAGGATAGAAGAGAAGGGGGAGCCAAAATAATAAGTTGTCATAACCTATGATACACCTAGCAATATCCCACCTTGTGCTATGGATTTAAGGCAACAAGCTTCACAATGGCCTAGTTACAAGATAATTGAGTTACCTTCCATAACTACCTTGTTTGATCCTCTCAATGGCTCCATAGAAATGGTCAAGAAGAGGAAGCTTGAAGATGACCAAGGCACCAGTGTCATCCTTGAAGAATGATAACCAATATTTTCCCTTGCAAAGAGGTAGAATAGGTAGCCAAGAGAATCCATGTATGAGGAAAATCTCTCAGATCTAGCTCAAGTGCACAAGGATGCAGTAGTATCTATCCAAAAAGGGACAAACTAGCTCATTAGGAGATTAAGGAGAAAGTGCAAGAACTACGGGCATAAATTGAGCAGCTAAAAATACAATCAAGTACCATGCATATTTCTATAAGTATAAAAGCTAAGGTAAGGGAGGCTACCTCAAAATACTACTTCTCCTTAAAAAGTCATGGAATTTATGAAGGCCAAGATGGTACCTCATACGAGCTAAGATAATCAACTCTATAGATCCTTGGTCCATGATGACACAAGGCTCAACATGTTAGTTTCCTATACAAGTAATGTACTTTATAGTCAAATCGATCTAATGAATATATTTGAGGTATCTAATGCCCTGAATCTAGTAATAATTAGACATGAGGAGGTCAAGGAGTAGTTGAAGGTGGTTGTAGCCATGATTCTAGATTACCAGGAACATGAGGCTCAACTCCTTCAAATGTTGAATGATTTGAAGTTATTTAAAGGAAAAGATTCTATAGGCAAGTTAATTAGTAGAATAAATTTTGATAACATTATCTAGGAGGCAATAGATAATTTCATGAGAAACATTTAAGGCTTGGTGGTGGAAAGTATTTAAGTAGAGTTAAGCATGGTAATAAGGAAGGTGACATAGGTGGAGATCTTTAGAAGTAATTTTTAACTTACTAAAGATCAACATGCAAGACTCCTCTAAAAAATAAAAAGACTCCATTGACCTTTAATCATTAACTTAGACATCATTTGATAGTAACATGAGGTAGCAGACAAAGTCTAAAAGGATAAGGAAGTGAAGAAGATGTGAGTTTGTATTAGTAGAGCCACATCTTTAGCTTTTACTCCAACTAAAATTTATGTAACACTCCAACTAACATAGCCCTAGCCTGGCATATGCCTCAATTTTGTAATAATTCTTGTTTTATCTTCCTCTATAAAAATTGACTTATTATTTTGTACATTATGTATTGCATTAATTTTTAAAGTTAATTCTTTCTATTTATAGCTCCCATTCAATTTTAGACTACAGTTAGAACTACATGTTCTAACCACTTCATGTGAACATTATGTAAAGACGTAGAGGATGAGGTGACCCCTCCCCAAGATCTATAAATATTATTGTATTGCCCACATTAAAGGGGTCTAAATTTTTGAAATATAAAGTAGATAATCCAATTTCAGTCATTAGGCAATGTGTTTTTGAGTATTTCTTTCCTATGTTATGTTATTAATTATTATTTTTCAATGGTTATTTATTTCAAGTAATCTTTAGTGTGCTAAATCTTGTGAATATATTGTTAATTATCTTGATTAGTATATAAATCTTAGATGTACAATAGCTATCAGTGATTGGTAGATTATTAATTGATAAAATTAAATCATGTTGAAATATATTTCTAAATGTGCATTTGTGTTTTCTTGGTGGTCTTATAAGTGTGTGCCATAACTATCTTAGATAATCTAGTAGCCTGAGCCATAATCTCCTAATTAAGGGTGTGAAATAGCTACCCTGATAAGAGCAACCTTTATTTGTAGCCATTAGATTTCCTATACACCTATCTCCTTAGACTCTTTAGCTGTATCTAGTTGCTGGCGAGCATTTGATGCTAGCGATAGGTATTAGTTTTGAGAAGATGTAGGTTTGTTTAAAAACCAACTAGAGAAGTAATTATTAAGATTCATTAGGTTTTTTTTTTAAATTTTCTACCTTACCCCTTTTTCCCCCTTTTTTGAGTTTGTTTTGAGACCTACCCCCTCTAGATTAGAAACAAGCTAGCCATCCAATTCACATAGAGTTTCCCAATCCCTTAGAAACCACGCCTCCATCTAAAAACTTTGTCAGCAACCTGCATGCTCTACTCTATATTCCATCAACAGGTTATAAGAGACCAAATACCTACAACTCATGCCCTAGAGTGGATTTTACCTCCATAGAGATCTTGAAACATTAGAGGTTACCTCATTATAGCTATGGTGTGCATAAAACCCACATCAACACTATCCTTAATCCTTATACTAGTGCATTGTTTTCTACCCAAGGTAATCATGATTCTAGTACTTCCTCTTCTCATCCATTTACTAGTCCATATTTTGATTCACAAGCAAATTTTTCCACTAGTGCCTCTCATTCTCATGGTTCCTCTCAAACCCTTATCAATGCCAATAGTGGTACCCAAGCCACTCATACCAATTCTAATGCTTTATAAAATGCTAATAATGATGATCAAACCCACCAACTCTTGTTACAAACACTCAATCAAATGAATACCTTTCAAGCTCATAACACAAATCAAATTATGATAATACAAAATTACCTTCTGCATATTCAAACACATCCTCAACCAATGCCTTAGGGCATGTATAACTAAAATTTCCCCCCTCCTCTTCAAGATTCCCAAGGAAATCTCATTCCTCAATATCCTTTGGTCAACAAAACCATTAAACACCTTCAAAATGAGTCTCTTACCACTCAAATTTCTAATATTGATATCGAAGGTATCACCCCTATGATCTCTTATAATGGATGAAATAATCCTACCCTTCATCTTAAAACATTTAGAAATCTCTATAAGGATTGGGTCAAATGGAATAGTTTTGCCACTACCAAACTATTAGCCAAAATCCTCATGGGTGATGCTTTAGATTGGTACAATCAACTTAGAACTCATTCCATTGCTAGTTTGGAAGATTTAGTAAATGCCTTAGTTCAAGAATTTCAAACTAATGATCTTGCTAAAAACACTTTAGCTCACTTCATAAATTGCAAATAACTTGAAAATGAAACTACTCAAGCTTTTCTTAAAAGGTGGAAAACTTTGTCAACTAAGTGTGAACATAACATGGTTGATGATAAAATTTTCCATCTCTTCACTAATGCTCTTTTTCCGAAGTTACAATATCAGGTCTACTCTCTCTCTCTCTCTCTCTCTCTATATATATATATATATATATATATACATACATACTTTGGAGGAGGATAATAACCAAACTAAACATCAATATTTCCTTATGAATCAATTTGAGCCACCCCAAACTTATATGAGTCCTCATCTCTTAATTAAGAATAAAAATTATAATTCTACCTAAGATGGTGTCATGGACTCTTATGACACCATTCATAATATTTAAGTTATCATTCCTAAACCAATCTTCAGAACCAACTCCCCCTTCTCAAAAATATACCAATCCTCATTTATCTTCACCAAATAACAATAATGTTCAAAAACCTCTATCCTCAGTTGAATTAATCAAATTTCTACCTAGGCCTATTCCATGAGAACCTGACCCTACTTATCCTATGAAATCCTGGTATGATCCTAATAAGTTTTTTGGTTTCATGCTAGTTGGGGTCATTCTCATGAGACTTGTAGGTAGCTCTATAATTTAGCTATGGATTTTCTTCTTAGTCCTAATTTTGATCATAATTCTATCATCTAAAAGCATAAACAAGCCTATGACACTAATTTTAAGGCTCATGAATCACATACTAAATATCAAACTTTAAATTAAGCTAATGCTCATTTGGCTATCTACAAAGACCCTCTTCCTAATCATAAACCAAATCAAGACACCTAAGATAAGCCCACCCCTTCCACCAACAATTTTCAAAATTATTATTGATCCCACTTGTGAATAGAATGTAGTTAACATGACTAATATGTGAAGGGTGGTTGATTTAATTAACACTCAACCTATCTACACTCCTCTATTATCTCAAACATATCGTGTTATCTAAGATTCTTCTCCAACTCATTTAAATGAGTTGGGCAAGATGACCATATAACCTTTGATGATCCAATTCCTAATTTTCCCTTGGATAACACTTCACATTCTATTCCTACCATCCCTCCATCTTATAACACAAATGATAATCAAACTTCTACTAACACTTATTCTGCTAATTCTCAAAATCAACTTGAACCAACTATTTCATCTTCAAAACACAATTTACAAACTTGTTCTAAACCTTTTCCTTCTTATCAACAAAAATTCCAATGCACTTTGTTCCTCCTTCTAAGGACCTTCTTAATCATTATGTACCTATATATAAAAACCTTCTCATGGGTTATGATGAGTGGGATCCCATTATGGATCTCATTAATCTCACATCCCAAATTCCATTCCTTGAGCTTATGAGGACATGTCCACATCATAGAAACCATCTTGTGCAACTATGATTCAAAATTAACATCCCTCATCCTCCCTTAGTAGGATGTGAAACAACCTTATCTAGATCTGAGGATAGTATATTAAAACAATGTGAATAGATGTCCATCTATGTTGATGAAACAATAGACACTTCTCTTTCCTTAAAATTTTCTATAGCTTCTATGATTCCCGATGAGATTCTATTCATGTGGATTATCCTCCTTTGTTTATTAGTGTCTAAATAGGTGATATTCAAGTCAAGCATGCATTTATTGATGAGGGTTCTAACACCTATTTTTTCTCTCTTGATTTCATTAAGATCCTTAGATATTTAGAATGAAATCTCAAATCCACATGCAACACATGACAAGGATATGATATAAGGAAAATTCCTCCATTAGGTTATGTGTGGCTTCCAATTATAGTCCCACTTGTCATTGTCCGTGTGAAGGTGATGATATTTAATTTTCCTTTCTCTTATAACCTCTTTCTTGGTAGACCATGGACTCACCATATGAGAGCAGTTGCTTCTTCCACCTACCAATGTATTAAATTCCCTCATAATGGAACCATTTATAGGATTTAGGGTGATATTAACCCTTGAAATTTTGAACAATTTTAAGACCGTGGTGTCTTCAAAATTCCTACTCTCGAAACTTTGCCCTAGAATGAGTCTTAATGATTCAATTTATCCATCTATTCCATTAGAGGTTATAATGGTCATCCTAAATACATTAGGAACATCCTTCCTAACCTCTTAGACTTTGATGATGAGGAGCCTGATGAGACCAACCTAAAGATTAAAACTTTTGATCTCTCACCTCATCTCATCTCATAGCTTCTAGTTTCTTTATAGCCTCGTTATCACAAACCTCCTTGTGATGACATTCCCATTATCTTGACCAAGACTCAGAATTCTATTCACCCTAATTCATTATATGATAAGGTCATCCCTAATTATGTCATTTACCTTCACACACCATATTATGATGATGGTTATTCCTTAGATGATCCATTCTTTAGAAATATTGTACAAACTCATAATACTAATATTGTCCATTATCATTCTTCTTTGTTTGAATATTTTCATACATCTTCCCATCTTCCCTCATTTTTATTTCATAATTTTAGTATTTTTCCTCTTTATCATAAGATAGAGATGGTAGTGACACCTCCAGTTTCTAATGAACCTTAGAGGAGTATGCTCATGGATTATGTTATGACTAGGCCTTACCACTTTGTTAGGTACCTTGACCATCATTTTTTGGTGTACCCCTAAGATGAGTGCAATACTTCTTAGAAATTATATAGATCTTACCCCTCCCATAGTGGAACCATCTTTGGAACCCATTCTTATTCTTGCTATAGTTGAGCCCATTCCTTCTCTCACTATAGTTGAGCCTATTCTTACTTCCACTGTTGGTGAGTCTATCCCTACTTTTGATACAATCACTCCTATTGATCCTAATATAGTTCTTTCCCCACCAACACCCTCTCTTGGTGATGGTTTACTTAATTTACCTAAAATGGCTCCATTGCCCACCAAATGGGCTAAGGAGTCTTCTTCAGCTTCTTCCACTCTTATTACACCTCCTCTTGTGAGTGCTTCTACTAAGACCACTAACAATCATATCTATGGCTTCTATGAAATAGATGATCATTCATTTACCCATTGTCACAAGCTATGATAATATCTTGATACTTTATATCCTTCTTCCCCTCAATCATTATATAAAACCATGCCTCCCTTGAAGGTACTTCTTGAATATATGCCTAAGTATGGTGAGGTGTATTGTCTATGACACAAATATCTTACCCATCACATTGATCATTATCACATCCTTTAACAACACATTAAAGATCAACTTATAGCTATTCTTAGAGCTTTTGTTGTTATACCCACAAGTCATTCCTAAAAGAAGGATCATCTTTCTTCTCTCATGGTTCCACCTCCTATAGTTCCATCTCCTCCTATGGTCCCTTCCTCACCTTCTATGCCTCCACCCATGATTCCTTCACCCATGGATATTCCCTCACCTATGGATCCTTCTCCACCAATGATTCTTGCATCTCTCATAGATCCCTCTCTCATGTATTCTCTTGAGCACCCATTGCCTAATTTCCCTCCTTAGCATGATCCATCTAGAATTCCTACTTTTTCTATGGAGGATATTAGATGAGAGGTATTTTCCTAGTTCTCACATAAGATAGATGAGACATTAGTAGTAGTTCATGTCCATATTCATACAGATATATCCAATGTTTTGGGTAATGTACGTTGGTAGATTTATCAATATTTATGAGCATATACATGGTAATTTTACATTTACATTTGGATTGGATGTATTCTCCAATATTATATTTATCTAGTTGTTATATTATTTGACACTATGTCAAATTCTTATTTATCTTACATGGTGACTACTTTTACATTGTCTACTACTCATACTGTCATTTATGTTTTAGATGTTTTTCTTTATCATTGTTCTCTTTTTCCTTCTTATTTTATTTCACATTCATTTCTTATGTATTTATGATTGTTTGTTTTCTTATCTCTATTTTTAATGGCTAATTATTATTGTGACTTGGTTATATAAATCTAGTTCCATTTATTCCTTTATTATTACCATGTGATCAGTTAGCAAACAATTCATCTCATTATACTTTCCTTATACCAGTCCATTTTGATTCTCCTTATTCCATTTCTTCCCTTTTGTAGAAACTAAGCATATACATGGTTGAGACTTGAGATCACATTTTGGTTCATTATTAAACCTAAGTGTCTTAGTTCATCTTGTCTTTGGTTACTTAGCTTCCTTTAGCCTAAGCCTATAGCTCATTCATTTGTATCACTCTATCTCTCATGATTGGTCATTACAAGTCTATATAGAAGAGGAATCTTAAAAATCCATAAAAAAATTTAAAATCTAAATCATTTAAATAAAAGGCAATGATACAAAAAGGAAAAAATATTCTTAAAAGTTGAATCACACTAAAAGACATGATTCAAAGCACATCTTCTTCTAATCGAAGCTCAAACTCCAAAGTTGGCCTCACATTAGATCCAAGGTTCATTAGGATGTGGTGGCCAATAGATTAGAAAAGGAGAGTAAAAAAATATTTTAGTTATACCTACTTTCTCATGTAAGTACCCAATCTTCATAGTAGACTGATGGCTTTGTAAGGGGTCCTTAGGAATGGTGAACACATCATGGGAAGGTGGGTCAATTTTAATTTTTACGTACTAATTTACCTTCATGAGATTATCTTAGTAACATGATTATTTGTGTACATAACTTAGTTTCTATAGTGAACAAGTTTCCTTTATATATTGATGGTCACTAGTCACTTAGTGTCTTCTCAAATCCTTAGTATGCTTCTTGTCTCCTAAGGTCTTCTCATAAGATGCCTAAGTTATGATTTTTACATTACCTACATTCCTCATATTTCCTCTTGAGAAATATTATTTTGTTCACTGATCACTCCCCTTGGGATTCCATTTGTTAGTTGCATTGTAAGACCATGGATAAGACTTGACCATCCTCACAGATTACCGCATTCTACCTTCCTATTACCCACATCCTTTATTTACCCAATTTTCAAATTTATTCCACCTCAGTGGTGTTACCTTTATGAGTTGCAGTATAAGACCATGGATAGGACTTGACCCTCCTAAAAAAAATTTCTAATAATACAAGTCATAATCAAAATTACATGTGTCAAATATGAGATTAGATATGATTGATCATGAAGTTACATGTCATTAACATGCTTCCCATCTTGATTTAGTATGTTTTATGCTTACTTTATTTCTCTTTCACTTTTTATCTTCTTATTTTTTTATTGCATGTAAGAATCCAACCATTTCTTGAATTTTTCATACTTCCTAGCTTGAATTAGTGTGATAAATTTATGACCAATTTTTGCCATTTTTTTTTCTCTTATACTTCCCAACGTGATATAGTATGATTGATTGACTTCATTGTGTTTTTTCCACTATTTGTATTTTTTCATGACTTCCACTCTATTACATTATTTTCATACTTCTCAACATGATTTAGTGTGATTTTACATGTTTTAATATGGTACCAATCTTTCATTTGGTTTAAAAACAAATTCATTTTTACCATCTTATTTACCATTCCCTTTGGTTCTTTATACTTAGTCATTTACCTTTTATTACACATTTCCCAATGTGAAATAGTTTGTATTACATTTTTGATTGATTATATTTTACCAAGTCCTTTTTGCCTATTTCTTTTTAACCATGCATGTGTCCTCCATAATGCTAGAAAATAAACCACACCTCATACATTTTCTATAGCATATACAACAAATAGATAAATAAATATGCTAGAAAGAAATATATCCAAAGCATCTATAACCACAACCATAATGATAACACATACAAAAAATATCCAAAATGTCAAATTGATATATATATATATATAATGAGTTTGATACAATAAATACAATCATATACACTACTCTAGCTCTATGGATGGGCCCCATCTTTCCTATCTCGTGGCATAGCCACACTGCCTACAGATGCTTTGGTCTAATGCCTCTAAATAAAATACTATAATGAGGTCATCTAAGATCTCAGTCCTGACACTTGCCCCTATAAATGAGCTACATGAGCTTGCACTTGTGCCAACTAGGCCAAGGTTGCCAGATGTGTCACTCTCTCTTGCCCCTATATCTCTCTATCTTGGGGATGTCCCTATATTATCTATGTCACTATATTAAAATGTGTATCCCTCTCCTTAGCTAGGCCCTACCATGCCCATGTCTCACCTGCACCCATCTCTGATAGTGGCTATACCCTCTCTTTGTATGCTTGTATCTATCTCACTACCTCTCCAACTTGTCTAAACTAACTCACCTATGCTGGGGTAGATGGTACCTTGAGGTCCTCTAATATATCAAGGTCATACAACATTAGTGCCTCATCTAAGACACTATGGAGTTTGATGAGGCCATTAATTTCTCTATTTTATAGCCTCATCCATACCTAGTAAATATCATTTTCTATGTAAATCCCCATAACCATCCATGACTCATATAATCTATGTATGCATTGATGTGTGTGTGTGTGTGTGTGTGTGTGTGTGTGTGTGTGTGTGTGTGTGTGTGTGTGTGTGTGTTGTGTTATGAATTATTGATTCTTTTTATTTGATTAGATTATACTCATGTAACTTTATTTAATGAAAAATTGAAGGGTAATATAAGGCTATAGGAATCTTGTTTGGGCACAACACTTACAGACTACCCACAATAACTATAGGCTTCCACCTATATGTTGCTCATATCCATTATAGGGTGCCCATAACAATTATAGGATTCCACGTATAGGTTATCCATATCCACTATATATTTCTCATAGTAACTATAGGATTCCACCTATAGGTTACCCATAACCACTATAGATTGCCTGTAACAACTATAGGCTTCCACCTATAGGTTGCCTGTAGCTACCACACACAATAGAACCATTATTATGATTATCTTGAGAACTAAATGAATGATTGTACATGACCATAGCTATTTTATAGAATCCCCACATACAAGGAAACTTGGATGTGCTACCAAAAATGAGAAATGCAAGGACAATAGGAAGGAGACAAAAAAATTAAATAATAAAATGATATATATTATCCTTAACCCAATCAGGACAAAAATAGGTAACTTTAGTTACTAGCCACCTGAAGGTTGACTGGGGTAATTCTTAAGTATTTGCATTTTTCTCTAGTTTAGTGTTTTTGGTTAAAAGCTAATAAACTACCTTCTATATTTAATGTCAGAACCTCGATTATATTAAGAGTTGGATAGATGATAATAAAGTAGTAGAATTATAGAAGTTATTACATTTTGAATATTGTAATCTTCTATAGCAATCTTTAATTACTATAGATTTGAGTAATGAAAAATTTTATTCTATAAAAAGGTTTTATAGATCTCTTAGAGAAGGATTGGAACTCAATTTTGAATGAGGAAGGCCCCCCTCAAAAGGAGTTCCAATGAAGATCTTGACCCTCCTTAATTAAGTGTGTTGTGTAAGTTGATTTCATTATTAGTTTGATTATATAAAGTGATGCATGTATGATTCATAAGTGTGAAGTATTTCTATATATATTTTAAAATAGTTTCATAGTATAACTATCTGGTGAATTCTATAAAATTTCATTATAATGCAACTAGTAAAGCAAGTTAATCTATGAATAAATAATGCATATATAATGCTGACATCCTTGAAAATACTACATAACCTGAGTTAAAAATTAATGTTAATCAGATCCAAAACTTTGGTATTAACTTTTTAATAAGTCTACACAACATTTTGGTGTCATTATCAAGGAGGGTGTCAATTATTGTTTTGCAGAATCAATTATTACTTTTTCTTAGGACTAGTTAATGCACTATCCTACCCAGTTAGGCAAGTCAAGTGAGGACACTATGATGCCTGATACCAGATGTCTAAGTTTTTAGATGTTGATAGTGCACAACATTTTTTATTCAATGTCTTACCCAGTCGAGCAAGTTGAGTGAGGACACTATGGTATTTTATGCCAGATGTCTAAGTTTCTAGATGTTGATGGTGTAGAACCTTGACTACCTATTTTAAATCTTGTAATTTACTTAGTTCATAGTTTTTTTTAGAATTTACTTTCTTACAAGAGTGATTTATTTTTCATAAAGTGTGCCTTTATTTTCCTACTTTCATTACCTACTTTCATTTTTTACTTTTTAGAGTGATTTTCTCATTTTTAATAGATAAATTTATTGATTTATAGAAGTAAAATTTAAATTTTAGTCATTTTTATTTTAACACTCTTTTATTGTACTTTTTATTTATTCTAAAACAACCCCCTAGAACATATGAAAAAAAAGAAGACACTAATCCTATGCAAGAAGGGACATGATAGTTGAAACATGGGGCACAACATTTTTGTAGAGAGAAAGAGATTCTTTAGGGAGATTCATACCAAACAAGCCATAAGTTGCTATCTAAAAATAACCATAAATACCTACAACAACTAAGAATCTTATTGAAAAATATACCATAAGCTGGAGGGCTCTTGAAAAAGAAAACACTACAAACTGAAGGAAGCAACTTACAGAAGAAGTACTATTAGGTTTTAAAAAAGAAACAAAAGCAAAGGAAGACTTAGCTGATTTATTAAGGATAAATGAAGGAGAATAACTTCATCAATGAAACACTCTAGAAAGTAACATCAAAAAAACATTCCAATAAGGTTTTCTTGAACAAATTGAAGAAAGATCAGGAGAATATTCAAATTTCTCATTTGTTAGAAAGACTATAGATCAATAGATAAATGTTTGCTATCATGTTGATGAAGGTATTGATATAAAATTTAAAGACATAATATTGAGTACCTTTGATATCCATATCATTAGAAAATCCATCATGAATAAAGCAATAGATGACAACATGACTCTAGACATAGTTACTTTTGAATTTCCTATTCTAGATGCACTAGGCGTAACACAAATGAAAAATATCCTACCCTCAACCTTGCCCAATTTTAGAGGTACATTATTATAATAACTAGACACCTTTTTTTCAAATTTTATATCCTCTATAGAATCTATGACTACAATTAGGATGCACAGAAATTAAATTTTTTTCAGCCACCCTCAAAGACTTAGCACTTCATTGGTTCATGGGATAGGGTAGTAATTCAGTCATCACTTGGGAGGACATGAATAAGAATTTGTTTGCTAAGTATCATGAATATATATGAGCAATAAATTATAAAATAAATGACATCTTCAAGATGACTCAAGAAAGGGATGAATCTTTGGAAGACTATGTTGAATGATTCATGTTTAGTGTATAAAAATTTAAGCAAAGTGCACTAGGAGAAGAACCTCTAAAAATCATCTTATTGAAAGGAGTTCAAGAAGATTTTATGGAATCCTTAGACCTAATGAGTGGGAAATATATCTCCTATATGTCATTTTCATACATTAAGGAGTTGAGCAATAATTATTCCAAGTTTGATATAAGCAAAGTTAGGGGCAACAAACTTCCACTAGCAGCTGCAAGTGACCTATCAAAATATGAAGTTAGTAACCTATTATAAGACATGAAATGGAATATAATTAGTTATTTTTCCACCTAACTAGATAACCTACACTTAAGATAAAAGGAATCAGCCTTGGATCAAGCTTTGACCATCTATTATTTGGATTGTAAGAAGAGGAAAATAGATTGTAGGTGTCATGAGGTTCAGGCTAAAGTAGCTAACATCACAGTTAAAGAACTAAAAATAATAGAGATACATATTACAAGAAGAGATAGAGACTAGGTTTTCTATGTTTCACAAGCAAATCCATGGGTTCAATGACCACCTTATCTAGGTGTGGGATAAAATCCACCTTTTTCAAATTTTACCTCCTTTAATTCATAATTTTCAAATACTATTCCTAACTGGACTAGTCCATGGATGAATATACCACCTCCTAATTCTAGCTAGTATCCACCTCATACAAGATACTCCACCACCTCCTGGTAGCCTCTAAAAAATGTATCCCCACCTTGGATACAAGTTTGGAAACAATCCTAAGGCTTATCCTTCACAAATCAATGGTAGTAACTCCAGAGTCCCAATCAACCATGGGGAAACCACCAGGGATGATTCCCTCTATAGAAATAAAAATAATCTCTTTCTCTTATGCCCAATACAAAATCTATACCTAAGCCTAATCAAATCCTTGTCCAACCCATGTAGAACACTAGAAATAAGTTATTTCAACCAACATTTAGTACTGAACCTATCTAGTACCTGACATATATGGTAAACATCAATGAAGTTCACCTACATTCAAGGAAAGCTCTACCACCTCAAGCCCCACCCATAATAATGGATTCATATAAAAAAGATCCAAAATATGATTCTAACCCACCTTCACCACTATAATAACTCTCTGAGCCATTAAATAAAGCTATTGATGAAACAACTCCACCATTTCTCGAATACTTACCCTTCAACACCATGTAGTAGAGGTTGGATTTTATAAGACAACTCAAAAATATTTGTACTAAAACTCCCCTCTTCTAGAACATCAAGGATATGCCCATATATTCCAAGGATGTTAGAGACTTATATCTGTGTAAACCTAGAAGGAAGAAGAAGGATCCCAATATAGTGCATGTAATTAGCTAGTTAGTAGATATTATGCTAGGAAACACCCTACCAAAAAATATTTAGATCTAGAATGCCCAGTAATAACATTCTAGATCTATGATCAATAACTATCTAATATATTGATAGACATGGGGGTTAAAATAAATATAATGGGAATTGAAACCATGAACAAACTACAGTTGAATAATATTCATCCCACATCTACAATGTTACAAATGGTTGATAAGTCTATAGTTAGACCATAAGGAGTCATTAAAAATATATTCATTACTATAGATTCTTAGGAGTATCCTACATATTTCATTGTGTTATAGCCAAAGTTTAATTTGGGTGAATATCATCTTATCTTAGGATGACCTTGGCTTACCACAACTGATGCCTTCATCAGCTATAGATCAGGTGACATGTTGATTTCCAATGAAAACCACACTAAGAAGTTGGTCCTCTATCCCCCAACACAATTGGCATTGACACCAAAGCATACATTATGCGATTAAGAAAATGAGGAAGAGTAGCCTCCCTATATTCTTTTATTCACCATAGACCATGCACGTACTTTGGGTGATTAGGAAGAAGATACAATTCTTTACAATGTTCTCCAAAATAATTAACAAACTCATTCTACAAATCTCAACCACCTGTAATGTGTTGAGTGCCCATTTTCTAGCCTCTAAAAAGAAGATAATTTTGATGCATCTATATAGGGAATATTCCACTAGCTGATACCTCATAATTTTATCTAAACTAGATCCATTATCAATATATAAATAATGAAAACACTCTCATAATAAATTGAAATCTCTTTAGGAAAAAACATTGCTTATTAATAACAAATTGAAGTCAAATGAGGAAAATTACCTAGTCAACATATTGCATGCAAACTAATGATGTTTTACATAAATTATGAGGATATGTAATAAATCAGCCTAGTAACATACACACATCATATCTATATCAAAGAAAAATGTCAACCAATTAGGAAACTACAACGTAGGATGAATCCAACTCTTAGAGAAATAGTCAAAGTGGAATTGTAAAAAATCTTGACCACTAGATTTATATATCCCATCTCAGACAATGAATGAGTTTCACTAGTGGTAATTATACTAAATAAAAATGGCTAATGAGGTGTATGTATAGATTATAGGGAACTTAATATAGAAACTAGAAAGGATCACTTTCCTCTACCCTTCATTGATTAGGTGTTAGACACACTAGTAGGGAAGAAATATTTTATCTCTTTGAATGGCTTCAGTGGTTACAACTAGATTAACATTGCTCTTGAGGACCAAGAGAAGACTACCTTCACTTGTCCCTAGGGTACTTATGTTTATGATGTATTACCTTTTGGGTTATGTAATGCTCCTATAATATTCCAAAGGTATATCTTGAGTGTATTTGCAGTTATGACCAATGAATGTGTAGAAATCTATATGAATGATTTCATTATTTATGGATAAAAATATTTGATGAGTGCCTGAAGAACCTAGAGAAAGTGTTGCAATGATTTAGGAGCACCATTTATCTTTAATTCATAAGAAATGCTCCATGATTATGACAGAAGGCATTGTCTTAAGTCAACATGTATTTGATAAGAGAATTAATCTTGACCCTACAAAAATTAACATCATAAAAAACCTGTCTGTTCCTTAGAAATAGAAAGATGTTAGGAGTTTTTTAGAACATTCTAGTTACTATAAGAAATTTATCAATAATTTCAGCAAAGTAGAAGCACCATTGTTCACTCTCCTAACTAAAAATGTTGAATTCATCTAGACTCCTACCTATGATACAACCTTCAAACAATTGAAGGAATTATTGATCACCATACCTATTTTACATGGTCTTGATTAGAAACTTCCATTCCATATTCATATAGATGGTTCAGATACTGCTATAAGAGCTATGCTAGGACAAAAATAAGAAGCACTTTATTATGTTATATATTTTGTAAACAAGAGCCTATAGGCAATAGTACTAAATTGCATAGTTATTGAAAAAGAGTTCTTGGCAGTAGTTTATGCTATCAAAAAGTTATATCACTACATCATAAGGTATCAAGTATTTATTCATACAGACCATGAATCCATTTGATAACTTATAAATAAACTATCCTAGGTAGAGTGATAAGATGGATTCTCTTATTACAATAATTTGATCTAACCACTATAGATAAGCTTGGTAAGTACAATGTCATGGATGAATTCTTATCATGCCTACAATCCCCTAAAGAAGATAACATAGTGGATGACTCATTTTTAGATGAGCACATATTTTCCCTCATCCTTACCACACCTTGGTATTCTAATATTAATAAGTACCTTGCCATATGGTTACTTTCACAACACTTCCTCCCTAAACAAAAAAAGAGATTTGAGTCAAAAAAGTGGTAGATATTCATGGCTGTCTAGATTTCTTTTCTGTACTAGACCTAACTCCATCATCAGAAGATATCTTAGAGAAGATAAAGCTTTAGATATCCTTAAAGCTTATCATGATGAATCCTATGGAGTGAACTTTATATTCAGGTGTGCAATAGTACAAATTTTAAATATAAGATATTATTAGCCATCACTGTATAAAGATGCAATAAGGTATACTACTCATTGTGATAGATGTCAACATATGGGGAGACCTACACTTTCAAATGAGATGCTTTTGTATCCTCAAATGATGGTTGAACCATTTGAAAAATGGGTCCTAGATTTTGTAAGACCTTTTGATCCAAAATATAACAAAAAAGAGTACATCCTTATGTGTACTAACTATGTCACTAAATGGGTGGAAGTAAAGGATATTACACACACCAAGGATGTGAAGGTGGTAGCTTTCCTTTATGAATAAATATTCATAAGATATGGTGTGCCATGATAAATAGTCACTAATCAAGGATCTCAATTCACTGCTAGTTTAATTACTATTTTTATCTAACAATATGAGATTAGGCATAATTAATCAACTCCATATCATCTATAGTCTAATGGATAGGTGAAAGTCACGAACAGAGAGTTATAAAATATTTTGACCAAGACTGTTAGCATGTCTTGTAAGAATTGAGAGGCTAGACTTCCTAAAGTTGTTTGGGCTTATAGAATCACATAGAAGAATACTATAGGCTTCACCCCATATGAGTTGGTCTATGGGAATTAATTTGTATTACTAATTGAATTTGATCACAAGACCTTATGGATAACACTAGCACTTGGGATGGATATATCTAAAGCATAGAATAAAAGGCTTATGCAACTGAATACTTTAGATGAATATAGACAACAAGCATAGTAGAACATAGAACTTACACAACACTAGTGGATTAGATGGCATGACAAGTACATTAAGACTAAGTAATTCAATACAGGAGATTGAGCCCTTATTTTTTATTCAAAATACAAGGATCACAAGGGCAAACTCTAGACCAGATGGCTTGGTCCATTTAAGATTGAACAAGTTTATGACAATAGAGCAATACAACTCTAAACCATTGATCTGGTACAATTTCTTCTACTGGTCAATGTCCATAGACTAAATTTATACAAAAAACCACTCACTTAGGAGGAGTTTATGAAGCACATACACATATAATTATAAAATGGATACAATGATGTACTGGATCAACATGATGTCTCACCCAGGAGAACTAGTCAACACATAGATGAGGAAGGAGAGGAGGACATCCTATCCCTCATATGGCATGAAAACTAAGACCCTCACTTGGTCTTTGACTTGTCACCCTCACTACTAACTTGGTAAGGACCCAAAATAAACATTCTATTATAGGTAGCAGTTAGAGTAAAAAAAAGCAATGAAAACCCTTTTTGGGCATTATTGGTAGTCTTTGGGTAGAAAACTAGCCTATTAGCTACCCAAAATTGTAAAATGGGCCTAAATAGAAAACTAGTTTGCTAGCTATTAAGAAGTAAAAATAAAAATGAAAAATAAACAATCTTTCTGAGCAAAATTATTCATCTTCCTCCAGTTGCCATGGACTATTCTATGATTGTTGAAGGTAAATTCCTTGCCATTGATATAGGCACCTTTTTCAATGAAGGTGTTCCTTAAATTGCTATGGGCTCTTCTATATTTGTTATGGGCACCTTACCCATAGCTGGGTACAACTTTATAGTTTTTATGGGCACCACCTCTAGTTGTTATAGGTACAACCTAACACCTCTCTAGGCACATGCAGGATAGTTATTCACAAAACCTAAGCTATGTCCTTAGATATGTGCTTTGGAATAATACATGGAAGACACCAGACAAACTAGAGGATTAAAGGAGGATTAAAGTATAAAAGTCAAAACTTTGCTCAGACCTACCCCTGAATGACAATGAAAAGTTCACTAGGCACATAATTCATAGGGAGTAAGACAATATAGAGATAAATCATTATCAAGATCATGAAGAGAAAGATCAAAAATAAAAAACACCCTAAAATACCCTCTTCCATGTTCATAAATCACTTGACTTGGTTAACACAGATCTATAGTAACCACTTTGTGGTAGGAGGGTAATAATCTTTCATCCAACTCCAAGATCTCTATTCCAGTTCATGCAAGTTGTCATGACTACATGCAAGTGAGATGAGGGAACCATAGAAGGCTAACATCATATGATCTCAACATTTCTCAAAGGGGCCCACTTTATTCTAGTTATAACTACCAACAAAATCATTTCATTCTATCAACCACTTGAATGCAAACACTCACATGCAAATCCTCGATGTAACCATAGGTAAATCATTAAAAAGGTACATTGTATATTTTTATCATAGAAAATTATTTATTGTTTTACTATAGAATAAACTATATTGAAATGAATATTAAATCATTAACATGTCATTCATTAATACCTTTCAACTCACACGTAAACCCACATGATGATGTCTCAACCCACACTTACATCTCTAATCATGAGCTTGTTCTATCTCTTCCATCCTACTCATTCCATGTCATGTGGGGATAAGTGGCAACTCATGTGGGAAGGGGAGAATGTTGTGGGTGATAATACCATGCACTATGGGATCCATACATGTGGGATTAAATGCCATAATAGTATATAGGGAAAACAATCACTTTCATTGTTTGCCCTTACAAGTAAAACCATTTATGCAAAGCTTAAACATGCCATAACATATAGCCTAAAACATATAACCTATAACCTACAACCACAAACCACCATCTTTGAACAAACCCTACTTTGCTACAGGCAAAATTTTAGAAGCCAAATAGAGTTTGTTACTAATTATCAGTTGAAGGGATTGATAGATAGCTAAACTTAGTAGAATGGGAGGGTCAATTGTGAGAAGGGAACCCATAAATCATATGGAAATTCAAGGAGACCCAACCAGTTGGGATATATTCAATAGAGTTGGATGGACCACTTATTTTTTAAAATTACAACATTTCTCAAAACCCTTTGCTAGGGAATTTGTAGGATCCTTTATAGGAGATCAAGCAACTGTATATGGCATCACATTCCCAATTACTAAAGAACTAGTAAGCCAAGCAATTAGGCTATCAAGTAAAGGAGAGAAATGTTAAGACAAACCCAAAAATAAAGAACCCAGATAATATTTTTGTCAAGGGGATGAAAGGCTAGTACTAAAGAAAGGTGGTGTGGAGAGACTCAGCCTACTTGTAGCCTAGAGGGAAATAACTTCATACATCATCAAATATATGACATGTAAAGGAAGGTACTCTCTAATTTATACTCTTTATTTTAAATTTTTGAATCACTTAAGGCATGATAGGATGATTAATATTGAAAATCACCTATGGAACATTCTAAAAGGATGTCTAAAGAGTACTATAAGGGGATTGAGAAAGCTCTATCTCATCATGGCCTAATATGGTTGATAACTAAATATGGAATAAACACTATTAGACTTGACCTTAATTAGGAACAATTTATAACCTTAGGGAATGTTGAACCTTAGAATGAGGAGGGAAATAATGAGGATGAATCTCTTGAGGAACAAGCCCAATAGATTGTACAAGAAGATACTACATGCACTAAAGCTATTGGATAACCCATAGCTATTGAGGGTCCATCTAAAATTACTATGGGTAGAAGGAGAAGGAAAATAGTCCTACCTCCTAATGACATAGAGGAGGAAAGTCCACCCACACAAACTAAGTAGAATATTCCTTCTCCCACTATTCCAACTATCTCCTTACCAAATATTGATTCTTCCACCATGGCTCCTTCAAGGCAAGAGGAAGTTATTCCATCACCTGTTGCATAGGAAGAACAAGTTCCAACAACCACCCCTCCTAAAAAGAAGAATAAAATTGAAGAAAAGAAACCCTTTTTATCAAGAAGGAGACCTCCTCCTAGGATATCTCATAGAATTAAGAAACAAAAGACAACTATAGCCTCCTCACCCATAGACATCAGTGAGGATGAAAAGGGAAAGAAAGAGCCTAGGATTAAAAAAACCCTGATGAGTTTGATATTGTTGAATGGTATAATAAAGAGGAATCTACCAAGGAAGAAGTACAGTCACCCAAACCATCCAGATTCATTGAGGAAGACATATATCTCCTCAAACACATTGGGTACATAGAAGAAGAGCTAAGAATGATAGATCAACCTGTAGAAGAAGAGGAATTGATTGAAGAAAAGACTATGGAATAAAAAGTAGAACAAGAGATAATTCCTTATGACTAGGAGTTCCAAAATTTGGAACAAGTTATGAGAGAAATATATAGGCTAAGGAATGAGATAACAGAGTTGAAAGATAAGAGAGGCTTGAAAACACTTCTAGAAGAAGCAAAATTTATAGAATCATCTATGGAAAGAGAAAGGTTATTAGAGGGACCTACAGTAACTTCCTTGGAGGAACCTATAACAACTTCATCTACCTTGCCCATAGATAGAATTAATATACCCTTAGAAGCACCTATATAAGATTATGCTTTGGATTTGGTACATTTATACAATAGATTTCCTCCTTTGCCCACTACAAAACACTTATAGTAGAATAAGTTATTAATGTGGATCTTTAGCTCCCATACCTATAGAAACTGATGAACTCCTAAATTTTATTAAGGAAAAATTTGGTGATGATGAAACTTACTAAAAGGAGTTGGTACAAAGATTTAAGGTATATGTTGAAACAAGAGAAAAACAAGATGAATTAAAATAAATACTAGAAATGGTTGAAACTAGGATCAAGTCTCTAAAGAAAAAGATTAATAAAATGCATGAAACCATTGAAATGTTAAGGGAGTGTAGATCACCTTTTAGGGTGTATGTTGTTTACTTAGAAGAGAGATGGCTTAAATTTAGATATGAAAGGATCTATAATGATCATTCCTACATGGTTTGTGACCCTAAATCTTTCTTTGAAGTTTATAGACATGAAAAATTTGATCTCCAAGCATGGTTAAGTGAGTTTTACATACATCAATATGTTGTACCCAATGATGTAGATTAGAATCCAAACATATACTTGGGTGATGTCCAATTGAATGCATTTTCTTCATATGTCCTTAATGAAACAAGAAGAAAATAGGTGAAGGAATACTAAGAAAAAGAAAAATAATATACCTTGATTATTAGGGGTGTATTAGGTAATCTATATGATATAATAGAAGAATGGATCTCCTTCATGATCTCAGGTACTCCACAAGCTTGGGTTATAAGGATACAAGTAGAAGTTTAGAATCATTATTTGAGTCTTATAGAAGGAGATGGAAAGAAATTTTTTCTTTCTTGTTCTCATTGATGTGTAGAACTCTCTGATGCTTTAAAAAGAAAGGAACTATATTCTCCTCAAAACATTAGGGAGGCCATACATAGGGTATACATGTATATTGAGCTTATCAGGAAGAGAAGGGTAAAATGGTTGGGATTAATGTTTCAACCTCCTTTGTTTTGGTTCCCAATCCTTGACTAGGAAGGAAAGGTCCCAGATGATAGAGAGGCTAAGATGAAAAGATGAGAGAACATGGATGATGCTAAGGGCTTCTATATCCTTGAATGGTCAGGCTACACTGAGCCCTTATATTTTATAAAAATTATGTGGTTTCAAAATGTAGTCAAGGCTTGCTTGAGGTTGAGTAAGAGGTTAAGTAGGGGGTGTGACAAGGCCACCAATTACTATATTTTATAGCCTCATCCATACTTAGTATATATATTTTTGTATGTAAATCCCCAAAACCATCCATGATTCATACAAATGAATGAATGAATTTATGATTTTTTGTATATATATGTTATGTTATGAATTCATGATGTTTTTTTAATTAGATTATGCTCGTGTAACTTTATTTAATGAACATTTGAAGGGTAATGTAAGGCTTCACAAATCTTGTTTGGGCATAACACTTATAGGCTACTCACAATAATTGTAGACTTCCATCTACAAGTTGCCCATAGCCACTGCAGGGTGCCTGCAACTACTATAGGCTTCCACCTACATGTTGCCCATAGCCATTGTATATTTCCCAAAACAACTATAGGATTTTACTTATAAGTTTCCCATAGCCACTACATAAAACATAACCATTATTATGATTATCTTTGAAATCAAATGAATGATTGGAAAGGACTATAACTATTGTATGGACTATTAATGAATGATTGGAAAGCTTGGATGTGCTATCAAAAATGAGAAATACAAAGACAATGGGATGGAGACAAAAATAATTAAAACAACAAAATAATATACATTGTCCTTAACCCAATTAGGCTTAAAACAAGTAACTTCAGTTATTAACCACCTGAAGGTTGACTGGGGTAGTTCTTAAGTATTTGTATTTTTCCCTAGTTTAATATTTTTGGTTAAAAGCTAATAAATTACTTTCTATATTTAATGGTAGAACTTATACCAAATTAACAGTTAGATAGATGATAACAGAGTAGTAGAATTATAGAAGTTATTAAATTATGAATATTTCAATCTTCTGTAACAATCTTTAATTGCTACAGATATAAATAATGAGAAATTTTATTCTATAAGAAGCTTTTGAAAATATCTCAGAGAAGGATTAGAACTCAGTTTTGAATGAGGAAGAGCCCCCTCAAAAGGAGTTTTAGTGAAGATCTTAATCCTCCTTAGTTGAGTGTGTTGTGTAAGTTGATTTCATTATTAGTTTGACTATATAAAGTGTGATGCATGTGTGATTCACAAGTGTGAAGTATTTATGTATTTATATTATAATAGTTTTATAGTATAACTATCTGGTGAATTCAATAAAATTTAATTGTACTAAAATAGTAAATCAAGTTAATATATGAATTAATAATGCATATATAGTGCTAACATTTTGGAAAATCATATGCATCCTATGTTGATAATTAATGTTAATTAGACCTAAGAATCTGGTATTAACTAGGTAATAAGTCTACACAATAGAGTGCTCCCCTCACAAGGGACCCCCATCTGATCTCTTCCTTTGTTATACCTATAAAAAGAAAACTAGATAGATATTAGATCACTATTATATCTCAAAATATATCTATCTCTATCATATTTTAAAATAAACTTAAGCAACATTTTAATCATCTTCTCTTACCTATCTATGTATCAGCCACTATGGCCTCACCATTAGTATGACCTACGGGCATAGTCTCCCCATCTATGTGGCCTTTGATAACCTCCTCTATCGATCACCTCATAAAAATAAATCTTGTAGTCATAGCTTAAGTCCATCTCAAACTATGCCTAAGTGGCCTCTCTATATTCCAACTCTACCTTAGCTCGCTTGCTGGGTCATCTGAGATATCTATGGTATTTGTTATCTCTTACTCTTCTTACCTCCATAGATGACATGTCTTTTGTTGTTGCTTCTCCTCCTGTTATAAATCAGGTGGTGGTACCTTTAGTGCTCCCACCTCTACATCCCTCTCCTCCCACCCCACTACCTATTGTGCTCAACTTATTTGTGGTCTCTCATGATATGGCCTAATTATCTACCTCACCACTGGTGGCCCTATCCATCCCCTCTCTTATGTCTCTCTAACATGTTGGGCCCAAACTATGGGCACCACTATCAATGTTATTAGGTCAGGTAAACCCATCTATCATAGCACTCATGACATTGAATGTGGCTCTATCCACCAATTATAATGTCCTATCACCTCCATCCATGTTAGAGCTGATACATCTATGTCCCAATTAGGTCATGTAGTCACAATATGCCCATAAGGTTGCCACACTATGTCTATCTATCTCACTATCTGCAACCAATTATTGACAGAGCAACTATTTAGATGAGGTGTGGGATAGAAATTAACATGATAAAGTATTCTATTTGTATCATTTGTTGATTAGGATGTGCATCTCCTCATCAACAAAAATACTAGAATCAAAATCCACACCCAAGCCAAAAACATGTACCATACTATTTCACATTGCCATGCCATTGTTGTTGTTACATATCTTTTTTCTATTGCTGCATATTCCTACCATTTACCCCATCACTTGGGGTCAACCCTCTTACCATTTTATTCAATCTATCAAAAACCATATTTATCTATAGCAAGATCATACATCCTATCTTTCCACTCATATCTAGACCAAAGCCTATTTGAGTCATCTTATCCAATCCTTTTTTTATCTTGGCTCATTTGGTTCTCTTTGCACCTTTTATGAGAGGATTATGATCAATTTTCAAAAATCAATCCAATCCATGTTTATAATGATAGTATATAAAAGTAGTGTGACAATTGATCTAGTAAGATATCTTTCATCCTATCAAGTTTGCTTATGTGAGCTGATTATAACCACCTATGGGCAAAATATGTTTCACTAGTCTTATTACTAATTATAACCACTTATGGTCAAATTAGTGTCATTGACCTATACAATTGTATCTTAGTTATAATCACCTATGGGAAAACTATGGGAAATGCCTATTTACCATGCATTGCTACATCACCTTGCCATTACTATTTTCATTTGACTGGCCATTTACCATATTTGAGAGCTTGTCGGGACCTAGTTGGTTTTTCCTCACCTTTTATGTGGATGGATTTACTATGACTTGAGGTCATTTGAGGATCATGTGGGTCATTCTCAATTCATGTTGAGGTCACCTTAGTCCCCCTTTACATACGCTCTCACTATTTTGTGAGCAACCTAAGCAAAATGCTCTCACCATTTTGTGAGCAGGTATCTTGTCATTCTCTAATAAGTTAAGATACCTCAAAATGACAAAAACATTCATAACATTTCAAAAAATCTAAAAATATTTGTCCTATGTAAGCCTAGTCAGCTATCCTTAATCTACCTGACTGGGGCATGGTCATTATTAGGATGCTTTCTTTTGCTTTTGTTTTCAGGCTTTCTATTTGTTTGTTTATTTTAGGTTGTTTATTTTTCTATTTATTTGTTTGTTTATTCACTTGCCTGTTTATTTACTTTCAACATTGTTGCCTTGACTCAATCTATATGTGTTCATTAGGTGATTCCTTAAGCACATTATTCTTGATTCCATCCATATTCATCCATTAACATTATCATCATGGTTTTTATCATTGGTGCATTATTTTCATTTGGATATCAGAAATTGAGAGTCAATTCTTATGCATTTTTGGAGCTTTGATCTTCAACCATCATCTTCTTTTTGGCATACAAGCCATTTCTCATTCTTTGAGAAGACATTGCTTTGCTTATAGTTTTCAACATCTTCCTAAATAGTGCCAAACTATAGACACCTAAAATTGGTCACTAAAAACCTCCAACCAGGCTTTTGTCTAATTTCCACCCAAAATGCACAATTTGGCCTAAAAACACTAAAACATGCTAAATGATGTGAAACTGACATATTAAAGTGATGATTTTGGCCAGGGTATCCCTGAATGGGGCAATAAAATTTATGGTCCAACTAACTTTGATTAGATCATTTCAAGTCAAAATGCCAATTTTACACATGGGTACTCTAGATTATTCTTTCCTATCAAATCTCTTACACAAGACACATGCCTTTTTTATTTGTTGTTGGTAACATCCTAAATGAGAATACAATTTCAATACAATTAAAATTGACTTATAATTATAATCTAATCAAATTTTTGACCAATAACAAGGCATTATGATCAATTTGAGTAATTTGTGAACAAAGTGCTTAAATTGATCAAAATGCCTTTTTATTGGTCCAAAATTTGAATGGATTGGAATTAAAAGTCAATGTTAGATGCATTGGAATCATATTCCCATTTAGGATGTTACCAATAACAAATAAAAAAGGGACATATTTTGTGCCAGAGATTTGATAAGAACGAATAATCCAGAGCACCCAGGTACAAAATTGGCATTTTGACTCAAAATGATCTAATCAAAGTTAGTTGGCCCATAAATTGCATTTCCCCATTTAGGGATACCCTGGCCAAAATAAGCACTTGAATATGTCAGTTTCACATCATTTAACATGTTTTAGTGTTTTTATGCTAAATTGTGCATTTTAGGTGGAAATTAGCCAAAAGCCTAGTTGGAGGTTATCGATGTCTAGTTTTAGGTGTCTACATCTTGTAGGTAACTAACATCCTTTTAGCAAGAAATATCATTGGTGACCCAAAGATCTATCATAACCACATATAAAGGATGATTATTATGAGATTCCCTCACTAAGTTCTAGGTATTCTATTCTTATTTGCTTTAATCTATCCTATTCCTAGTCCCTTTAATCCATTAGATTTATCAGCATCTTATTTTTGCTTTCTTATCTCATAACCAAACCTCTACTAGCCCAAAAACCTAGTATGTGCTTTTTTTTCTAACAATTATCAAAATTGTAAAGTTAACCACCAATGGTTTCTCAACCACTAATCATTTCCTTCAAATACTAATGGCTTCCCAACCACAAATGGTTTGCCTTAACCACTGATGGTTCCCCCAACTACTGATAATTCACTGTGACATAATCTTCTAGCAATCCTTTTTCACCCTTTTACCTCAAATCAAAACCCACTTTCTATATTTCTCTCTGATCACACAACCTTCTCTAATTTTCTAGACCAGACCCTAACCACCTTATCATAACATTTAATTATTTTCCCTTAATAATAAATTTATCTTTTCTTTCTTGCATATGTTTATTTTCTTATCATTAAATTTAAGCACCTTCTTTTATCATTTCAGACTTGATTGTCATAAAAAGTGGATTGATAGCCTCCTAAAAAGCATTACACTTCTTAGATTTAGCTCACATTAGATAATCCACTCAACCAACCATCTAATAACTCCCTTTCAAGTGTCTCTTTTTATTTTCATGTTATTCCTTCCTAGCCAAAGATGAGTTCCCACATTCATCTGGATTCACATACACATTCTACCAGGTATTCTTATACACACCCTATCACTTGATTTCTTTTATTTAATTTAAAAATTAAGAAATGAGGAAAATAAATTGAAACATTTTGGCACACTCATTGGGACCCTAGTTCCCTTTTCCTCTATTGTTTGTTCATCAATTGAAATCTAAAAAATTCTTTTTTTGGCTTAAAATGAAACATATACATATATCAACTATTTTCCTATTTTAGCTCACTTAGCTTAATTAAAGGCATCATAAGTGAATCATAGTGCACTTATGTTACACAAACCAAATCACTTGCACAAAACAAACATCTAAACATAATTGAGACAAGAGTCAACTAAGATTTCATCACCTAGTGGTAACCTTACCCCTTTCTGACTATCCTACTTCAATTTCACCACCAAGGGGAGAACCAATTCAGCTCTTTAGTTGAGTATAAACTCTAAACTCAATATATTTTGGCTAAGTACCTGATACTCTTATCACTATGGTACAGTGAAGTGAGGGGGTAGGTCCCAATATCAACCCACGTATAAAAGTAGATTTTTGATTTTAAGCACCTAAACAACCTGAAACTAGCCATAAATTGCATCTTTAGTACTTGATTTACAAGCCAAACTCCCTCTTCACACTCTCTAAGTCATAATCCAAAAGTTATTTAAAAGGAATCCTTGGATAAATTCACTTTTAGTGTATGCATTGATTTCTTTAAATTCTTTTTGGCTGCTCTTTGTTTGAGGTGTGAGTTTTCTCATAATATCCCCTAATTCTCATATGGTCTTTACTAGATAAAAATAGAGAAATCAAACCAACCAACCACCACTATCCTCTTCTTCCTCCATGGAGTACACTTCTAATGTTGAGGTTTACCCTCATTCTCCTCCTCTTCGTACCTAGATTTTGGTTGTTTTTGAGGGTGATGTAGACTTTACTGCCTTCCTTGACAAAAATATGGCTACCCTTCAACATTATCTCAATAGCTTTCCTAATCATACCTCTATTGGTTTGGTCCCTCTAATGGATCCTCCTTATGGTATGCCTCCCCATATTATGGTGAGGGTTACCTTGATCCAACCCTTGCTAATCCAAGCCTCTTATTCTTCTAACATCCCATCTACTACCACTACCCAAACCCAATCCAACAATCCAACCTCTAACCAAACTCCTTCTACCATACCCCACACTTCACATGTAGGTTCAACTCTTCCTTTAGTCACCTATACTCCCCCTACCATGGGGTTATCTTCTACCCCTACTTCTTCCCTTCCCTTTATCTCGACTAATCCATCAAATTCTACCCCATTTCAAAATCTAGTGCTTTTTATACCTCAAACACTTACACCTATCAACACTAGAGTCACCACCTAACCTCAACTTGCCCAACGTCCCCCTACCACATCAACTATAACTTTAAGACAACCTACATCCATACACCAACAAGTACCTATTACAACCTACCAATATGGGTACATACCTCCCTCCACCCAACCATTCATGTCAATAAGCTCATATGTGGCACCATCTCACCCTTTTTTTCCTACTTATAAATATGTGGCATCTTCAATGACTTATACCACCTATCTTTATATAGCTACCACTTAACCCCAACATAATGTACCTCTTAATTATGCATCTTCCCAACCTTAGTCAGATTTGATTAAGATGTTAATGGACAAAATGACTAACTTGGAGTCATCTATTTTTGGGTCTCATAAAATTTTATCCAATGACCAAATTTTCAATGATCCTATCCATCCATCTGTTCCCATCCACTCTTATCCTCCTCAATGGGAATTCCCTAACTTTTCCAAATTCTAAGGCAAGGAAGATCCCCAACAACATTTGAGAGCATTCGATAATTCTTGTTACTTAATCGCATATGATGATGCTATCCTCCTCTGAACCTTCCTAATGTCTTTATCAGATCTACCCTTGATTGGTATAGCTTTCTCCCTACACATTCTATCTTTTCCTTCTCCTAACTAGCCCAAATCATTTTAAAACATTTCTCGATAAACATAACTAAAAACTTTTCCATAACTGACCTCTACTCTATCAAACAATTTGATGATGAGTCAATTGTTGATTTTTTGTCTAGATAGAGAGGCCTCATCAATAAACTCTCCACCTTACCCCAACCTAAATTAATTTAACTTTTCTCTAGAGGTTGTGCTAAGCATATTGCACCTATTCTTCAAGTTCAAACTTTTTAAACATTTGATGAGGCATTCACCATGGCATGAAAAATTGAAAATTATGTTATTAATGAGGGGGAACTAAAATAATAGAATAAAAATTCTACTTTCAAACCCAATGACCCTCCCTCTACTAAAGCCACCATCCAATCCAATACTAAGACAAAAACATCCACAAATTTGGTGGTTTTAAAAACTGCCCCACCTCCAACTGTTAACCAATCACATCAAAACAATTCTTCCAAATCTTCTTATTAAAAAAATTAAACCCAAAATTGAGCACATACATTATAATATAATCCCATTATGGAGTAATATGTGTATATTTGGATAAGCTACTCAAAGCTAACCTTATTTGACTTCTACCAATCAAACCACCCCAATAATTTGATTTTTCTCACCCCATACTTGGGTGGTATAATGAAAATGACCATTGTGCCTTTCATCAAACTATTAGACATGACATTGATAGATGTAATACATTTAAAAGTCTTGTCCAAAACCTAATTGATAGTGGAAATATCATGTTTGATAACCCCAATTCACCTTTTAATCAATATCTCAACATTTTCCATAAGCCTTTCCCAAATCATACTCCTTCCCCCCCAACATTATGATAGTAAACCTGAATCTTCTAACTCCCATGAGGCACATATAATTAATGTTATTAGTAATGTGCCCATTATTGAAGATATCATTGCCTCTATCACCCAAATAGAGAAACCAACTACCTCTATCTCTCTAATTGACATGACCATAGCTTCATCTACCCCTCCTTTGATGGAACCACCCAAGGAGGTAACTATTTATTCAACCACTTCCTTTGACCTTCCAGTCCAAGTGCTAGAATCACCTACTTATTTGAATGTCCAAGCGAAAGAGGAAAGCTTATCCATTCCTTCCCTTGAAAGCACCACACTTATTCCCCTTATCATAGAACCATCTATACCCCCTTTTCAAACCATTCCCAAAGAAACCATTACCTTGTCCACCCAATCATCACCCTTGGAACCTTCCACCAATACCAAAACCAAAACCACACATTCCACTAAAACCATTCCTTCTTATCCACCTAAGGGCTTGTGATTTGAGACAAATGATCAATGAACTACACCCATTTATAAGCCCTTCTCTAGGTTAGTTCAAATTTTAGAGTTCACATCAAAACCTAATTTTGATCGAGTTACCTTTTGGCATCGAGTTGTCCTTCCTTATCAAAATAAATCCAAATCTAAGTCTACACTTGCCAGCCCACTAACTACCTCCTCTAAATTCATATAAAAACCATCCCAAACACCTTCACCTAAACTTACCATGTCACCTCATGATTCTTTAACCAAACCAATTAAGAACCTAGGGATCCTTCCCATACTTAGTCACACTCACCCTCCTTTGAGATTGAACTTAACCCCCTCAAGCTCACCAAATACAAATCTAATTAATTCCCTTAAGAAGGAAGTAATACCCAAACCTCTACCACAAATAAGACCCATACCACCTCCTTCCAACCTACATTCCATTTTCGGACCCCATCCTTATACCATTCCCATTACCTACTCTTCTTCTAAGAAACCATCTCTTTTTTCTCCACCTATAACCACCAAACCTTCTAGATCTTCATCATTCCTAACCAACCTATCCCCATCTACTTTCCCACCTATAACTGATCTTTCATCATCAAAAACTTCTACATCTAAGTCACCAACCCCTAAATTGAGCATATCTAAGCAAACCCAACCAAAATCATTCTTACAGCTACTACTACCATAAAGAATCCTATGCCTAATACAATCCTCACCCCTTGAATCTAAAACCCCTTACCTAAAACACCTTTTCTGGAGTCCTACATAACCATTTTGAAAAGGCTTTTTGAAGCCTCTTCTATTAATATACCTTTAATCAAGCCTTTTAACCCTACCCATCCTAAACCAACTTGGTTCAATGATAATTTGATTTGTCTTTACCATAGGACTCTTAAACATGATACAAATAATTGCAAAGCTCTCCAAACACTTGTTCATAGACTTTTAGATGTAGATGATCTATTAGAGGAGCCACTATTAAGCCCAACATCTACTCCATTACCTAATCAACCCATTCAATAAGCACCTACTCCCTTACCCCCACCTAAGAGTGAAGCAAAGGAACTAAAGAAAATATCAAGCCCCCTTATCTACACCATTCATATGGTTACCCATTCTCAGGCCCAATAGAAGGATAATGAGAAAACCAATGTAACCATCCCCTAGACTTACCCTTCAACCTCTCAACCTGCTAACCGAACCCAAACATCTCCATCTTTGCCCTCATGACCCCCAAAACCCAAAGTCTTGATTTTGGGAGCTACACCACTCAACCCTACTCCATTTATCAAATGGATCATGATGAAACAACGTCACTAAACATTGATGAAAATGAGTCTTTTTGATCTAATTAACACTTTACCTCAACATCATCAAGCATTAATGGAGGCTCTACATTTCATATAGGTTTAACCTAATGATTCACAACCTCTTGCATAATTTTTTGGGTCCCTTTACCAAGTTTCCCTTGTCACCTTTCAAGGTTTGAAAATCCCACCTTTTCATACTAAATATCCTAATCCCCCACTCTTTATCATAACATACATTAATCAAACATGTGTCAAAAGGGTAATGATTGATGGAGGAGCTAGTATCAACATCATCTCTTCCCATACATATGATTAAATTCAAATCCCCACAAACATCATGTATAAGAGTATAGTGGTCCATTATTTTAATGATACCCTAACAACTACCTTAGGGACCATGGTGCTCCACATCCATTTGGGAAATTGAATCATTCCTAAATTATTTTACATTATTAAGGGTGAGTTATAATATAATGTGTTACTCAGATGCCCTTGGATCTATGCAATGAGTTGCATCCATTCCACTTTACACTGATGTGTCAAATTTGAGAATAAGGGACAAGTTATTACAATCAAAGTCGATCCTTATCCCTTTGCCTCATGAAATATGACATAACATCCTAATGATGTTCTTATTCCTCCTTCATCTACCTCATAACTAGCTTCTAATCAAACCACCTCGTAACCTACCATCAATAACATTTCCCCCCACCATGATGATGAATCATTCACTATCTCATCTATTCCTTCATCAAAAATTCTGGTAGAAGACCCCCTATAATGAAAGTATCCTTCCTGAATAAATTAGAATATAATTACAAATTCATGAAATAAACTATGAAAATCAATAATATATTAAATAAAATAAATAGAACTGAATTACAATAGAAGAATTATAGAATCACTGGCCTCTTCGAGGGGGAAACCTCCTTTGAGCAAGCTCAATTCAATATAATTCATGGATGCCTTCCTTAGGCCTTAACACTAAATTAAATACTAATTATATTCTTAATAACTATTTCATCTCATGCATGTGGGATAAAAAAAATATTCTCTAGGAATGACTTAAAAAGCATATGTGTCCAAAGTGACTACTATGCTAATAATGTAAATAGAAGAGTAGAACATTAGTTCCTAACATCCCCTCCCTCTTGGAAAAAATATTTGTCCTCAAAGCTTCAATTGTGGAAAGCATTCATGAATCTAGAATAATGGTTCCCATGTGGCATCTTCATGTTGTAGTCCTTGCCACTGAATTAAATTTTTTGTGATGGTATGAGAACAAATTTGGTGGGTGCATCGAGCCAAGACTACTTCTGGTTTGAGAGAGAGGGAGCCTTCATTATCAAATTATGGTAAGACTATTTGTACTTTACTGTTGGTGCCAATAACTCTCTTCAAACATGAAACATGAAACACTAGGTAAATGCAAGAGGAAGGTGGAAGATCCAACTTGTAAACAACATACCCAATTTGCTGGAGAAGCTTATATAGACCTTAAAACCTAGGGGCAAGATTTTGACACCCCTTTTGTTTCAGGGATGATTGTTTATATGGTTGTAAGAAAATAAAAACCATATCACTTTCTTGAAAGGTGCACTCATAATGGTGTTGATTAGCCTACTGATTCATGTAATTTTATGCCAAATGAAGATTATCCTATAAGATGCAGAGAATTTAATCTTGATGGTAGAGAGTAGTGTTAACTATCTAAACTAGTGAACTGCTAGGTGTATATATAAGTGGTGGGGGTACTTGCCCATGAACTAATTCATATGGGGTCATTTTAGTAGAGGTGTGGTAGGATGTATTATACCACCATTCTACAAGAGGCAACCATTTGACCCACTAATGTGGCTGATCTATGAAAAAATAGTGAAGATAGGTTTTTAGGTATTTATTGATGATTTCAATCTAGCCATCAGTCTATGGATGATATCTCAAACTCATTTTTAATTATGTACCTATATGCTTGAAGAGTTCTTACCAAAAATGGTTGGTGAAGGTGGAATCATGAGCTAAAATAATAGAAGCAAGGACACCATGAAGTGAGAATATATGATCAAGAAATGTCTCAGCAATGATGGAAGCAGTGTAGGGATGGGCCAAACTACAAAAGTGAGCATATTTAGAGAGGTGATCCAATATGACAAGAATCACTAATTTACCACCAAATTTTAGGAGGCCTTTAATGAAATCCCTAGAAATATTAGTCCAAATACGTGTTAGAATGGGAAGTGGTTAGAGTAGACTAGGTGGGGAAACTATTTCACCCTTATTACGTTGGTAAATATCACATTCAACAATGAATGTTTTGATATCCCTCTTGAGTCCATGATAAAAGAAATTATGATGAACTCTCTCATACATTTTCAAAAACCTTGAATGACCAGTAGAAGGGGAAGCATGCATCTCCTGTAAAATTGATTGTTTGAACTTAGAGCCTATTGGTACTATTAGGTGACCTTTATATCATAATGTGTGCCCATCCCAAGTATAATGAGATTTAGCAAATGGATTAGAAGATAATTTAAGAATGATTTTTTGGGTTGGAAGATCATTATGCCACTCATTTTGAAGATCATGGAGCTAGGTGGAAATGGGAAGAGAGACTACATAGAGTTGTACTAGATCTTCGAACTGGTGAGAGAGAACATTAGCCACTAATTTTTCCTTACCTTTATTTTTGGTAATTTCATAATCATATCCCATGAGTTTAGAAACCCATTTTTGTTACTTTAGAGAAGATACCCATTGTTCTAGAAAATATTTGAGGATTTGATGGTTAGTTTTAATGCAAAAGTGTCAGCCAATCAAATAGGGATGTCATTTGTGAAATGCATGGAGAATAGCCATCATATCTTTTTCATATGTGGAACATACTAAATTACATCCAATTAGCACCTTTGTTGGGAGGGGGGAGTGTGGAAGATAAATCCAAGAACAAACACACCTGTTCTAATTCCACCTCCTAGGATCTTGCTCCTCAGAAAGAGCACAGTATGATTACCAAATATAAGCAATTGAATATGCAGAAATAACCAAAAACACAAGTAACTAGAATTCACCAATAGCACAGAATATGAGAGACAATACACTATCTTGTATTAACACTAACAGAAAAGAATACAACAAAGAGCCGCCACACTCTTTTACCTTACAGAGATTTGCCACACCTCAAGTGTTCAGTAATTCTTCTCACACACACTCTCCTACACAAAAAATGGTCCCAACAACCAACTCACACACGGAATTGGTGTTCACCTCACCAACCAGTCAGTAATAACCCTGCCGGTACATCAAGCACTCTATAGCACTTCAAGCTGATCTCTCATGAACCTGCAACCTACAATTCAAAGACCAAACTTACATGTAGATCCCCAATGAGCTTGCAACAACCTACAACTCACAGATCTTACAACTAGAAGGAACTCTTCCTTTCTATCTCATGCCTTAAAAAATACATGCCAATGGGTCTATAAATAGATCCCTAACTCAAAAAATAACTTAGACTCTTAATTTAGACAATTGTCCTCGCAGCCCAAGACTCTAACTGGTCTCAACATGCAAACTCTTCATTCACTTAACTAACTGTCTGTGAAACGAGCAGTTCTGGAACACACAGGCGACCGACGTCGATCCCTGCTTGTCTAGTTCTGCCGACATCGGCCGACTTCCTGCCGTCGCCGGTGGCCTTTGCACTGGTCTCTGCCGACGTTGGTCCTACTACCGACGCCAGTTCTTGTAGAGCTTAGCAACCATCTATTCCTCAGTTTGCAAAGGGTTGAAGCTTTTAGCTCCATAACCTAATAATCTCCCACTTGGAGATAAACAGCTGCAACCTGTACATGTACCTGTACACCATCTAGTTTGTTCCCTTGGCTATGTATCCATCTTCAAAATCACCCTTGAAGACCAACCACCACAAAATCTATGGTGCAAAACCTGTCATCCAAATCACCTGCCACATCCACATCTACAACCATGTAGAAATAAACTAGAACTTGCATAGCATGTGCACCTGCTACTAGTCCCTGTAAGAATCCACTGAACTGCCCTCCAATGGTTCTCTCCCGGATTGGCTCCTAACTTGTGACAACTCCCACCGCTTAGGAAAACTTAGGTTTAGTACATACCATGCACTCAACCTCATTATGTGAATCAAGACACCTGTTCTATGAACTGTCTAACCATCGGCGTGCTAATCGGTGTCACACAATCATCCTGAAACAAAGTCAACACATGACCTTCCATGTCTCTAGAACACACTCTTGCCAAAGAATCTTGCTGCTCCTAGATTCTCCATGACAAACACCTGAACTAGCTTTACCTTTAGTTTAGCAATACCTGTATATGTAACCCTGCAACAAGCACATCATACAGAAAATAGGATAGTGTAGCTAATACTATCCAACCTGGTAAAGTGAAACACAATGAACAAACCTCCATTGCCCTGCAGCTAATACAAGATCATATACCTGATCTTCCATCTCACGTATCCATTTCCGCTCTTCTTTATCCTTAACATCCATTCGTCTCTCAGTGCTTACTTCCAGCTAGCAACACTACCCAAAACACTTGTTTGGTTCTCCTCCAAGGAATCACATCCTCATTCATGCCTAGCTCCCACTGTTTCCTGGATCTACCTGTTCTGCTTCTTTAATAACTTCCTGGTCCTATGCCATAAGTGAGCAACAAGTAGTGTAAAGAAGGGAAATGAAAAATTTAAGAACTTACTTACACCTTCAGTCCTCCATATGGGCGCTTGAGACTCCATGACAGCTTGCTGTCCACCCAAAATTGGTCTCAATGACCGATGCCGGTCACATCTCAGTCTACAGCTGACCGATGTCGGTTCCCTGCGACTGCCTCCCTACCGATGTCGGTTTCCCCTGGCCGACGCCGGTCTCTGTCTGCCCCGAGTCACCGATGTCAGGCTGCACATAGCCGACATCAGTCCCTGTCTGGACACCGACGCCAGTTTTCTTATCGACGTCGGTCTCTGTGTTTTTCTTGTGAGACCTGACTTTTTCCTGCGAGCTCCTTTTAGATCAAACCCTTATCCAAAACACCCTTGCTCTGCTCAGAATTCCTCTGCACCTTGTGCTGAACTCTGTCCGTCACTTTCTCCTTGAAAACTAAGGCTTTCCTATTCTTGTCACTAACATCGGATTCCTCAAGAAACCTCACCTTCTTCTTCTGCATATAGAAACTACGATCCATGCCTTCCAAATCTGAAAGCATACTCTTTGACTCAAGAACCAGCATCTCCTTCTTATCTATGTGACCAAGCCTATCAAGCCACATCTCTGAATCTACAGCTGAAGTAGATAACCCAGAAGAAGAGTCAGTAAAACAAGTAGATAGATAAAGCGTACCTACTTTCTTACCTCTAGCTACAACAAGTGTACCCTTGGTAACCTTCCAAGAGTCCACTGTGAGAGTTACTGTGCAACCCTCTTCACCCAAACTTCTGACAGAAATCAGATTCTGCTTCAGAACTGGGACGTGCATGACCTCCTTTAACACCCATGTGTTACCTGTCTGCAGTTTTAGCTTCACTTTGCCTTTGCCAACAATCTGACAAGGCTTACCATCCCCTACACAAATTTCTCCAAAATCTCCCTGGACATACTCATGAAAAAATTCCCTATGTGGGGATGCATGAAAAGAGGCACCAGAATCTAATACCCAAGATTCTACTTTATCCAAAGAACATACCAGAGCATCCTGTGCAACGTAACCTGCAACATCTGCTTCTTCTTCATGTTCTTCATGCTGATCTGTACCCGATCTGCAATCTCTCTTTAAGTGCCCTTGCTTTCCACATTTCCAGCAAGTTATTCTGCCATACCTGGACTTGGATCTCTTGCCCATCTTCGACCTTGATCTCCCATGCTCTATCTTCTCTCTTGGCCTTCCTCTTCCTTCAACACTCAAAGCATCTCCAGATGATTCACCTGTGCTTTTCCTGCGTATCTCTTCATTCAAGATCACACTCACAATATCATCCACTTTTAAGACTTTTGAAGGAGACAGAGTATTAGAAACTGCCATTACCAAACCTTCCCAACTTTCAGGTAATGAACACAAGATTAAGAGAGCTCTTATTTCATCATCAAATACAATATTGACTGAACTTAACTGGTTTACCAAACCATGGAAATCACTAAGATGGCTATGAACAGATCCACCTTCCAACATTTGCAAATTAAATAAACGCTTCATAAGAAATACCTTATTCGAAGCTGAGGGTTTTTCATACAAATTTGCCAAAGATTTCATCAACTCCACCGTTGTCTTACACTGTGATAAGCTAGAAATCACAGATGATTCAAGACTCAATCTAACAGATCCCAGAGCCTTCCGATCAAGAACCTCCCATTCTTCATCTTTCATATCCACGGGTTTGCTAGCAACCCCACCCAACGGTAAGTACAAATATTTTTGATACAGATAGTCCTCAATCTGCATCCTCCATAATTGGTAGTTCTTGCCATTAAACTTTTCAATTCATAGTTGACTATTTTCTATCATTGCTCAACTCCCACTCAAACAGAAACCCTGTGAGTAACTTGTAATCAAAACACACTACCCAGATCTACACCAATCTGTTAGTATCCCAACCTGAAGCTCTGATACCACTTGTTGGTATTAAGCTCAAGAACCTACAACCAAGGCTCTGATACCACTTGTTGGTATCAAGCTCAAGAACCTACAACCAAGGCTCTGATACCACTTGTTGGGAGGGGGGAGTGTGGAAGATAAATCCAAGAACAAACACACCTGTTCTAATTCCACCTCCTAGGATCTTGCTCCTCAGAAAGAGCACAGTATGATTACCAAATATAAGCAAGTGAATATGCGGAAATAACTAGAAACACAAGTAACTAGAATTCACCAATAGCACAGAATATGAGAGACAATACACTATCTTGTATTAACACTAACATAAAAGAATACAACAAAGAGCCGCCACACTCTTTCACCTTACAGAGATTTGCCACACCTCAAGTGTTTAGTAATTCTTCTCACACACACTCTCCTACACAAAAAATGGTCCCAACAACCAACTCACACACAGAATTGGTGTTCACCTCACCAACTAGTCAGTAATAACCCTGCCGATACATCAAGCACTCTATAGCACTTCAAGCTGATCTCTCATGAACCTGCAACCTGCAATTCAAAGACCAAACTTACATGTAAATCCCCAATGAGCTTGCAACAACCTGTAACTCACAGATCTTACAACTAGAAGGAACTCTTCCTTTCTATCTCATGCCTTAAACAATACATGCCAATGGGTCTATAAATAGATCCCTAACTCAAACAATAACTTAGACTCTTAATTTAGACAATTGTCCTCGCAGCCCAAGACTCTAACTGGTCTTAACATGCAAACTCTTCATTCACTTAACTAACTATCCGTGAAACGAGCAGTTCTGGAACACACAGGCGATCGACGTCGGTCCCTGCTTGTCTGGTTCTGCCAATGTCGGCTGACTTCCTGCCGTCACCGGTGGCCTTTGCACTGGTCTCTGCCGACGTCGGTCCTGCTGCCGACGCCGGTTCCTGTAGAGCTTAGCAACCATCTGTTCCTCAGTTTGCAAAGGGTTGAAGCTTTTAGCTCCACAACCTAACAACCTTACTGGTGAAGGTGATGGGATGAACCTCCTACATAATTACAACACCAATACCTATTCCACATGCATCATACTCAAGCATAAATGGCTTGGAGAAATTGGGCATGGCCAAAACTAGCATGGTACACAAGGCATGTTTAAGGTCATCAGATGCTTGAGAAGATACAAGTCACCATGAAAAATCATATTTTTTGAGGATAGATATCAATGGATCTATAATTATACCATAATCCTTGACAAAAATCTTATAGTATCCTGTCAGACCAAGAAATCCATGTAAGCTTTTGAGGGTCTTTAGCTAGGGCCAATTTGTCATAGCTACAATTTTGGTGAGGTCAACATGAACACCATTAGATGTGACAATATGTCCCAAATTCTCCATCTCTATTCTTCCAAAAGAACATTTTTAATGTTTTACACATAGGTGGTTAGCATGAAGAATTCTGAAGGCAGTGTTGAGGAGGTGGAGGTGATCCTCCCATGTGGGATTGTAGATAAGAATTTCATCAAAGAAAACCAAGAGAAACTTCTACAAGAAGGGGTAGAATAGTTGGTTCATCAAGATTTGGAAGGTGGAGGGGGAATTATTAATCCCAAATGGCATGATAAGGAACTCATAGTGGCCATCATGTGTGCAAAATGTTATCTCAGGAATATTCGTCAACATCATGAAGATGAATTTCGTGATACCTCAAGCATAGGTCTAATTTGGAGAAAAATTGTGTACCATGGAGTTCATCAAGGAGTTAATTAATGATAGGGATTTGAAACTTATCCTTAATGGTTAGTTTGTTTGACCCTAATAATAAATGTATAGACACCAAGAACCATCCTTCTTATGAACAAGTAGTACTGGTGAAGAATATGAACTAGTGTTGAGTTGAATAAATCCAGCTTGCAAGGGATCATGGGCATTATTTTTGATCTTAGTATTTTGATGAAATGGGTATTATTAGGGTCAAATATTGGTAGGTGCATTGCTAGGAAGTAGTGGGATGTGATGGTCCTGAGGTTGGTGAGGTGTTAATCCATTAGGTTCCTCAAAAACTGAGGCATGCTTGACTAAAAGGTTGTGCAAGTTGGAAGGTGGGTGAGAGTCTAATGGTGAATCACTATGAAGAGAAAAGAGTTGGGAAATGATATCATGGTATCCCCATTTAAGAATTTTATCCATGCAGTGAGAGCTAACAATGTTGGTGGAGCCTAGTGGAAGGCCTTATAAGGTGTATTTCTATCCATTATCTAAGAACTGCATCCAAAGCTCTAAAAAGTCCCGAAGGATGGGTCCAAGTGTTCATAACCACTAGGAACCTATAACAACATCACATCCCCTTAAGGATAAAGTAAACATGTCAACCTAAAGGATATAGTCACCCACTAAAATATGAATACTACGACACTTGCCCTTGCAGGGTAATGTGCCTCCATTGGCAATCATGACCTCAAAACTAGAACATTAGTAGATAAAATAATCTACTTGCTTGACAACCTAAGGGTTGATGAGTTATGAGTGTTGTTAGATTCAATAAGGATGGTGAGGACTTGCTTCTTAAAATAACCTTGGATACACATCATTTAAGGGGTAGTGACTCCTACCAAAGCATGCATTGATATTTTTTGAGGGAAATCTAGGTGCATAGAATCATTAGCTTCTTGAGTGATCTCTTTAGTAGTATCCTCATAATATTTAGTATTTGGTGGAGAATCAACATATAATAGTTACAATTTTTGCTTGATGTATTTTTTCCCTAGACCCCATTTATCGTCACAATTTTAATAAAGCCCTTTCTCATGACATTCACACATTTTGGCTCCTATGAGATGTTTGATGGGGGTTGTCTTGGTATTGGGTTGCTCAAAAGAGGGCTTGGAGGGTGCCAAATTAGAGGTGTGATTTTGGGTGGTGATTTTGTCTTCAACAAGTTTTACAAGATCCAAGGCTACCATCATAGTCTGAGGTTGAAACATCTTGACCTCAAAGCAAATGGGCTATTTGAGGCCACTAATAAAAAAACTCTTTGAATAATTCATGTGATAACCCTTCAGTGTGATTTACCAGCTTCTTAAATTCAATTTGATAATCATGAATGGTGCATTTTTGATGAAGCTTGGTGAGGGATCTCATAAAATATTTGAATGTTGAGGAACCAAACCTACCCAAAAGTAGGGATGCAAAAGTTGTCCGATCAGGTTCATCATTAGATTTGAGATACCAATGGTACCATGCAATACCTCTAGTTCCAAGTAGAAAGAAGCAATTGGAACTTTGTTGAGATGATAATTATTATGAAGGTTGAAGTATTACTCAGCATGATATATCCAACCTATCAGGTTTGTACCATTGAACCATGGAAAGTCCAATTTGGTCCCATGTGGTGGGTGGGTGGATGAAAAATTATGCTCAAAATAATACTCCATCTTCTATAATCTGTTGATCAAAAGGCCATTTGTTCATTCAATCCACACACTATATTAGCTAAGTCAGTGACTTAGGTCATCAAAGCTATAATTTCTTCCCCCATGATCTTGGTGCCTGCATGTGTGACTACCATAACCTTTTTTTTTAATTTCTAGTTTTTTGCAACTTTGTTGATAGTCTTCTAAAACTTATATGGTTTTATAATTCATTCTACTTATGATCTGCTTGATGGAAATGGACCCCAAGTTTGAACAATTGCCTAAAGGGTTTTTAAAAATCACTCTAGCCACCAATGTCATTTGAGTGACTACCACTCTCTAAAAAAATTTTGGTAATGGATTTACCTCTTGGTGATAGCTCTTGGTTTTCTTCATAGGTGGGAACTAGTCAATCAAGAATGGGTCATTGTTCATTTCATTGGTAGGTCCTCTTAATGAGCCATGTACTTCAGGGTTCTTATGGTATTCATCATAATGGTTTTTAGGGATTTCACCTAAGCACTTCCCATAGTTAAGCACTTGATCTAAAATAGATGATAAAATCTAGAGCAGAACACAAAAATAATGAGGTTGATAAAAAAATCATGATCTTTTGTGATCTAGATTTTCATGTAGAGGGGCTAGGAATGGATCTATTACCAATTTCTAATCACTAGGGTCTAATTATGATAAGGTGAGAGCATACAGTGGGTAGAAAAAAAAATTCTCCTTAAAAAGTGCTTTGATACCAGATGAAAGGAACCTTCCTAAAAAAATTAGCATATAATTGCAAATACATGAAATAAACTATGAAAATTAGTAATATATTAAATGAAAAAAATAGAACTAAATTAAAATAGTAAAATTATAGAATCATTGGCCTCTTTGAGAGGGAAACCTCCTTTGAGTAGGCTCAATTCAATACAATTCATGGATGCCTTCAATGGGCCTTAACATTGACTTAAATACTAATTCTATTCTTAATAACTATTTCATCTCATGCATGTGGGATATAAAAAATATGCTCCAGGGATGACTTACAATGGATATGTGTCCAAGAAACTACTATGCTAATAATGCAAATAGAAGAGTAGAATATGGGTTCCTAACATGCAATCAACATTGCAATGACTCTTGCTAGGGGAATATCACCTTCTAACTTGAGATGCCTTCCCTACTTCACATGAATATGGGAATCTTTAGAATGACCCTTCCTATGACCCCAAAATCAAAACCATTATCCCCTTAGGGCTTCCCCATAATCAAATGACTTTTTTCTATGGGGGAATTGATCATTCTCTTCTAGCTCCTATCACCACTCCATGTATCCAACCCTTTACCTCTAACTTTTCTTACCTAAGAAACCCAACCTTTACCAAAACCTACCTTCATCAATGTGCTTGGAAGGGATTTGTTCTTGGCCTCTATGAATAAGTACCTCACAAGTTACCCATTAGTAAAAGATAAAAACCTTATGATTTCTTTAGTCTTGGGTTTTAACCACCAAAAGAGCCAATATCACTTAGACCTATTGCTACCACTAGTAAAGAAATTCCATCCTCACCAACCCCGTCTTCCCAATCTGAGGACTTTGACATCATCCCAACTATATTTTTTTATCAACACTATTATTTTAGGCCCCCTAACTTATCGCAAGGATGGCCAAACCATAACCATTCCTCTCATTCACCTATAAATGATTGAATGTGACTCTCTCACCAACAACTCCATCTAATGTCAAGATGAAAATTCTATTCTCACCTACCTCGGTGTGGGGGATTCCTCTATCCATAAATATCTCCCTCTTAAAAACCAAAATATACTAAATAAATCAACCATTGATGTTAACTTGGGAACTCAGGAGAACCCTTGCATCATCAAAATTAGCCAATCTTTAACCCCTAAAGAGTAACTAGATTACCCTTCTTTCCTTTATGACCATAGCATATCATTTTCTTGGTCCTATCAAGACATGCCTATAATTTATCATTCTATCACTCCATAACATCGTCACTCATCCTGAGGTTAAGCTAGTTTAGCAAAAACTCCACTCTATACATCCCCATATAACTCTTCTCATCAAAGAAGAACTTCAACACCTTCTATTCATAACTTCATTCAACCCATTGACTATCCATAATGGGTTTCTAATATCATTCCCATCACTAAGCCCATAATGGGCCTTTGCCTCTACATTAACTTTTGTGACCTCAATCTCACTTGCCTTAAAGATGACTTTTCTCTACCTAACATCGACCAAATTATTGATCTCATAGCTAGCCATGAAATGTTATTTCTCATGGATGCTTTCTTGAGATATAATCAAATCTTGATTTCCCCTAAAAATTAGCATAAAAATTCTTTTATTAACCCATGTGAAATCTTCTACTATAGGGTCATGCCCTTTGGACTAAAGAATGTAGGGGTAACCTATCAATATGCTATGACTTATATCTTTCACGATCTTATTCATAAAATTATCAAGGACTATGTGGATGATCTCCTGGGGAAATCCAAACAACATAAGGATCACCTTATTATTCTTGATATCATCTTTGAAGGACTAATCCATTATAAATTCAGGCTCAATCCCAAGAAGTGCATCTTTGGAGTTTTATCAAGAAAACTCCTTGGCTTCATCGTCTCTCTTCATGGAGTTAAAATAGACCTTGCTAAAGTCAAATCCATTTTGGAGATGCCACCTCCTACCAAACTTACCCAACTTTGTATCCTATAAGGCAAGCTTCAATCCATTGATGTTTCATGTCCTAACTATCAGACAAATGTCAACCCTTCCACCACATCTTAAAGAAGGATGTTTCTTTTAAATGGACTAGAATGCCAACAAGCCTTTTATTCGATCAAGGAGTACCTTTTATCTCTACCTATCCTCACCCCTCCTAAGGATGATCAACCCTTTTACCCATATATCTCTTCCATATACCATTCCCTTAGTAAAATGCTCACACATCATGATGAATAGAACAAAGAGTAGGCCATCTATTACATCAACCACATCCTAACCAAATATGAAACCTGGTATACCCATCTCAAAAAACTTTGCCTTGCCTTAGTATTTGTATCCTCCAAACTCTATCATTATCTTCTTAATCACAAAAATTATGTCATTACTAACACTAACCCTCTCAAGTATATGCACTCTACGCCATATCAAAACCAATGTATGGCTAAGTGGCACATGCTTTTAGCTGGGTTTGATCTTTATTTTTTTTACAAAGGTCCATTAAAGGATAGGTCATTATTGACTAATTATCCAGAGCTCCTCTACCCAATAATCAATGAATACCTTTTACCTTTCTTAATGAATCTATTACAACTCTTTCCCAAGAAGAAACCCCCCTTTAAATGACCATGTTTTTTTATAGCTCAAGGTGCCAAAATGGTGGGGGTGCTAAATTAATCCTTATTCCCCTTAATGGAGAACCACTTCCTCTTTCATTTAAACTTGACTTTGATTGTACCAATAATATAGTTGACTATGAATCCTTAGTCATAGGTCTTAAAACTGCCCTAACTTTGAGAATCAAAATAATCAGTGTCTTTGGTGACTCCCAACTAGTCATCAACTAGGTTAAAAAATCTTATCAGTGCAAAAATGATATCCTCTTAAAGTATAAAAAAACTCATAGATTTGCTTTTAGCATGTTTCAATCATAACACTATCCAATCTATCCCTCGATCAACCAACAAATTTGTAGACACCATGACATCTCTCACTTTCCAAATTTCATCTCAACTTGTTGAATCCAAATTATTTTTCACCATCCACCACTTTGTCACCCCATCTTATTTCATTTTAGACCTTCCTACCATTTGTAATGTGGAAACATCACGCCCTGACATTTGGTATGATCAAACTTTTAATTATCTTAACCTTGACATTCTCCCCCCTTGATCTATCAAATAATGCTCAAAGATCCTTTATCCATGGTACATCTTGTTACACTATTCTAGGAGGAATCCTTTATAAACAAGGTTTTGATGGCTTCCATCTATGTTGTATCCATATTCATGAGGCTTCTCATACCATCAAGGAATTTTATGATGACATATGTGGGGGACACTTTAGTGGCCTATCTATCCCTAAATATATCCTTCACCTAGGATACTATTGTCCCACACTTAACCATGATAGTTTTGACTATGTTAAGAAATGAATCAAGTGTCAAAAACATGTTAACCTTCATCATGCACCTCTCCATAGTCTTCATGTATCTCAAGATTATTGGCCCTTCTCATAATGGGGCCTTGACCTTATTAGAGAAATCAACCCCCATTATTCTAAATGACATCAATATATCATCACTGCCATGGAATATTTCACCAAATGGGTGGAAGCCATCCCACTTATATCAACCAAAGCCAAAAATATCATTGAATTCATCAACCACTACATCATCAGTTGTTTTGGTGTCCCCCATAAAATCATCACTGATAACAACAAATCCTTCAAAAATAAGAAAGTCCAAGAGCTTTGTGATGCTTTTGGAATTAATTTAATCTTTTCCTCACCTTATCATACATAATCCAATGGATAAGAAGAAGCTTCCAAAAAAACCCTCATCAAAATTCTCACAAAGGTGGTCAATGCTTGTGGTCAGGATTGGCACCTCCATATCCCCTTTACTTTATGGGCTTATTACACTAGTATCTAAACTACTATAGATGCAACACCTTTTTCCCTCATCTTTAAAATCAAGGTGATCTTTCCTCTTGAAGTCCAAATTTCATCAATTCATATATCTTTTCATCAAATCCTTTATAAAAGTGACTATCATAAAGAGCACCTCACATGCTTAGAGCTTCTTGATGAGCATCGCCCTACCACACTCAATTGTCTTCATGTCTATCAAGAGTGAATTAAGTGTGCATATAATTTTTTTTTGAAAAAGTAAGAATTCAACATAAAATAACTCATCCTTAAAGAAAATCAACATGTAACTAACATGGAGAAGGCCAATAAAGGTAAGTTTTCTTTGAACTGTCTAAGACCCTACATTATAACCCATAAGTATGGATCTAGTGCTTACCATTTGTCCTCTTTTGAAGGCAAACTAGAGATTGAGCCTATCAATGCTTTGAATTTACACCCTTTCTATTTTCAAATAGGATCAAACTCACTTTTGTGTCTAACTTAAGCTCATCCCTTGGTTCACAAGACCTTTTAACCTCTCTCACTTGCATCTCCCTTTTAGAAACAATAGATTATGACTTAGAACTATGTGATTCATCCCTAACATATAAAACTTAATCCTAAGTATGGGTACTTTAGCTCTACCCATAACATGGTTCTCATGGATACTTTTTGTCTCTCTATAGATGGAATCCCATGATTAGTTATTTCTCAACCCATCCCTTTCATTTACCAATAACCTTTTGTGCTAAAATTTTACCTCTATAAGGGTGGACCTTTATGTCTAAGTAGATTTGTCCATGTCTGAATTTACATGCAAATTCATAGTGTTGTAGACTACTCCCATGAAGGATAACTACCTAATAATTCAAATTTGCTTAATAATAGACTACTCTCTTGAAGGACACCTATAGAAATCAAATTTTAGACTACTCCTTTGAAGGATGGCTAAGTAGTAATCATTTGAAGCTTCCCATATCGATCAGCTTCAACAACTTGTTAAAATAAAAAAATCAATAAAAATACTCTATAAAAATACAAATAATTAAGCCATAATTATCTCTTAAATATGCCATTGGTAGACTTCCCACATTGATCAGTCTACATAATATCCCACCTTACCATAATTAGCTCCTATACATGGTACTAGTAGACTTCCCACATTGATCAGTCTACATAATAAGGCATAGACTTATTTTATATATCTTTTTAGTCACCTATAGAAGGGGAAAGATAACCCACATTAGGTTACCATTTAACATTCATCCTCCTACTAATCACCCTAATTTCCTTCACTCTTCTTTGAACTCAAGGGACTACGATCTTAATTGATATGAAGTGATCAAAGCACCCTTGTTCCTGAACAAAGCATGTTCTTATAAAGCACTTGATGGGATTGTGTTCACTAAGTCAATCCAATTATGGTTTCTTATTATTATTTTCTTACTCATCAAAGTGACAGACCTTTTCCTTATCCATTTCTTGGGACATGTGAACATGTGTGTCCTTTTTTTTCATTCAACACAATAAAAAATTATCATGACCAAGATAATATTACACCCTTTCCTCCCAAAAAAAACATAATCTTATAGCCTTTCCTCCTAAAACATTCACATCAAAACAATCCCAATCACATTGTACCAATACCAATCCTAAATATAATATCACATCAAGTCAAATCTATCCACTACACTATCACATCATACTAATACTAATTACATATTTTTATGTCTCAATGCATCACTCAAAATATCATCACATCCATTATTTAAACTAACTTATATTAAATATTAAATTAAATATTCTATAGCCCAGTCACCACATTATCATCATCATTCCTTAACTATCCTATCAACATAAACATGATCATAACCAAAAATACTCATGACATAATCATAATTGTACATCAACATCCTAATAAAAACAATTCTAACCATAATGAAATCATCATCATCATACGTAAAATAATATATCATAAAAAATAATCATGACTCTAATCATAAAAATATACATCACATCATAATCCTCATTACCATAATAACAAGTATAATCATAAACAACATCATAATCATAACATGAATAATCATAAACAACATCAGCATCCTAATCCACATGATCAACATGATCATAAACATCATCATAAGTAAAATCATAAACATCATCATAGTATAAAATAATACATATGTGTCTCTCTCATAAATACATCTTACCTCATTGACATGTAGGTTGGTATTAAAATATGCACCAAACTCTACATCATATAAGTATCATATCTCAAGGCCCTAGATTACCAGAACTAAAACCACCTACACCTACCCCACCATCTAGTGGTGGACCCCCTATTGTACCTACCTACACTATAGTTGATGCCCATTGACGTAGTGTAGCTACTGTTAGACCCCAAACCAGGCTAACCCTATACTTCCCATATCTCATTGCATATAGAAATTGGGATAACACCATAGCTTCATAGTATTAAAGCTCTTGAATGGTGGCCAAGTACCATGTTCTCAAAACTAATTCTGTTGATCCTCCTACTATAGTGGTCACCCCACCTCTCTATCTCAAAGAGTCCCTCTCCTATGTGACCAACTAAAGAGTGGCTCTAGCTTGATTTTTCTTACCTATTAAAGTAAAAACTTGTCCTTGTAAAATGACTATCTATGCTTGAAACATAGTCACCTATCCCTATAAACATATCACCTAGGCCTATACCACTACAAGGGTTATTGCTATCTGACCATCCTACCTCTGCTCTATACCTATACAAGATCAACATCCATAGGCTGCTAGCCCCCATCTCCCCATACAAAATCTTTAGCCACATACTTTTCCTAGTAACATCCCATGTATCCATTTGTAACCCCAACATCATCTATAAGTGTTCTCACTAGAAGCTCCTTATAATCTAAAACAATCACATCTAGTTATGGATTTAGTAGTGGGTATTGTACCTCTTCCCTCTTATATCAAGGCACATCTGGTGGTGTATCTCATACCAAACTAAACTATCTTCAGACTTGATCTATTGGGATGAGGTCCATTTATCCATCCCATCTACCATAAAACCACCACCAACTTTTTAATGATATCATGTGGTACCTATAACCTATCCATAAGGGCCAACTCACATAAGGCCTCCATATAATGTCTGCTACCATCAAGCCCTCCAAGGCATCTTAAAACCACTCTATATCTCTAGCTTCACTACCAGCTCCTATAAGTGCATAATCACTTCATCACCTCATGAAACCAACCCTATAGTCATTTAGTGCATATCCATCCCAGATAATCCTTAAAGTTCTCAATACTTGTATGTGCTAATATGCTTAGCAATGGATCACAAATCCAACACTGATCCCATATCATCTCCATGACTTAAAGGCCCAGATCTCTCTATATATCTACACCAAAAACATTAGGACCCATCTAAAATTTGTACCCCTAGTAGCATCTTAGTTAGCACTCCCAACAACACACAAGGAAATTGGTTACTACTCAAATTAGGCATTACAAAATAAGATATTCCCATCATCATCATGGTAAGCAAATATCTATCCTCTAGGGCCCTCTAGTATAATGGCCCATAAAAAATCTACTTATATGGTGTTTGGCCTCAACCCAATCTGCCCCATATATCCAATCCATGAAGTAGTCATGCTCATCACTCTTGATGTGATATATCAGCTCCCCTAGATCAAAATCTACATGATCTTATAAACATCCTCTAATAGAATGGACATCTCACTAGTCAATAATAGGAATGTGTTAATGGTAGGGTACCATCTCTCAATGAGTGCCATAATCATCATCACATCTTGTGATAGTCACTGATAATGTCCCATGGCCCTTAGGCCCACATCCTCCATCTACTTCCACTCAACATCAATCATCCCATCATGAACCTCTACAAATATCTTAAGGACTTAGTCCCTCATCGAGATCCACTCATGGGCCTACCACACAATCATAACAATGTTAATATTTCTAAGTTGACCTATATTTGTGCCCATTTTTACATATCCTTGTTAACCTTTAATCTCTACCTAGGATCCACTCTTTCATCTTTCACCCTAACTTCCACACTAGCATTGAGCTATCTCTTAGACCTATTACCCATCATCACCTATTTTTCACCTAGACCCCTTTTTATTAACCTTAATGCATTATGGGTTGGCCCTATTTTGGCCAATCATCAATGTTTTAGGGGATTGTTGATGGTCCCTAGGTCTATTTTGATCCCTAGAGTCAACCATCGATGGTTGGGGTCCAACTATCAATGGTCACTATGTGTGACCATCGGTAGAAAAATCATACCACTTGATCTTAAGCTACAAGCCCTAAAACAAGTTAAATATGCATCAAAATAACAAATTCCTACTTATCCACTTCCTATTTTCATTTACTTACCCTCTCCCCTAATTTTTCTACCCTATTTTCACCATTTTCACCCATAGCTAAACTAGGGCATCCAGGTCCAGACCTATTGCTTTTTCAACCCATTATTTACTTTATCATAACCCTAACCTTCTCTACCCCTTTCTTATCAATCAATTATTACCCTTTTATTGAATATAAAACAAACCCTACCTCATTATATGATTGGTGGTGTGGTCAGTACCCTCTTACTGATGCTCGGCCATGTCCTCATCCTCCCTCCATTTTACTTGAACACATGCACTCGATCAATCAAGAATATTCACCTTAGCAAACTCCATGCTCTAAACATCCATCCAAATATCTCAAAATGATAGACACTATTCACCAAAGTTACAATGTGAAAATGACTTCTTGTTTTAACTTTTACCATTCATCTTTTTAGGGTTTCACCTTAACATTGATGGTTAGGGTAACCATCGATGGTTAAGATCCATCAACTTTATCTATACTTTTTCCACCTAAACTTTTAAAGTCACCCAACTCCTACCTATAACTATATTTGGCCTAAAGTTCTACTTGGATGTGTGTGTCCATGGAACTATGTAGGCAGTGTCCAATCACCTTGTGCAGTCAGATTCAAATCAGCCACCTATCTACCTCAACCCCATCCACCACCTATCATTCCACTTCCACCTCAATGTTGGTTATTTTTGACCCAATCTTTTCACACTTTTAGCACTAACTTTGTGTGCTAATTTAACTACACTAACCAATTTTTCCAAGTTGACCATCAACACTTTGCACCACCTCATGCATGACTTGACCACTTGAGTTATTTTTCAAGAGAACTTCCTAAACTACATACCTACAATCTACCCTAACCTTGTCTACATAGATTGATATGCATGACCCAATTAACTACAACAAACACTATGGACCAATTACCTTATCATCTTTTTAAAACCTTATCGTATTTTATAACATTGATAATTTTAGTCATTAAATGATCTCGATATTGCTTTTCATCATTTTTGTGCCTAGATTCATGTCTCAATTACCCAATACCTTATATGTTACCCACATTGTATCACCTATCAAACCTTGACCCAATTTTGATTTCACATCAATCATTTCTTGATTTGAGGGGGAATACCTCCTCCTATATTCAGGGTAACCAGACCTAGATCTTGACTAGTATCCTATTTTTGTTTTAAAGTTTTCTTAAAGCTACATAACAAAAAGGGGGAAAATAATGAATACCTCCTCCCTTACTTAGGGTAACTAGACCCAGATCTTGACCAATCTCTTATTTTTGTTTTATAGCTTTCTTAAAGTTACACAATAAAAAGGGGTAAAATTTAAAAACCTAAAAACTGCACATGATATTTTTTGAGGTCATGCTAATTTAGACCCTCATCTAAACTCACATATAGTAGACCACCTATGTCATTAGAATTATTTGAAACCTAACCTTATCAAACCCCCCTTACCCAATGCATCATTCACCTTTTTCTCACCAAATCCTTTGAACCCCTTGACCATTGATGGTTGGCTTAACCATCGATAGTTAGGTCCAATTTTTTGATTTAAAACTTTAAATCAATGTCAGATCTTATGTGAGATTAACAACTCTTAGAATGGTAACTTACCTTTAAAACAAGATTTTAAAGCTTTGAGAATTGGAAACTTTATCCTTGATCAAATTAATAACTTCCTTTATTAAAATTAACAAATTTAACTTATAAAAGGAAGAGAGGGGGAAGTGAATTGTATCCACAATCAAGTACTTTGCATTAGAATTCTCTTTCAAGTATCTAGCATCTTTTTAGTAAGAAATATCATTAGCAACTTGAAGCTCTGTCAAAACCACATTTGAAGGATGGTTATTTTGGGATTCCCTCACTAAGTTCTAGGTATTCTATGCTTAGTTACTTTAATATATCTTATTCCTAATCCCTCTAATCCATCAGAGTTATCAACATCCTAATTTTACTTTCTTATCTCATAACCAAACCTTTGCCAGCCTAAAAACCTAGTCTATACTTTCTTTTCTACTCATTTCCAAAATTACACAAGTAACTACTAATTGTTTCTCAAATACCAATGGTTTCCCTTAATCATTAATAGTTTCCCAACCATCGAAGGTTTGCCTTAACCACCAATGGTTCACTATGACATAATTTTATAGCAACCCTTTTTCACCCTTTTGCCTTAGATCAAACCCCACTTTCTATATTTCTCTCTAACCACAAAACCTTCACTAATTTTTTGGACTAGACCCTCACCACCTTAACATAATATTCAATGAGTTTCCCTTAATAAGAAAATTATCTTTTATTTTTTGCATATGTTTATTTTCTTATCATTTAATGCAAGTGATCCGTTAACACCAGTAGGAACTTCACTACTTTTTAAAAATATTTACCAAGATCTCTTAAGTTCTCAATTCCATAATTTAAATTGAATTGGAAGTGGAAATTTATTTAAGATGTTGGAATGATTAAAAATTGATGACAATCTGATCCAAATCAAGTTTCAAAATTGAAATAAAGGTGAAATGAAAGTTCACATTCATTATATATTGAAACTGTCAGATTTTACCAAATTCTTGATTTTATCCAATTTCTCGTAAATGATCAAATGATTAATTTTTGCATTCTGATTAAAATTTGTATTATAATCTTCAAATTAATGGAAACTAAAATGCAAAAATGAATTCTAAGATCAAAATACATAAATTGTGTATGGGTTTTGGAATTCCTACATCCCCGGGTTCTTATTGAATTGATCCATTAATGTTGCTAAATTTTGAAATGTAAATTAATACTTACAATCAAAAAAATAGATCTACTCTCTACAAAAATAGTGTTTTAGACCTTTGAAAGACCTTGGCTGACTCAACAAGTCCTTCACCTTCCTGAATCACATGCAGAGGCTTCTCCAAATCAAAATTGGAAAATTCTATAGCTCAAAATGGCATCACAAATTCTCCAAAATGGGCAAATGAATATAATACATAGAGCATATCATAATTCTAAACAAGTTTTTAGTTTACTCTGAGCTCTAGTTCGGCCTCTAATTTCTCCAAAATGACCAAATACAACAAATTGGTCTATATTTTTTCAATACACAGTTGACCATAAGCTTCCCTTCAAATACAAGTTCTCTCCTTTTAAAACACTTAAAAATCCTTGGCATAAGTAGTCAAGGCTTATCACTTTTACACGGTGGGTCAAGAGTTCAAATCTTCAACATCCCTTTTTGGGTGCTTGGGCTATCTTTTGTCCCACATTTGGCAAATGAGATCAACTTTGAGTCTTTAAAAAAGGTTGGCAGCCTCCTTCAATATAATCGACACCCCCTTTTGGTGGGCTCAAGGCACCAAGTTTAGCATACACGTTGGTTCAAGTTCCACATTCCACATGGGTTGTTGGGTGTTGTGCCAATCTTAGCATATACACTAAGTTCCTTTCCCTCTTCTCACGTTCCATGAGGTAGATGGATGTGGAATTCATTTCTCATGGTTTCCAATGCGTGGCATATATCTCAAGCTATAACTTGGTAACATGACTTGGCATGTATTTCTCACATTCTACATGGCAATTTTTGTGTTCTCCCATGTTGCGTATGGGGAATATTACAAATCTTTAAAAACACTTAATTTAAATACAATGCATTATCCATACATGTTGTCAAAGACAAAAATCACCCAATTTTTTGGACTCCCATTGACTGCCATGTGTTGCCACCTGATTGGTCCACTTGGTGTGTCCACATTATTCCACATCATCTTGTGGCACCATATTTTCCCTGTCAGACCAAAACTTCAGTGGCCTATAACTTTTGCACACGGTGTCCATTTTGCAAACCATGAAAAGTGTTGAAAAGCTATCGATGAGATCTATGCTTTGATATAGGTTTTATAATGACTTGGAAACTTTTTTTGAACTGAACTCTAGATCAACAAGTACCTTCTTTTATCATTTTAGACTTGCTTGTCATAAAAAGTGGATTGATGACCTCCTAGAAAGTATTATGCTTCTTAGATATAGCTCACGCTAGGTAATCCACTCAACAAACCATCTAACAACCCCATTTCAAGTGTCTCTTATGATTTTTAGGTTATTCCTTCCTATCCAAAGAGGATTTCACACATTCATTTGGATTCACATGTATATTCTACCAAGTATTTTTCTACACACCCTATCACTTGCTTTCTTTTATTTACTTTTAAAATTAAGAAATGAGGAAAATAAACTAAAATAGGGGCATAAATCTAGACAATATAAAAACAAAAAACTCCACCAAGTCTTCAAAGATATGTTGGAATCTATATAATTACACATATGACATGTCATTCTCAATCAATATCATCACATCACCAAAATTTATGCTGGACAAATGGTCTGGCCCCAAGTTTTAATTTCTAGGTTTAACAACAATATAGAACTGGAACTCTTATAATAGGAATATACATCTACATATATGCCCATGTAATTTAGTTTATTCACAAGGTATATGAGTGCCTTGTGATTAGTGAAAATTATGAATGGGTTTACCAATAGATATTTCCCAATTTTTTTAAAAGCATAGACCATTGCTAATGCCTTACACTCAATGGTGGTGTAATTCTATTATAATTGAATCATTTTCTTAATTATGAAGGAGATGGGGTGGAACATCTTACCCTTAGCTAATTACAACAATATGGTGCTAATTAGGGAGCTTCAAGAATCGACATGGATGTGGAAAGGATTAGTCTAGTCTGGGAATTGTAAAATCGGCATGCTAGCCAACTTTAGCTTTAATGTTTTAAAATCCTCCTCTTGTACCTCAGGGAAATATAATGGGCCATATTTTTTCAAGAGCTCCTCCAGAGACACTACAATCTTATCATAGCTCTGTATAAACTTATTGTAGTAGCCATAATGGCCTAGAAAGGCACAAACATCTTTTTACATTGAATGAGTATGGAGCTGAATTATGATGGCTATCTTCATAGGGTCAACAATCAAACCATCCTTATAGATGATGTGCCTGAAAAATGTCCCAAAGGGGGTTGCAAATTTGTACTTCTTCAATTTTAAATATATGTAGATCTACCTACACCTTTCAAACATGGGCATAGATTGTCATAATGGTCTTTTACAGGGCCATATATAGTCCAATCATCGAGATAGACTTAGAGTAACCTATGGATGAAGTCCTTGAAAGTAGTGATCACCACTCTAGAGAATACATTTGGCACATTCTTGAGTCCAAAGACAATCACATTATAAGTGAAAAAAAACCCATTCAGTTACAAAGGTTATCTTAGGTATATCATCCTCCTCAATTTGAACTTAATTTTAGCCTAAGAAATCATCAGTGAAAGTATAGATTTCACAACCTGTGATGATATCTAAGACCTCATCAATGAATAAGGTTAGGAATGAGTTAGTGACATAGGTGGCATTCAAAAATCTATAGTTAATGTAGATTCATATGCACCCATCCTTCTTGATGCTTATGACCATTGTACTTTCCCATTTAGAATCTTGTATAGGGTAGATGATGTGAACTATGAATTTGACTAAGAAGAGGAGATTAGTATTGTGTTAGTGACAAAATGAACAAAGTAAATTGATAAAAAAAACACACTAAACTAACACCTTCATGCCTAGTTACTTAAAAAAATGACAAACACAACTAAAAAGTAAGGAAAAAAAAGAATCCATCACCTTCCTTGGATGCTTTAAATGATTTTTTAGTGGCTTGCTCACCTTGTGCTCATGAAGTCTTCATCAAAGGAGGCTTGGCTATCTCCTCTTCTCCTTGGTACCTTTGGCTTTAGCTTGGCTTGGAATCAATTTGGCATGGTAACACTAATTGCAATAGCTTTTAGAATCATTTGTGTATTATAACTTTGCATTATCAAGACTTTTTGAAGATATTTGAGCATAATAACTTTGCATCAAAATAACATAGAAATGATGTTTATGGCCTCTCTATTTATAGATTTTTACAAATGGATAGATTCAACCTAAACTATCCATCTTAATATTGAGATGTGTGGCTAAGGATTAATCTAATTATGTAATTAAAATTATTAAATAAGCTCATTAATATTTGAGATAAAGGAGAAATTAAGAGGCATGAAGGGCATTGATGATGCATGGGAGGCATGAATCCTGATATTTGTGGCATTTATGGCCTAGGGATGTCTTCCTAAGAAATGAGGTCACCTGATGATGCAAATATTCAATATTCATTTCTAAAAATAAGTATTCAACAATTTTATATGGAATTATTAATTAGGCTCTAAGTTGGTTTAATTAGATCCTAAGTTTGATTAATCCCTTTGTTCACAAATTACTTAAATTGATTAGAATGCCTTGTTATTGGCTTGAAATTTGACTAGATTAGAATTAGAAGTTGATGTTAGATGCATTAGATCTGTTATCCCATTTAGGATGTTTCCAACACTAAATAACAAAGGCACGTGTCTCATGTAAGAGATTTGATAGAAAAGAGCAATCTAGAGCATCTAGGTACAAAATTGGCATTTTGACTTGAAATGATCTAATCAAAGTTAGCTAGCCATTAAATTACATTGCCCCATTTAGGGATACCCTAACCAAGATTGGCACTTGAATATATCAATTTCAAATATTTTAATGTGATTTAGTGTTTTTAGGCCAAATTGTGAACTTTAAGTGGAAATTGGTCAAAATCTTGGTTGGAGGTTATTGGTGGCCAGATTTAGGTGTCTACAGTTTGCCCCTATTTTTGAAGATGTTGCAAACCATAGGTAAAGCAATATCTTCTCTATAAATGAGAAAAGGCCTTGGTATGCCAAAAATAACATGATGGCTGAAGAATAAAGCTCCAAATAGTGTTTGGGAGCCTAAGATGATGCCCCCTCAAGGGAGTGGCCATTACATTTGTTGATGGATGGTCCCTCAAAAAGAAAGAAGAAGAAAGGTGAAATTAACCTCTGGTTGAGATTAATCCAAATGAGAAAATGATTGCATGCATTGATGTAAAAAGGATACTAATTTTTACAAAGGTGGTTATAATCAGAAATAAAGGTCAAAATAATGATTTGCCCATAGGTAGTTATAATCATTAAGAGGTCCTAGATTGGCTAAAGATGATTATGCTCTAGTTAAGGTTGATTAGCAAACATAACTCAAGGATATAACCTAGAATATAAATTAAATATGAGTGGGTGCAAAGTGATGAAATAGATGAATAAAAGAATAAGATTGATTAGTGTGAATGATTCAATTGTACCAACCAATGAGGATATGCTCATCCTGATTAGCAACGATACAACTAGAATGGTTAATGGGTTGATATGATCAAGGATGGGATGGGTGGATTTGCTAAGGTGCCAAGGAGAAAATTATATAGCTCCATTGATTGTAGACCTTTTTGAAGCTATTTTTTTTATAACATGTGATGGTAGGCTTCATGATAGAACACCATGAATATTATCCCAAAATATGCATAAGAACTGACTCCCAATCTAATAAACACTTGAAAATAATGCACCAATGATAAAAACCATGATGACAATGTTGACATATGAATATGGATAGACAAAAGAATAATGTGTGCAAGGAATCACCTAATGAACACATATAGACTAAGTCAAGGCAATAGTGTTGAAATCAAAAAACCAAGAAAGTGAATAAACAAATAAACAACTTGAAATAAATAAACAAACAAAATCAAAAGAAATCATCGCGAGAATGATTTTTCCCTAATAGGGTAGATCAAGGATAATTGACTAGGATTATATAGCACAATTTTTTTTGGATTTTTGAAATATTTGAATGTTTATAGAATTTTAAGGTATCTTAACTCATTAGTGAATGACAAGATACCTTCTCACAAAATGGTGAGTGTTTGGCTTAAGTTGCTCATAAAATAGTGAGTGTATGGAAAGGGGGACTAAGTTGAACTCAACAAGTATCAAACACTACCTACATAGTACCAAAATGACCTCAATTTATAGTAATTTTTACCACATAAAAGGTATGTAAAAACCAACTAGGTCCCAACAAGTTCTCAAATCTGGAAAATGGCTAGTCAAATAAAAATAGTGATGGCAAGGTGATGTGGAAATACATGATAAACAAGTGTTTCCCCTAGTTTTCCCATAGGTGGTTATAAATAGGATACAACGACATAGGTCAATGATACTAAATTTCCCATAGGTGGTTATAATTAGTATCAAGACTAGTGAAACATTGCTTTACCCCATAGGCAGTTATAATCAAGATTAATAAACAAACTTGATAGGATAAAAGATATCTTTCCAAATCAACTATCACACTACTTTCATAGAATATCATTGAAACATAGATTGGATTGGTTATTGAAACTTGATCAAAATCCTTTTACAAAAGGTATGGGAAGAATCAAATGAACCAAGATCAAAATAGGATTAGGTAGGATGACTAAAAATAAGCTTTGGTCTCGAATGGAATGGAATGATAGGATGGTATAGTCTTGTTAAGGATAATGATGGTTTTATAAACTAGATAAAATGGTAATATTTTTCCCCTAAGTGATGGGGTAAATGAAAGGATACATGACAATGGTAAAAAGATATGTAAAAATGGTAATGACATGGCAATATGAAATGATATGGTACATGTTTCTAGCTTGGGTGTAGTTTTTGACTATGTTGTTCCTAATAATGGGGAGATGTACGTATTACTCAATAAATGATATAAATAAAATACTTGGTCATGTTAATTACTAGCCCACACCTCATTTAAATAGTTTCTTTGTCAAGAATTAGATGTTAATTTAGTTGTCAAGAATGCTTTTATGATCTTTGTTGGTCATTTTTTTATTCTTTCAAGCATCAAGATAAGGTATCTTTATATCCTCTACAAAGGAAAGTGTGTCCATGGATGGTAAGTAAAGACAACTAATGGATAGTAGGTTTTATTATGAAATTGAATGGTAGATGATAATAGAATGTATAATGGTGGGGAAATAAATAAAGATCGAGACTTTTAGTCAAATGTAATGTTGTTGATGCTAGATTTGAAATAATTTTGGTTGTGGTGGGGTTGAAGACTTGTTCTCTTGATAGTACCATTATATTTTTATGTTGTTTAGACTTGAGAGTAGCTACCATCTGATTAGGCTATAGATAGGAAGCTATTTTGATTTGATCTTTGGTTTTATCTTCATCAAGCAGTGAAGAACTTTTGTGCTCAACTATTGGTGCCTCAATGAGGTTTTCACCAATGAAGTTTTATTGATTTTACCATAGCACATTTGAGAAGGTTTCACTAATGAACATTAGCTTTTGAATTTGATTTTCTTTTATCACTTCCAAAAAAGTTTCAGTAGAAGATGTTAAGTTGTAACTTTGACTGCATCCTAGTGCCTCTAAAAAGGTTTCACTAGGAGAGTGTTCTTCTACTTTATGAATGTGGTCATGGCCTCCTTGATCTTCTTCAACTACTATGTCACCATGGATGCAATTCAACAAAGTGTGATTCTATCAATCCCAATTGACACTTGTGGGAGATGGAATGTTAATGATATGGCTATTTTGGTTGATAGTAATGGCCTATAGAATTGTAATGGATTAGGGAGAGTTTGTATAATCCTCATATAATATACTAGGATAAATTTTTCAAAGCTTAATTACTCATCCTCAAAAAATGTAGAAGATCAAAAATGTATACAAATTGATCTACAAGGCATGAATAACCAATGTTGTAACAGCCACAAACATATTCTTCTTCTAAATCTACTTCTAATTCAAGGGACCCTGAATATGATGTTGATACTGAAGTTGATTTTGATTCTAATGCTAAATATTATGTTGGTTTAATAATATAACCTAATTATAACTTTGATTATTCATCTGATGGGTACTCTGTTGTAGTGATATCTTGTTTAATATTTAGTTTTGGATAAGTAATGGCCTACGATGGCATAATGGGCTCCAAAAAAATTGGTTTGTCAGAGTGGGAATCCTCTAAGATGGTAAAAAGGTTAAGAGACAACTCCTTAGAGACTGGCTTGTTAATAGGAGGCTATTGAAAAATAGGCACATGGTTGAGGTAATGATTTGCCCAAAGATGGTTATAATCATTAAGAAGTGACTCAATAAAGACTGGCTCATCAGTGTGAGACTTATTGATAACTGGGATAGGATTAATAGGTGATTCATCACAAGATAACTTATCACAAGTGGTTGTTTAAAAAAAAACTTGGATTGGTTAGTTTTCTTGGCTTTGGTTTCCAATGAGTTGGAAAATACCAGTTTTGAACATAATTTCATCTTCGAATGATTAGATCAATTGAGGTTTGGTTGAGATTGGTACTAGATGAGGAATGAATTATGGTTGGATAATGGTAGGGCCTTAGGGATTATTATTTATTATAAAAGCCAAAGGATGAAGTCCTAAAATGATAATGATAAGGTGGTGTGGAGCTTGATTGCTTGCATGAGCCAAAAGACAAAGTCTTGAGATGGTAACAATATTCCTTAGATATTATAGAGCTTGATAGCTCATAAGATCCAAATAAGGGTTAGGGGTATTTTATGATTAGATAATAAAAAGATGTCATGGAACTTGATTTCTTGCACAAGCTAAAACATCCAAGTATTCCTCATAAACAATATCATCCCAGTCATGAGTTGGCTCTTAAGCTGGTTCTTGACTATGTTTCATGTACTGATTATTGTAAAGAGGGTATGAATCTGTATCCCAAACAAAATTTTCTATAGTTGGGTCTTCAAAGTCCTCCTCACAAGCCTCTTCATGCCAATCAAGTTATTAATTTAGATTTTGTGGATTTTGACTTTGTTCCCCATATGGAGTATTGTAGGGATAATAATAAAACTCCTTAGAAAATCTTTCTCTATAGGGGTTTCTAGTGGGATTTTGTGTAGCCTTTCTATCATAAGTTGGATTGTATATGACTCCACCATAAGTGTAGCTAGATATATCCACGTAAATGATGAAATCTCTCAGATAAAAAGGCTTAGAGTTCTATAAACTCTAAAAAACTATCTAAAGGACAAATGGTTCAAACTTGGTCTAACTTGGTCGAAGGGGTGGAGATGTATCTCCAATATGGCCTAAAAGTAGATTTGTATCTCCAAAATTATTTTTGATAATACTTGGCATAAAATAGTCTAACATCAAATGTCTAATGCCAAATGTTAGACACATAAAAGGTCAAGTGTCTGAATAAAAATCAATCATGTCAAAAGTATAGGTCAAAGTGTTCTAAACAAGGTCTAAACTAAGAGAAGGAAAAAGAGTTGCTAGGTATTTTATCTAAATGTGGAGTCAAAATATAGGCTCAAAAAAGGCATGATCTAGGACTTTTGACCAAATGATTTCAAAGGCATAATGAATTTCATGTCAAATGATATAAAATACAAGAATGGAAATTAGGTGACCATGACATTAGCTCATTTTAAAAAGGTTTAGTAAATTTAATCTAACAAGTTTATAGACAATTTTGACATAGACCCGACAAATAGAATCAAACATAAACATGATCAATTGGCATAAGGCATAAGATAAAATATCTTTGAAGAAATACTTTTTTTTCCAAAATAAAGGTATACATAATGATAAGGATAGGTACTAAACAAACAAACCATCAATAGGTTTCAAATTTGGGTAATTGATTAACCAAAGTTATGCAACCCAAAAGAGAAAGATCTATGTATTAGCCCCATGAATTAAGGACTAAACAAAAATCAATCAATTTTTGAATAAAAACTTAACAAGTTTAATTGAAAAATCAACATTAAAAACAAGTATTCAACCAAACAATCTAGACAAGATTGGACAACATGACAACATAAGACAAAGGTCTAAATGGTATACATAAAATCATTTGAAATAATGGTTTCTGATACAAGGTAAACTAGTCTTGAAATAAATTGAGTAGCCTAATAGTGTAATCATGCTCAAATGATGTGATGAATGTTATGTTTCAAATACTTAAAGGAAAAAATGGTTTTGACATGTTTTTGGGTAGCATAACACTACCCTCTGCAACTCAAATGACACACACACACAAATAAGTTTAGCAAAAATTTCAAGGCACAAGTGTGGTGTAAAATGACTAGCATAATGCCTCTTTAGACAAAAGAGTGATGTATAAACAAATTGATTTTGACATGGCTTATGAACAAATAAACAATTTTTAGTCTCAAAACATACCAATCAAAAATGACCAAAATACTCTAAGTATAATTATCCAAATCTTAGCAAGGGTATGGTAATGTGGGGTTAACTAAACTAGTAAGCTTTTGAATATTTCTAGGGAAATCAATTGCATAATGAATTTCATGTCAAATGATATAAAATACAAGAATGGAAATTAGGTGACCATGACATTAGCTCATTTTAAAAAGGTTTAGTAATTTTTAAAACCACTACATCCTACTATTCTCTCAGTGTAATATGATGTCCAAATGTAGATACATCTCATGTGTAACTCAAAAGGAGTAAGTGAAATCAATGCCAAGAGATGAAACCTTGGGTCAAAGCTTTCCTAAATAACTCATGGGAGGTAATGACATTCCCCTTGCAAGCCAAGTTTACATAAAATAAAAGACATAAAAAGAAAGACTTTAGGGTCATTTTCAAGGTCACCCAAACTATGACAAGTTTTTGGGGAGTGTTTTGGATGACATTCTTTTTAAACCTTGGACTAGGATTTTCACAATAAGGATGACACTTTTGAATCCAAGGGTTCTCTAAAGGGTAGAAATGGAAGAACATACACGTGACATCCTTCTCTTTACCAGTAAAAAAATCTAAGCAACTATTGAATATAAACAATTAGACAAGTGAGTTCAATTTTTAGCACCAATTTGAAAAATTAGGTGGTGTTCTTTTGACCCCTTGGTCTTAATTTGTAACTTTGAAATCAAACTACAAGATTTAAGCAATATCACCCTAAATTATTTTCCTTTAAGCACCAAAATAAAAAGTTTGATCATTTTAAAACACCCTAAAAGAAGTTTAAAAGGATCTATTTAAGCATGCTTCAATTATTTTTTAAGTAAAACCTACAAAAAAATGTTAGCAAGATGTTTATCCTAGAAGCACTTTTGAATATGAAACAACAAACTTAGAAAAATGAGCTCTCAAATTTGTACAAAAAAACACAGTGACCGTTGATGGTTATACTAACCAACAATCATTATGCTAACCAAAAATCATTATACTAACCATCGACAATTATACTAACTGATGACGGTTACCATAACCAGTGATGGTTACACTAACTGGTGACACTTATGTAGAGTGATGATGGTTTTACTAATTGACAATGGTTATGCAGACTGACAATGGTTATGTAGACCAATGATGGTTTTACTAACTTAACTAATGATGGTTATACTTAAAAAATAATAGTTGAAAATGATCGTCAGTGGTTTACTCAACTGGTGATGGTTACTGTGTAAACTCGTGACAAAAAAAAATGGTAAAATAAAGATAGAAAATCAAATTGTAAAATTTTTAATGATCTAAATGAAGATTTTAAAGTTGCATAATGATCTTCTTCATGTGTGGGATGCATTTGGTCCCACAAGGTATGGCATTATGTGAACTAGGAATTTGACTAAGAAGAGGAGATTAGTATTGTATTAATGACAAAATGAACAAAGCAAATTGACAAAAAACAAACTAAACTAACACCTTCATGCCTAGTTACTAGCATGAGATTAATAACAAAAATAAATGACAAACACAACTAAAAGTAAGGAAAAAAAGAATCCATCACCTTTCCTGGATGCTTCAAATGCTTTTGTAGTGGTTTTCTTGGCTTGTGCTCATGAAGTCTTCATCAAAGGAGGCTTGGCTATTTCCTCTTCTCCTTGGCACCTTTGGCTTTGGCTTGGCTTGGAATCAATTTGGATGGTAACACTAATTGCAATAGATTTTGGAATAATTTATAAATTGTAACTTTTAATTTTCAAGAATTTTTGAAGATATTTGAACATAATAACTTTGCATCAAAATAGCTTAGAAATAATGTTTATGGCCTCTCTATTTATAGATTTTTGCAAATGGCTAGAATCAACCTAAACTGTCCATCTCAAGATTGAGATGTGTGGCTAAGGATTAATCCAATTATGTAATTAAAATTCATTAATAGGCTCATAAATATTTGAGATAGAGGAAAAATTAAGAGGCATGGAAGGCATTGATGAGGCATGGGAGGCATGAATCTAGATATTTGTGGCATTTATGGCCTAGGGATGTCTTCCCAATAAATGAGGTCACTTGATGATGTAGATGTTCAATATTCATTTCCAAAAATAAGTATTCAAAATTTTTACATGGAATTATTAATTAGGTTCTAATTTAGTTTAATTAGCTCTTAAGTATGATTAATCACGTTGTGTACAAATTACTAAAATTGATCAGAATGCCTTGTTATTGGCTTGAAATTTGACTAGATTGGAATTAGAAGTTGATGTCAAATGCATTGGATCCGTTATCCCATTTAGGATGTTGCCAACATAAAATAACAAAGGCACATGTCTTGTGAGAGAGATTTGATATAAAAGAGAAATACAAAGCACCTAGGTGCAAAATTGGCATTTAGAATCAAAATGATTTGATCAAAGTTAGTTGGCTCATAAATTGCATTTCCCCATTTAGGGATACCCTAACCAAAATTGGCACTTAAATATATCAATTTCAAATCTTTTAATGTGATTTAGTGTTTTGAGGCCAAATTGTGCACTTTAGGTGGAAATTGGTCAAAATCGTAGTTGGAGGTTATTGGTGGCCAGATTTAAGTGTCTACAGATGACACTGATGACAAGAATTCCATCAATCTCCATTTTCACCTTGGTGTCGAGATTGGGATCCATCTTATATCAACACTTCTTGATAGGCCTCACACCATCCACCAACTTGATTCAAATTTTTCCAAGGGAAGGATGGGTGCCCTTCATGTCTTGGTAGTTGAATAGGAATAAGTCTTGAAACTCCTTTAGGTTTATGATTTATGACATTTTGCCTCAGACCAGTAGGTGTCTATAGTGGAAATATTTGGGTCACTTTCTACATTGATGTTGACTTTAGTGGTCTTGAGTGGTGTGTGATATGGTTCATTTATCTCTTGATGAGAGTCTTCAAATTTCCTTGTCCCCTTAGTTGTCTCAAATTGAAGATGAGTCAGATATTACTCATTCAAGGCACTATCATCCATAAGGTGCAAATTTTTGTCTTCTTATTACAGCCTTCCAATTTCACTCCTTCTAGGTCTCATCATCCTCTTCACTAGAGTCACTATTGAGCACTTTCTCTTCAAATAATGTCAAGAGAACTAGTCCATTCTCCCCAAACATGTCCCTAAGGTACTCTTCTAGGAAGGCAGTGTCCTTAAACACTGCCCTTGAAATGACTTGAAGTGGATCTAATAGCTCTAGGTTTTGTGGAGAGAAGGAAAAGGTGTGCACCAACCTCTCCTTGAGTAAATCCTAATATCCTATATCTCATTGCATTTAATTTATAATTTACCATGATCATGCCCATTTTTTCAAAGTTCTATAGAAGTCATGCACCCACAAGCTTCTAGGTGTGTTCTCACCATAGACAGACTAAGTTTCATCACACAAGCACACATTCATGATTAGGTTAGAATCACCTAAGTAAGTAGGTATGTATAAGTCCTCATTACTATTTATATACCTAGTGCATATGGCTACCTTCACATCTTGCCATGTTGGAAAACTAGGCCTTTACACTACCCACCAATAAACAACAATGCTCTTTAAGGTATGCGCTAGTGTACCCGTTCTATCTATTTCCTTGGTAATGCATGCTTCAATGTCATGTGCATATTTCTCTATAGGATATTTCCCTCCATATTTTGGAAGCACTAAATTTTCCATTTACTCAGCTAGAACACCTTTTACCTTGCCTTTTTGGCACAGAGAACCCATTTCTTCTAAGTGCAATCAACCCTAATCTATCTTTTTCTAACTAATCTTGGCTCATTTGCCTATACTAAGTGATACCTTCAGCCAGTAACTTCATAAGCCTCTTCAACCCATAAATTAAAGGCTACATCATTTGTATTGAAAGATAATTATCCATCCTCCTATTTTATCACTCCTTGGTCACTTGGGTTAAGCTTCTCAATGTCTTGCACCATGATGCTATAAATGTGGTTGATCTCATCTTTGAGATCAACACTTTCCACATATGGAATCGCTTGATCAATTGATAGGGGGATCACCACCCTCTCTCTACCATTATCAAAATTCATGTATCACTTCTTGAAGTACATGTATGCATTGTTGGTGTAGTACCATGGCCTCCCTAAGAGAACTAGATAGTTATCATGCTCTACCAACTTGATTACCTTGAAGTCAACTCAAAATATAGTGCCCACAATATCTACAATAGTGCCCTTCATGATCCTGATAGGTTGTACTTGGGTTTTGCTGGCCATAAACAACATATCAAGGAAGGGATTTAAGGGTGGTCATCCCATCTTCTCCTAGGTGGTTTTGGTTAGAATATTAACCTTATAACCCATATCCACAAGGACCTCAAAAATATACCATCCATTAATGGTGGCATTTATTAGTAGTTCTTGGTCATACTATACATTCCAAAGTATGCCTTACTTCATATGCTCACTCCATATATGGTGAAACAACTTCAATCATATGAGGCATGGCCTTCTTATTTGGTCTCTTCCCTACATACTCTAAAATCAAGTTTTTTAGTAGGTGAAATATTATTTTAGATTGTAAAAAGCACAGGATCTCAGTAAAATCTTATACTTTATCCTTTTGGATATCTTAATTCTTGTGTGAGGTGCTTGTTTGTGCCTCTAGATCTTTGGCCAGTTGAATTTGACTTTGAAATTTTTTTATTACACTCATGGCTTATTTTAGGACATCCTTATGTCACACTGGGTCAGGGTAGGGTGTAGTTTTTGGCTCAGGTCATGTTATGCACTTGATGCTACTTGACTCACCATATTCCATAGTTCTTTTATTGACATAGTAGGTAGTTATGTGGTGAACCCACTATAAGTTTTGTTCTACACCTTAGGTGGATCTTTATGAGTTTGATATAGCTTGGGATCCCATTTCTCTTCTCTTTGCTCATGCCTAACCATAGTGGCACCCTTATCTATGCCAAGCTAACCTTGATTCAACTTTTTGTATAAGTCTAGGCAAACCTTGATAACATGTAATCCTTGACAATACCCACATGTTGGGTGCATGGGGTAGTCACACTGGTAATGATTAGTTGACATACACTTGTAATATAATCATGATAATAATTTTCCTACACCACATCCTCTACCTCATGCACATGCACCTTATTAATTCTTATAGATAATATTTTTTTACCCATAGCCTTCACTTCATTAGGCTACCTACCCTTTGGTTATAGTCATTACCTACCATGCACCTCTCTCCATATTTTGGCACATCTCATCAATGACTCAAACATCCACTATTGAATGAGTATAGGCATCACACATATTATAATAGATAGTGGTATTCACTTGGCTAGTGTGCTACAATAGGGGATAGTTATGACAATCATGTGGCCCATGACAAACTTCATAGCTGAGTAGTAAGGTGTAGACATTTCTTTATGGGAAATTATTCTTGTTATTCCCCTCTATCTCATAGTTAGTACACTAAAATCCACTATGAGTGTCATGCACCAAACTAGCAGTCAAGTTCTATAGCTAGGAGGCCATTGACTCAATCTGCACCTCTATAAAGGGGCTAATCCTAAAGTTGGTGTTAGCTATTGCCTCATCTTTGATCATAACTTCAAATGATTTATAGGGGTCTATGAAGGTCTTCATGGACAACACTCTCCTAAAAGGTACCAGTAGGCCCCCAATAAACCATTGCACATGTTGGGAGGGGTGGATATCATATGAAAGCTTAGAAAAGAGGGTCTTAAACCACACATCATATAGGTGCACACTTTTATATATCCCTTGGTTGATTTCCTTAAGCGATATAATGATCTATTGCTCAAACTTAAGAATATCAAATTCCTTTAAAAAATCCTCCTTCAATATATTGTAATCAACCATATCCTAGTTCAAATCAAAGTTTTGATACCAGGTATGGGTGTGATCTAGCAAGATGATCACAAACTGAGTCACCTTGCACTATTATTAGGTGATACCTTAGGAGAACTATTAAAGCTCACACTTGAGCACATGCTTTATGGAATTCTCTACTATTATTAACCTATGATATCTCTTCTCTTTAATTTATTAGTTTAGTAGTTGATATGGATGCATATGCTTTGTAAGTCATCCCATGAGAATTTTGTTTTATCCCACATTTATGGGAAGTTGTAGTTTATTAGATTAGAATTCATATATAAGTAAGTGTTTAGGCCATTGAAGGAATCCATGAATTATTTGTATTCAGCTTGCTAAACGGAAGTTGCCCCCTTGAAGTGGTATGTGATCAATATAGTCTATTTAGTGCTTTTTTTTCATTTTTCATTTTGTTATTTCATGCATTTTTATTGAATTGTTGTAGGAGGATCCTCTTATTTGGTATCATATTGCTTTTCAGGGCCAATTTTTTTTCCAAAAAGTCTTCTCTCTATTTTTATACATAATACTTTTTCATAAATAAATTTATTCTACTGTAAATTTTATTTTAGTATTTTCTTATAACATAATAATCTATTTTAGATCAAGGTAAAACCCTGACTGCATAATTGGGGGAAGTGCTTGGGTGAAAGCCCTAAAACTCATTTCAAGGAGTACCATAGGAATCCCAAAGTAACTATCCCATTGAGAGGACCTACCAGTGAAATGGGCAATGGCCCCTTCCTGATTAGAGTGGTACTCGCGTAGATGACCTTTGTGGTTAGAGTGAAAATTTTAAAATCCTTAGGTAGCCATTAAAACTTGGGGCCCATTTCTATCAATTTTTGAATATTTTCAGTAGACTCAAAATAATCAATCAATAGAGTATCTATAGACTATCAGAGGACTTGCAAGTAGATATTTAATAGAACCTAGAATCTACAAACTATCTACAGAGTCTCAGTAGACTTCTAGAGGACTTATTGCTAGATAGAAAACTAGAAAATACAAAAAAATAAAATAAATAAATAATTTTTTTTTTCATTTTTTTTTCAATATCTTTCCATCTATAGCCCTATTTATTATCAAATGTTAGCCAAACACTTGAAATTTCATTCCCTACATTTTCTTCCTTTAGGTCTCATATCCCAATTCTACTCTTAATTCTCTCAAATTATAATTTTCCCTTTTTTTGGGTTTCACCATAACTTTTGTTTTTTTCCATTGGCCTTGAAATTTTTTCACTGTGTTCATAATCTCTTTCTACTCCTTTATCTCTCTTTGATTAATTTTTCAATTTTCTCATTTTCACTCCTAAAGTTTCCCTTGTCTTCATCAATCATACTCTCACTATGCAAAAAAATATTAAAATCCCCTTTACCCCTTCCATTTTCACCCAAATTCAAAACCTTCCTTAATAAATGTGTCTTAACTCTAGTTTTCCTAACCTTTTCAAAAAAAATTATTATTCGAGTCATGGTCGTAACTTGAACAAGAGAAAAAAATATGGAAGATGAAATTTCCACCCTCAAGTCCTACATCAAAGATCTTGATGAAAAAAAACTTGGCCTCAATCTTTAACATACCACCATGAACAACATATGACATCTAGAGTCTTCTTCAGACACTGTATTTTCTTCTTTCAATAATTATCATGGGCTAAAACTTAATTTTCCTCAATTCAATGGTATAAATCCAACTAGATGGATCTATCAGGAAGAATAATATTTTAGTTTGCATAATAATTTTGATGCCCAAAAGGTTCCACTTACATCCTTTCACTTAGAACTTGAAGCCCTTCAATAGTATCATTGGTATACCAAAGCTCATGATGAACCCATATGGACTAATTTTTTCACTCTCATTTTGGAATGGTTTGGCCCTACTAATTTTGATGACTTCACTAGAACATGCACTAAACTTCTCCAAATAGGAACAATGAGAGAATATCAAACTGAATTTGAAAAGCTAGCCAATCATATAAAGGGATTTTCTGATGAATTCTTCAAGAGTTGCTTTATTAGTGGACTGAAAGATGCAATTTGATTTTAGGTCAAAATGTTTTGACCAAAAATAATGATGGAATCCTTAGATTTGGATATGTTGGTAGAGGATAAGATTGTAGCTCAATAGTGATTCAAATCTAATTTTATTCCATTCAAAATTCTAGCTCCATAATGCTCTTAAACAATGCCATCCCATGGAACCACTCCTATGAAGTATTTGACTAAAGCAGAGATACAATCCCATAGATAAAATAGACTATGTTATAACTGTGATGATAAATTCACTTGAGGCCATCGATGTGTTGAGAAAAATATCTACCTATTGGATGTGAACTCTCTACCTAAACGTAAAGATTAGGAAGATGTTTAGGATACAATAGATGATCCAAAATAAGCTCATTTGATTGTCAAACCTACTTCTCAAGAAGAACAACCAATGATCTCTCTCCATGCCTTAACTAGAGTCACTACCCCACAAACCATCTGAGTTAGGGCTTACTTTAAGAAGCTTCCTCTCATAATACTCTTTGATTCAGGTATCACTCACAACTTCATTGACCCTCACATTGCCAAATAGGCTGATTATTTTATCCATCCTTACTCCAACTTTGAAGTCATGATTACCAATGGGGGCACATTACCTTGCAAAGGGAAGTGTCATAATGTGCATATCTCTATTGGAGATTATAAATTTCACTCTAAAATGTTTGCCTTACCCTTAGGTGGATGTGATGTTTTGGGAGCCTAGTGGTTATGCACACTTGGACCCATTTTATGGGATTTTGTTAAACTTGGATGCAATTTTTAGATAATGGGAAAAAACACACATTGAAAGTATTACAAATTAGATCTCTCAGCATCATAATTTCACATCATATAGAAAATCTTCTTAAGAATAATTTAAATGGAATCATTACTCAACTCCATTCCATTCAAATTTAATCATCAATAGTCTCCACTACTCCTTTTGACCTATAAACCATTTTATAATGGTATACATGTGTCTTTGTTGAAATAGTGGGATTTCCACCTTCATGATTAGAGGGAAACCATATTCAAATCATTTTGGGAAATGCTCCTCCCAATATCAAGCCTTATCAGTACCCATTTTAGCATAATACCAAGATCAAGATGCTCATTTGAGACATACTATAACAAGGTATTATTCACCCCAGTAATAGCCCATATTCTTCCCAAATTCTAATTGACTAGAAAAAAGACGGGCATGGCATCTCTATATTGATTTTCATGCACTTAATCACTGTTGGGGATTAACCAACAATAGATTACACTTATGAAAGCAATAAACTGTGAAATTAAATCAGATAGATAAGTAACTAGAATCAGATAATAGCAAAGAACAAGAGATACAAGAAACCACCCTGAAAACTTGTATTAAACTCTTTACAAAAGGAATACAATTGAAGAAACTTCTTTCTTCCACACCTCTCTCAGATGCACAAGATCTCTCTCTAGATCTCTATCCCTTAAGAGCTCTCTCTCTCAAGTACAATCAATTCCAACAACCTGGATTGATACAACTCTGTACTATTCTTCAACATTCACATACAATGAACGATTACAATAATCACACTAAGCTAAGAAGATCTAATTCTACATATAGAATTAGGAGACTTGAGCATGCACTTACAACCAACAGTTAAGCCTCTTGAACAAGGGCTCTAAAAACAATCTTACTAATAATAGAAACGCGAACTTAAGACTAAGACTTAAACTCATCATGCAAACACTCACTTTTGTCCTCGAAAATAGCATTCTAGATGCACAGGTAACCGACGCCAGTTCTTGCCTGCTTGCCTGTGATCGATGTCAGCCGATCCTCTACCGATGCTGGCATCTCTTCAACTGCACTAGACCGACGTCGGTCACTCCTGACCGACACCGATGACTGTGTAAACTTGTAACTTTGGTAATGCACTCATATGTGAAGCTTTTAGGCTCCACACCTTAACAATCTCCCACTTGGAGATAAATAGCTGCACCAGTACCTGTATAGCAACATCTTCTAGCTCTTCCATCTTTAACTCAATCATGAAGACCAACAGAAGTTGAATGAAGATTCAACTTCTCCTTTTTAATCGGCTTGGTTAACATATCAGCAGGATTCCTATATGTATGGATCTTCTCCAGCTTCAAATCACCATCTTCTAATACCTGTCGTATGAAGTGGTACCTGAGCTGTATGTGCTTGGTTCTTGAGTGAAAAGCTGAGTTCTTAGCCAAATGGATTGCACTCTGACTGTCACTATACAATTTGTAACTCCCATGCTCCCTTCCAAGCTCTTCCATGAACTGTGTCATCCATATCATCTCTTTGCTAGCTTCTGTGGCTACAATATACTCTGCTTTTACAGTTGACAAGGCAACAACCTTCTGCAACTTAGATATCCAGCTAACCACCGTTCCACCTACAGTGAAAACATAACCTGTAGTGCTCCTCCTACCATCCAAATCACCTGCCATATCTGAATCTACATAACCATGTAGAGAAGTATCTGAACCTCCATAGCACAAGTGCCTACTGCTGGTTCCTCTCAGATATCTAAGGATCCACTGAGCTGCTTTCCAATGTTCCTTACCTGGATTGGCCATATACTTACAACTCCCACTGCTTGGGCAATATCCGGTCTAGTACACACCATTACATACATCAAACTTCCTACTGTGGAAGAATATGGAACCTTACTCATGAACTCTACCTCATCATGTGAATTAGGACATTGTTCTTTACTCAACCTAAAATGTCCAGCCAAAGGTGTGCTTACCGATTTAGCATCTTGCATATTGAATCATTTCAACACCTTGTCCACATAATCCTCTTGAGACAATATCAACCTGTGATTTTTCCTGTCTCTCTTAATGCTCATGCCAAGGATTTTCTTTACTGCTCCCAAATCCTTCATAGCAAACATTTGAGCTAATTTCACCTTAAGCTTAGAGATATACTGCATGTGTGATCCTGCAACCAGCATATCATCTACATAAAATAATAGAATAATATATCTACCATTATCCAATCTCTTAAAATACACACAATGGTCAGATTGACACCTATTGTAGCCATGCTCAGTAATAAACCTGTCAAATTTCAAATACCACTGTCTAGGAGCTTGCTTGAGGCCATACAAGCTTTTCTTCAATCTGCACACTAACTTCTCCTTTCCTTTGACCTCAAATCCTTCTAGTTGTTCCATATAAATTTCCTCATCCAAATCTCCATGAAGAAATGTTGTCTTAACATCTAGCTACTCAAAGATGCAAATCCTCAACAGCAACCAAAGGCAGTACAATCCGTATAGAAGTCATTTTAACAACAAGAGAAAAAATCTCACCAAAATCAATACTTGGCTTTTGTGCAAATCCTTTCACTACCAATCTGGCCTTATATCTCATCTATCCATTCTCACCTTCTTTCAACTTATAGGTCCATCTTTTCTTCAATGTTCTCTTACTAACTGGCAATTCAACCAAATCCCATGTTTGGTTCTCTCATAAGGACTCCATCTCCTCAACCATGCCATGCTCCCACTGATTCTTGGACTCCACCTGTATTGCTTCTTCAAAAATCTCTGGTTCTCCACCATCAGTTAGTAATAAATAGAATAATGAAGGAGAATATCTAATTGGAGGCTTACTTACCCTTTCTGACCTCCTGATGGGTGTCTGAGACTCATTCACAACATGCTGTCCACCCAAATTCTCTGACAGTGACCGACCTCGATCACCTCCAGACCTGTTACTGGCCGATGTCGGTTCTTCCTGACCGACGTCGGTGCCTGTCCTGTCGACATCGATCTCTGTATGACCGACATCAGTTTCTGTTCTACTGACGCTGGTTCCTATATTACCAACGTCAGTCTCTGTGTTTTCCTGTAAGTGATTATTTCTTTTTCTCGTGAGCTCATTTTGGACCATCACCTCGTCTAATTCACTATTTCTCTACCTAGATTGATTCAGCTTCTTTAGCTGATCACTATACATCACTTTTTCATTGAAAACAATGTCACGACTCCTAATTATCTTGTTAGTTCCTAGATTCCAAAATCTGAAACCAAAATCATCTGAGCCATAGCCAATAAATGTGCACCTCATAGACTTAGCATCGAGCTTCTTTCTATTTTCCTTATCTATGTGCATAAAGGCTTCACAACCAAAAACTTTGAGAAAAGAGAGATCTACCTTTTTACCTGTCCAAGCCTCTTCTGGAATTCCACCATCTAGAGCTATAGAGAGTCCTCTGTTAATCAGGTACACTGTTGTGTCAACAGCTTCTGCCCAAAACTCTAAAGGCAAACCAGCATGTAATCTCATACATCTTGCATGCTCCATGATTGTTCTATTCATCCTTTCAGTAATTCCATTCTACTGAGGTGTCCTTGGAAGCATCCTTTGCCTACAGATCCCATGCATGTAACAATACCAGTTGAACTTATAACTGTAGAACTCTCCACCATTATTTGATCTCAGGCACTTTAATCTTTTCCCTATTTCATTCTCAACCATAGCTTTCCAAATCTTAAAAGTCTCGAATACATCAAATTTCTTCTTAATACAGTAGATCCATACCTTTCTTGTAGCATCATCTATGAACGAAACATAGTACTGTGATCCTCCAATAGAAGCTTTCTGAGCCAGTCCCCACACGTCTGTGTGAACAAGCTACAACTTATGCTTCTTCTTTGTAGACCTAGTCTTGAGAAAACTAACCCTTTTCTATTTTCCAAATACACATTGCTCACAAAATTCTAGATCCATGCTTTTCAAATTTGAAAGCTTACCTTTAGACTTAAGAATTGACATCTCCTTCTCACTCATGTGGCCAAGCCTTGAGTGCCACAATTTTGCATCCACATCTGAAGTAGATAATACAGAAGGAGAATTATTAGTAACACAATTACACAAATAGAGAGTACCTACTCTCTTACCTCTGGCCAGAACAAGTGCACCCTTGGTCACCTTCCAAGATTCTGCTGTGAGAGTTACTATACAACCCTCATCCCCTAACTTTCCTGTAGAAATCAAATTTCTCTTCAAGCTAGGAACATGCATAACTTCTCTCAACACCCATGTGTTGCCATTCTGCATATTCAGCTGCACTTTATCTTTGCCAATAATTTTATAGGGTTCATCATACCCTAGATATACTATTCCAAAATCTCCATGGATATAGTCATAGAAATATTCTCTATTAGGGGTAGCATGAAAAGATGCACCAGAATCTAACACCCAAGATTCTATATTATTATGCAAAGAGAATATTAAAGCATCTTGTGCAATACCTGCAACCTTTGCTTCTTCTTTTCCTTTGTGCTGATTGTCCTCCTTAGGCTTTGACCATCAATCTCTACTTATGTGCCCCATCTTTCCACAATTCCAGCATTGTGGCCTTCTGCCATTTCTGGATTTGGATCTGCCTTTCCCCTTAGACTTGGATCTTGATCTCCCTTTCTTGCTCTTCTCTTTTTGCCTTCCCCTGCTCTCAAAACTTAAAGCATTCCCAGATGTCTCTTCTGTGCTTTTCCTGTGAATTTCCTCATTCAAGATAACACTAACAACATCCTCTACTTTTAAAATATTTGATGTAGATGCAGAATTGCTAACTGCCATAACTAAGCTATGCCAGCTTTCAGGCAAAGAACATAATATTAAAAGAGCTTTTATTTCATCATCAAATACAATTTTGACTGAACTTAATTGATTTACAATACCATGAAAATCATTCAGGTGATTAGATACAGATCCACCTTCCTGCATATGCAAATTAAATAACTGCTTCATAAGATATACCTTATTGGAAGCTGAGGGTTTTTCATACAAATTTTCTAGACTAGTCATTAACTCTACCATTGTTTTTGCCTGTGATAAATTAGATATCACAGTGGATGCAAGACTCAGTCTTACAGACCCCAGAGCCTTTCTGTTAAGAACATCCCATTCTTCATCCTCCATGTCTGTGGGCTTCCTTGCAATCCCACCTAATGGTAAGTATAGATCCTTCTGATACAGATAGTCCTCTATTTGCATTCTCCAATGTTGATAGTTTTTGCCATTGAACTTCTCCATTCTCAGTTTACTTTCATCTACCGTTGCTTCTCCCACTCAAATAGAAATCCCTATAGAAACTCCTGTGAGCAACCTGTAATCAATACACACTACACATATCTGAACCGCCTGTTAGTGAACCTGAGCTTTGATACCAATTATTGGATATCAAACTCTAAACCTACAACCAAGGCTCTGATACCACTTGTTGGGGATCAACCAACAATAGATTACACTTATGAAAGAAATAAACTGTGGAATTAAATTAGATAGATAAGTAACTAGAATCAGATAATAGCAAAGAACAAGAGATATAAGAAACCACCCTAAAAACTTGTATTAAACTCTTTACAAAAGGAATACAATTGAAGAAACTTCTTTCTTCCACACCTCTCTCAGATGCACAAGATCTCTCTCTAGATATCTATCCCTTAAGAGCTCTCTCTCTCATGTACAATCAATTCCAACAACCTGGATTGATACAACTTTGTACTGTTCTTCAACATTCACATACAATGAACGATTACAATAATCACACTAAGCTAAGAAGATCTAATTCTACATATAGAATTAGGAGACTTGAGCATGCACTTACAACCAACAGTTAAGTCTCTTGAACAAGGGCTCTAAAAACAATCTTACTAATAATAGAAACACGAACTTAAGACTAAGACTTAAACTCATCATGCAAACACTCGCTTCTATCCTCAAAAATAGCATTCTAGACACACAGGCAATTGACGCTAGTTTCTGCCTGCTTGCTTGTGATCGACGTAGGTCGATCCTCTACCGACGTTGGCGTCTCTTCAACTGCACCGGACCAACGTCGGTTGCTCCTGAACGATGTCGGTGACTGTGTAAACCTGCAACTTTGGTAATGTGCTCATATGTGAAGATTTTATGCTCCACACCTTAACAATCACCTCACAATCAAGGATAAGTTATTGATCCCTATTCTTGATGAGCTTCTTGGTGCTCATTTTTTATCCAAATGAGATCTCTACTCTGGATATCACCAGATCAGCTTCATATGGATGATATCCCTAATATAAATTTTTGCACACATGATGGCTACTATGAGTTCTTGGTCATGCCCTTTGGCCTCACTAATGCTGCTTCAACACTCCAAACATTGACGAATAAAATATTCTAGCCCTACTTGTGGAAATTAATTCTATTCTTCTTCGATGATATCCTCATCTATAGTAAAACATGAGCATCTCAAACATCTAGAGCTCACACTAAAACTTCTCTGTGACCATCATCTTTGTGCAAAATAGTCCAAATGTACTTTTGGCTAGGATGAAGTAGATTATCTTGGGCATATTGTTTCAACTTAAGGGGTTTAGATAGATCCTAAAAAAATAGCTACTATGACAAATTGGTTGCATCCTTAGACACTCAAGATTCTCCATGGTTTTTTGGGGCTCACTAGATACTATTGTAAGCTTATCAAGGATTATGGGAATATTAAAACTTCATTGATACCTATGTTTAAAAAGGATGCTTTTACTTGGACACAAGCTACTATGTGTGCATTTAAAGCATTGAAAATAGCTATGTGTACTACACCTATTATAGCCATGCCAAAGTTTTCCAAGATCTTCACTATCAAGAGTGATGCTTGTAGTAATGGACTAGGTGTTATTCTCCTCCAAGAAGGATGCCCCATTGCATTCACCAAAAAAGTCTATTCTGGTAAGAATTTAGTGCTCTCTACTTATGAGAAGGGAATGATGGCCATTTTACATGCAATACAAAAGTGGTAGCCATACCTATTGGATAATCAATTTTGCATCAAAACTAATCACCAAAGTCTAAAATATTTCTTTGAATAATGAGTATCTACCCCATCACACCATAAATGGTTCAACAAACTCATGGGTTATGACTATGAGATAAATTACAAGAAGGGTAAAGATAATAAATATGAATGATGCTCTGTCTCACACATGTGTGGATCAAACTTCCATTTTAGCTATTTCCATGCCTATTCTACATTGGTTGGACATTATATAATAAGGGTATGTCAATGATTCCTCATTATCTCAAATCATTCAATAATTGGTCACTAACCCCTCTACTATACCACATTATTCCTAGGATGGTGCTTCTTTATGATATAAGTGTCATCTAGTGCCTCCCTAAAACATAGATATATAGTAGGATGTCTTATATGAACTCCATTCTTATCCCTTTATAGGTCACTTAGGGTTTCTCAAAACCTATGAACATGCATAATGCAACTTATTTTGAAAGGGAATGAAAACAAAATTCAATAGACGGTGGTTAAATGTGATACCTACCAACATACAAGGGTGAAAAAAAACTCATCCATGGGTTTCTCAAACCCTTTCCCATCCCTACCAAGATTTGGATAGATATTGCTACATATTTCATTGAGGATCTCCCTAAATATGGAGGGAAAATGGTGATCTTGGTTGTGGTTGATTGCCTCTCCAAATATAGTCATTTTTATGCCCTCAGCCACCCCTATATGTCTTCCATAGTTTCACAAATTTTATTGGACCAAATTTTCCATCCTCATGGCATTCCTTGATCCATTGTTTTAGATCATGATGAGATTTTCACCAACCAATTTTAGATAGAAATATTTCAACAAACTGGCACTCAGTTGAAGATGAGTTCAAGGTATCATCCACAAACATATGGCAAAACTAAATTTTTTAACAAATACTTGGAAACTTTTCTCCATTGCTTCACCTCAAAAAAAACAAAATTAGTGGTAAAAGTGGCTCCCTCTTGTTGAATGGTGGTACATAACCTCCTATCACACTTAAAAAAAAAAATGACTCCATATGAAGCAATCTATGGTCAATCACCACCAATGCTCCTTCTATACAACCTTGATAGTTCATTATTTCAAGCGATCAACATAATTATATGAATCAAGATCATATCCTTAGTACCCTATGGGAAAATATTCATATGGCAAAAAATCAAATGAAATAATAGACAAATAAGCATTGTTATGAGCACACTATTCAAGTAGGTGATATGGTTCTTCTTTGCATACAGCCTTATAATCAATCTTCCCTCAAAATCAAAGGGCATCATAAGCTAGCACCCAAGTTCTATGGTCCCTATAAGGTTATTCAAAATATTGGTTTAGTTGCTTATAATTTGGAGCTCCCACCTTCTTCCTAAGTTCACCCTATATTTCATGTCTCTTATATGAAGAAATTTATTGGCACAAACACCATAGTGTAGACTATTTTACCTAAACTTGATAATAAAGAATCAATTATTCTTGAGATGGTGGGAATCTTAGATAGGTGCACATGCCAAATTTGCTCCCATTCCATCATCAAGGTTTTAGTTTAGTGGCACATAATGCAACTAGAGGATGTAACATGGGAACCACTATTTCAGATTCAACACCAATTCCCACATCTAAAGCTTTGAGGACAAAGATTTTTATAAGAGGGAGGGGATGTTATGAACCCATGATATATCTTCTCTTTACTTTTTTAGTTTAGTATTTTTTGTGGATGCATATGCTTTATAAATTTTCATATGAGCATTTTGTTTTATCCCACATTCATGGGAAGTAGTAGTTTCTTAGATTAGAATTCATATATAAGTGTTGAGGCCATTGAAGGCATCCATGAATTATTTGTATTGAGATTTCTCAAAGGAGGTTACCCCCTTGAAGCGGTGTATGACTAATATAGTCTATTTAGTGCTTCTATTAATTCTATAAATCTATTATTTCATGTTTTCTTATTGAATTGTTGCAGGAGGATCCTCTCATCTACACCATGATACTCGAGCAAGTACATCACCATTTCATAATAAATGTACTGAGTGGGTGGTGATAGAGTCTAGGGAACTTGACCTTTAGTGTCTATGTTGGAGGCAGCCCTCTAATGCTTCTAATTATAGGGTTAAACACTGACCCCATTGGTGTAGGTTATGCCATAGAGCTTGATGGTGTGGTACTACTCACTTATGGTGCTGGACCACTTCTTATGGGATATTGCCTAGTCAATGTAGCTAACATCCTCTAAATATGAATTATTGTGCTTCTATTCTATATTCTTAGGTTGGAACTCACTTGATTTGTGGTATTCTTGTTCACTTCCTCATAAGGTATCACTTATTCAATCATAAAATCTTGTTCCAAATCTTGAAGTCTATCAATGTCAATGTTGATAACAATGTTAGTTATCATTTTTCTATCTTCTAGGGGAGAATCTAGCACATGAGCTTACACTTCATGTTTAAATGGGGTAGGCTCTTTTGATTCATCCTCATTCACCACATCTTATAAGAACCCAAGGCATTTTGTACCCAATTATTGAGCTCAGTCTCTTGTTTCCTCCTCTCTTTCATCATGCTGCTATAATTCAAGGGATCCTTCCCTATAGCCTTCCTAATCATTAAAGGTCATCTCAAAATTTCCAAGTTCCATATCCTCTATCATCCTATGCCTTTTCTTGTTATAGTTATACCTTTAGAGCTCTTGGGTGTCAGGTTACTCATCCCTTTCCATTGCACCTCACCTAAACTTCCCCTTATCGCCTTCTACACTTGTTCATATGTGCAAGGATTTTAACTTTACATTTTTATGGTCTTAATAGTGTAATCCACCAATAATTATCTTGGTGTTTATCCTTCATATGAACATGCCCCTAGGTTCATGAAACAACTTATACTCTAATTGTTTAGGGTAAGAAAATGGCAACACTACTAATTCTAACATGTAGCTATTCAATGTGCTACTCCACCACTTATCTATAGTGCACATTCAAACATCATCTAGGATTTCAAGCCTTTTTAGGTTCTCCTTTATCCACTCAAACCGCTAACCATAACTTTGTCTCTTATAGGTGGTATAGGAAACCAACCACTAGTACACATGTTTAGGTAGTTCACAAAAAAACAGCTCATACAAAGAATCATATAGGTAGGTTTGAACCCATTATATTGGATTATATCCTTGGCATGTTGGATTATTTTATTCAAAACTATCTTCCACTTGATCTAACTAGTGCTTAATTTTCTCGAATGAAAGTCATAACATCACTCTATTGCACCATTACAACAACAAAATTCAACATGGGTCCTAGTGATAGAACCAAAATGTTATATGAAAAGTATCCTTGTTTAGCTCATGTGCTTAGTCATGTTCTTAGAAATCAATGTGAATTATTTCTATAATTTATATAGCTAGGCATAAGCATAGTAAAAGTTTGTGGCACATAACATTTAAATGAACTATTACACTGACATCAATTTCACACAAGGTGCAATCCTTGTGCACTCACCCAAAGTGAAGTAGTGAAAGGACTAGGGCCTGTGTTGGGATAATTTAAATATATCACAACATTAATCTCAATGGCACTTAGTCATTTTCTAAATGGGCTTAATTGGTTTATCAGTGCATGGTACCTTGGATAAGATCAGGAGGTACACGCCTATTTAAGGGCACAAGTCTTTTGGTGCAAGTTTAGATCTAGAGAGGTATAGATATTAGTGGTGTGATACATAGGGATAGTGATTTAAGTGTCATTCAAGCACTTATCTGAGTCAAGGGAATGGCTCATATTCAGTTAATCACTCTTCAAGTTATCACTCTAGACATTGTTACTAGGGCCTAGATGCATGCTAGTTTTAATACTTAGTCAATTTCACAGATATGTCAAAGTCATTATATGGCATAATGATGCCATTAGTGACATAAAATATAAATTTCATCATAATATACACAATAATGAAGATTATATCATTAATCATATAGAAATCAAGTCATAACCATATATTAAAGCTACACTACATGAAATAGAGCAACACCAGAGTAAATAGGCAATATCATTTATATCAACTCAAAACTCATCAACAAAGTATATTTTATATAAAAAAATAGAGTATAATATCTTTTATACACTACTACATGCCCAATGGCTCACAAGTGAGCTTAAGCAATACATGGTGATTCTTAAAAGTATTCATGCTAGTTTTAAGCCAAGATGCATGCATAAACCTATAACTAATCCTATAGAGATTTAATTCATTAATGTCACCCCTTTCCTAAGTTCACACTCATTTTTATAATTATGGGAGCATCTTCTTACCAAGATATATGGGTTCATCCTAGGTGGTGAGCTGTCACTGGGGGTCATTATGCCACTGGTTCTACTACTCTAACACCCATGCTCTCTAACTACCATGTACAAGCACTCAAAGGGATGTACCTAAAAATATAAGTTCTAAGAAAATTCATATCATTTGGCATAATATATTTGAATATTCTTCTATCTGGTGCTAAAGGTATCAAAAGAGAAATCATTTATAATGATTACCATGTGCCAAGATGTGTTGAGTTAACACAGTCTACTAGGTAGCACAAAAAGGGACCCAACAATAGTCAACTTCTAAACCTTTTTCATACTAAATATTATTTTTTATACCTTTATAATGCACATATATGATCCTCATAGACTCTTAAACACCCCCCAATGTCTAATTCATCATGAAACATTGAAACAACATCTATACAAGCTCAATTATCCTTCTTAGGCAACTTGTAGAACAAGAACAAACACATACTAAAATTTGATCCTTCATAACTATTATTTTACACAATTTCATATCTTAAAATCTATATTTCCATATTAACCTTGGAGTCCTCTAAAATTTTTCTTTTTACACCATAAGTAAATTCTGCATAGATCGAAAGATATATCAAAAATCCAAAGCACTAGTTTTTCCTTTGTAAATTTAAATATTCAAAAGCAAATAGTCATAGTTAAACCTCAAAAGCTATGATTGAATATTTTTTCTTCACTAATATTAAACATGAACCATTGATATTCTTGAAACTTTAATGCATAGAGCACCAATGCCCAAATATTAAACCTTGAACATGTTGATCTCATCTCATGCACTCTGGCAACTTTGACCTCATACACTCCATCAATATCCTATACATGTCTTAGTCTTTAACAATGCTAAATATATATCACTTTGACCTCTTGACTTTAACACATACTATTTATCTCTATATATACTACCATCCACTCACTGTTGATCCCTAGAAGAAGCTTGATCTTTATCTCTGCTCAACATTAAAAATTGAACACTCAACACCATCTCTTGCTTCTTGACTTCTTAGAGTAAACGTGATCTATCGATGTTTCTCAAAATTTAGCTTATGCAAATTTTACTAAGTATAGGAACCTTGCTTATTTGCCTAGAAGGCCAACTTTTCACAGTCATATCTTTTGCTTTGCTCACTCACATGTTCTCAAATTTGGAACATATGATATCCTCACATAGGAAAATATAACCATGTAACAAACTAATAATAGAACCCTCACATGTGTGAGATATAATGACATTAAAATTCTCAATTATATTTTTCTAACATAGAGCTAACTATGTCAAAAAGTTATCTAGAAGGCCAACTTTAAACATGCATATCTTTTGTTGTGCTTTAGTGCTTGACTTGAAAGTTAACACAAATCAACTAGGCACAAAACTAAACAAACCCATATGATCAACTTCTACTAAAACTTCCACATGTGAAATTTATGACACCATCAAAATGCATACTCAACTCTTTCTTGCCTCATGCAAATTAGCTACGTATGGGAAAATACTATCAAACTACTGGAGAGCCCAACTTTTCCCTTACATATCTTTTAACGTGCTTTGGCACATGATCTAAAATTTAGTGAAATTCAACTAGGGACTAATGTTATCATAACAATATGACCAACTCTCCTTGAATCATTCCCACATGGAAATGGTGACATCATCAATCTACCTACTCAGAGTTTTTTCCACTGGACCTAAAGTGTCTAGATGAAAACTATGGACAACTAGATGAATTATGCTTATGTACAAAAGTACTCAAAGAATATAAAACATCTTAGGGAGATATTTCACATCCTAAAATCACCATATTCATACATGAACATCTCTAACCATGCCAAAACTAAAGATCAACTAATCATACTTCAAACATACTATAACAAGCGCATTGCACACTTTGTCATTGTCACTTAAACTATCAAGGCACTTCATCCACTCACCATGGCACCTCCATGACACCATCATGACATAATTGAAAAATATCCAAAATATTAGGATTTATTTGAAAAGGTTGGTAATAATCAGTCTAATGTTTGGTATCAAGCCATTGATAGCCAATTTTAGGTGTCTACAGTTTGCCCTTATTTGGGAAGGCATTGCAAGATGTAAGCATAGTAATGTCTTCTTAGAGATTAAAAAGGTTCTATATTATTATGAATTCAATGGAAATGGATGAACTATAGGTTCCCCCTTGAGGGATTGGTTTGAAAATGGGTTGGAAAATAGTCCCTCAAAAGAAGGAAACAAGTGGACCAAATAGATGAAATGATGGGGTAGAAGGGACTGATTTGCCCAAAGGTAGTTATAATTGGTGGCATGTAGAGATACCCCAATTATGGGAGAAAAATAAGATGATTTTTCCATAGGCATTTTTTATCATAATAATAGGTGGTATTAAAAAGGTGATGATTTTCCCAAAGGTAGTTAGAATCATCGAAAAAGGCTTAGGGTAACAAGAGATTGATTTGCCCAAAAGTAGTTATAATTAGTAAAAAGGAAAAAAATGATTTTCCCATCAGTAGTTATAACCATTGGAAAAATAAAAACACACCATAGTAGGGTGGATAAAGATAGTGGTTTTCCCAAAGGTAGTTATAAGTATTATCTCAATGAAAATGTGCCCCAATTGGGTAGAAGAAAGAGAATGATTTGACCAAATGTAGTTATAATCATTAACCTTAAAATGGATGGGAACACAATGATTTACCCAAAGGTGGTTATAACCATTGGTAATGCAAGTGGGATGATATATAATGATTTTCCCAATGGTTGTTATAATCATTATACCCTGATAATGTCAAACATGATGGCAAATTGGTATAGAGAAAAAAGATGAATTAAGAAACTTGCTAGTAAGGAGATGCTCATCTGAATTGGTAAAAAGGAAAATTATTTCATTTTTTAATTAATTTTTTTAGGATATGATTTATATTAGGTCAAGAATTTTGTTGATGCTAGTTCCAAGGAGATATATCATTACTTCATTTTCATGTAGACTCTCAAAGCTTATTTTTGCTATAACACATGACGATAGGCATCATGATAAAATACCATGAGGACTTGGCTGAAATATGCATAAGGAATAATTATTGATCCAATAAAAAATTGAAAATAATGGACAAATGATAAAAACCATGATGATAATGTTGACATATGAATATGGATGGATTCAATAATAATGCGTAAGGAATCAACCAATGAATGCACATAGACTGAATCAAGGCACAATGGGAAAGCAAAAAAATAAGAAAATAAATAAACAAACAAGAATAAAGACAAAATAAGAAACAAACAAACAAATAGAAAGATAAAACAACCAAAATAATATAAAACACAAATAACAGTTAATCACAATGTTAGTACAAACAACGTGACACAAACAAGATGATGAAAATTACCCCTATAAGGTAAGAGACAATATAACAAACAAACAAAATGGGGGAATAAAAGAAAAGGAAGAGGGTGGTTGAGCTATCTCCATATACACTAGGAAAGTGGACATTGCCTACATAGTTCCATGGACATAATATCCAACAAAAAATTTAGGCCGAATATCGTTTTCCCAAGAAATGGGATAGAAGAAAATGATGAGAAGAGAAAACTGATTACAATAGAATAATATGGTAATGAGCTCACAAAATAGTGAGGGCATGGAATAAGAGGGCCAATAATGATGGGGGAACTTAATCACAAGTGGTTTCTTTTGATTTAGTATGAGTTCCTAGAATCCTTAAGGCAAAGAAGTGGTCAATGTTTTTAGTTTTTCTAAATTGATTTTTAAAATGTTTATAGAATTTTTGGAGCATCTCAACATGATCGATAATGACAAGATATTGTAGAGTAAAAAATTACTCTACGTTTCATTTTGATTTTCAATTGTGCACTGCAAAATTTTGTTCCCAAATACTTTGGTTTGAGATGGCGAAGTTTTGAAATAGAGCGCAGGTGCTAATTTTCCTTTTGATTCATTTTTGTCTAAGTGTCGAATTCAAGCAGAAAGTGCCAAGTGGTAATCATGGAAGGTTTCAATTTGCTTTTCTAAAAGTGATGGAAGATGCCATGTATCCCAGCTGAAGAGAGTAGAAGCCACCACGTGTTAGGATCTGAATTATCTTCATTTTGCTTTATTGATATAATAAAGACTGTGGTGGGTCTCAAGCTTTGTTTCTAAAGCAAGCAAAAGCTGCCAAGTGTCACTGTCCATGTAAATATGAAATGAGACCCGATTGTTTCTATAATATAAATAGAGTGAAGTAGAGACCAACAGGTGTCACCTTCCACAAGTTTCTCAAAAGGTAGCTAAAAGTAATGGATATTGCCACATATCCTTAGTTAAGTAAAGCGGAGATCACCACGTGTCTTTTGTTGAGGAAAGTGGAAATTGCCACCTGTCCCTATGTTCCTTTTCAAGTTGCTTGGGCAAGAAACGCTGTGGGTCTTATTTTCTTTTAAGCTGTTAAAGTTTTGAGGAAGCGGATTGTGATAGGTGTCAAAGGTGGAACACTCATAAGCAAAGACACAAAAGGAGTATAAATTACACAAAAAGTGCCGCGTGTCTTTAGTAGGTGTTGCAGAACATGCCAAGTGTTGTTTTTTGGTGTCTCCTAAATAATAAGAAGGTTTTCAAGGAATTGGCTGAGTGTCATCTTTTATTTAAGAGAAGGGAGTGTCCTGTGATCTGTTCCAACCAATGAACTACCGAAAGACAGAGCGTTTTAGAATCTATGAAATATCTTCTATTAGACACTTCCAATTTGGTTAGATTTCAGTTGGGCCGTTAGAAGGCAAACTTTACAAAATAATCTAGAGTGAATCCAAGGCTATTAATAGAGGTGTAGAGATCACTAGAAAAGGGGAATCAAATACCAATGAGAATTTTTTGAGAGAATTATTGTCAAGAGTTTAGACTTTCTAGAGTTGTGATTAGGAATATCATTTGCCTTTGTTCTATCTTCTTAAGTTGGAAAGTTTATGTAACTGTGCATGTTTTTGTTCCTCTTATATGATTATAGAATTAATAAGAAGATTAAATCATGTGCCTTTGTTGATATTTTCTATGTCATTGCAAAAGTAGTCTAGGCTTTGTTGTCAAGAGTTTTAGACTTTCTAAAGCTGTGATTAGGAATGTCATTTGCCTTTGTTCCATTTTCTTGAGTTGGAAAGTTTATATAACTGTGCATGTTTCTATGCCTCTTATGTGACTAGAGAATTCAAATAAGAAGATTGAACCCTATGCCTTTGTTGATATTTTTTGTATCATTGCAAAAGTAGTCTATGTTGTGAGCCTCTATTTCTATTGTTTCCATCTTTTACGTTGATCATGCACTTATTTACTCTTAAATGTAATTGAATATTACATACAGTCTCACTGTGCTCAGGATTAAGGTCAAATTACATTCAGGTGCATCACCATAGTTAGATTTTCTTTCTTGCATTTGTGTTTCTATTAAAATTCATATCCCTTTTCCCAGTATACACTTGATATAAAGAAGAGACTAGCTTCTTAAAAATTTGGAGGTTGTTTCAAGTCGCAAGTCCCACATCTTGAAACTTCCCATTGTTGGTGTTAGAAACAAGCACAATTTTAACCATCAACAGATACTAAACGTTCTAAGCTCTTAAAATGGCAAGAGCATTGATTAGGTTTCTTAAAAAATGGAAAAAGAATTCAAACTTAAGAATTGATCACAAAATGGTGAGAGTGTTGCTTAGGTTGATCAAAAAATGGCAAGAGTGTTCAAAATTAGAAATTGCTCATAAAATGGCAAGAGCATGGCAAAGGGTGATTGAGCTGACCTTAATGTAAATATAGCACTACCTACATAGTCCTAGGATGGGACCTCAAGTCACTTTAGTTATACCTTATAATAGAGGAATTTGATTAGTGTAGTAGCCAATTCAAACAAAATAGCAAAGTTAGAATAATATCATAGTATGATATATGAATGGTAAGATGGTACGGCATGATAAATAATTCTTTCCCCTAGTTTTTTCATATGCAATTATAAATATAAAAAAATGGCATAAGTCAATGATACTAATTTTCCCATAGGTAGGTATAATTAGTAACAAGATGATGGGACACTAATTTACCCATAGACAATTATAATCGGGTACACTTGGTATAGAGAATAAAACAAGAAATAAAGGATGGAACTTCCAAACCTCTATCATAGTAATCTAATATATAGCTTTTATTTGGAATACTTGAAATAATTATTGAAACTTGATCTAAATCTTCATTCTGAAATCAACCTTATAACCAATGGAATAAAAACAAGGTCAAATGGGCTAGGTAAGAAAGTGTAAAAACAATTTGGTCTATAGAAAAGGTATGGTAGAATGACAAAGTGATAGAGTGGTAGAATGGTATAGTGCAAAGAATAAAGTTGATATTATGATAGAATTTACAATGGTCCTCATAGACAATACACAAAGTCACTTAATCAAAGTAATGCTTGAGGTGTATAATGTTCATTGGCTCATCAAGTTCATCCTCATATGGTTTAACAAGCTTGTATGCTCCAGTGCCATAGTTTGAAAAAATGATGAAATGGCCTAACAGTTGGGTTTGAACTTTCCTTTATGTTTCTTCTCAGCCATGGTATTCTTTTGGTTTTCTTTAATAACAAGATCACCAAGTTAAAATTCTCTATGTTTCATACACCAATTGTACTAGTCATAGATTTGGTTCTGATATGCTTGAAGGTTATTTATTTCATCCATGCATTTCTCATCAAGTAACTCTAGATATTTTAGGCAAGCTACTTGATAGTCTTCATCATCTAGAACATGCTTCAAAGAGATGCATAATGAAGGTAACTCAACCTCAATGGGAAGAATGCCCTCAGTACCATAAAAAATTGAGTATGGAGTGGTGTTTATGGGATTATGGTGATTAGTATGGTATGACCAGAGGGTGTAGAATATTTGAAGGTGCCAATCACCATAAAAATCATTGAAAATATTTTTAAGGACATTGACTATGGTTTTGTTAGATGCTTCTACATGGCCATTATCTTGAAGGTAATATGCCATGGAAAAATGTTTTTTAATCTTGTACTTAGCACACAATGATTTGACATCCTTGTTATTGAATGATCCACCATTATTAAATATAATGTTAGAGGGGATACCATAATATAAAATGAGATGGTTAAAGATGAATTTGGAAGTTTTTTTTCCAGTCATGTGAGGGGTATATCTTCAACCCACTTAGTGAAATATTCTATGGCATTAATAATGTGTTTATGGATATTGGATGAAGTGGGGTTTATCTTCTGAATGAGATCAAGGCCCCATGTAACAAATGGCCATGGTGTCAGCATTGGTTTTAGAGTCTTGGTTGAGGCATGAATTAGATTGGCATGTCATTGACATTTACTACATCTCTTCATATATGCAGCCACATCTACATCCTTTATTGGATAATAGTATAGGATGGACCCACTAGTGTGGGTACCAAATACCCCTTTGTAAACTTCTTGTAATGCTAATGTATATTTTTCCAAATTTAAATAATGATGCAAAGTTTCATCAAAAATATGGTGGTATAGGGTTGGTCTGAGTAAGGTATAACATGCAACATTGTGGACAAAGGATTTGGATTGTTTGTATGATAAGTCTAGTGGAATAATTTGATCATGGAGGTAAGTGTAAAGGTCTAAATACTAAGTAGAGATAGGACCAATAATATCATAGATTATTGTGATGGTTGATGGTGTATGAGTTGTGCTAGTAGATTTTCAAAGAGAAACTAGTATTATTTAGCCATATTTGTTTATCAAATCAAATATCCAATAGTGGCCATTGCATCTATTATTTTGTTGCTGGCCCTTGGTATATTTTCAAACCATACATTGGAAATCTACTATTTGAGAGTGTTGACCATGGCCTTATATGATACTATCTTATCATATTTGGTATGAAAGTGGTCTATAACCTGATTAATGATTAACTAAGAATCACCATAAACCTTTAGATGATGTATGTTCCATTATACACATTATAAAATCCCTAAGATGAGGGCTTCATATTTGGCCATGTTATTGGTATAAGGAAAGTTGATTCTAAATGACTTAGGTATTATATCCCCCTATAGAGCAATTAATAAAAGACTTGTAGCCAATCCATGTGCTGTGAATGATCCATAAAAATATAGCTTCCAATGTTTCTCCTCAAAATGTGTTTCAATAATGGTCATAATGTATTTGATGATAAATTAGAATGTTAATGGCTCTGTATCTACAAGACATACTTTAAAAAGCTGATTTGCAAGAACTTGCCCCTTAATGGCTTTATAGTTGACATATGTATCTCAAAATCACTAAGAAACATGATCATGAGAATATACTATTGAAATGACCATGGTATTTTTTTCAATATGTAATGGTGTAGTTTCTGAGCTACAAAGACCATAGTTAAACAAGATTTTTCAATGGGCATATAATTTTGCTCATACGTGTAGATACTAGAATTCTTTAAACTATAGCTATGAATGTCCAAATACCCTTGGACCACCTTAAGACCCCCTTGGGACCAATTTGACCCTTTAACCAACTAAAAAAAACCTAAACCACTAACCTACCCTTTTTTACCCAACTTAAACATTGACACTCAATCATCAATGGTCAACTTGACCACTGACAGTCACCCTAGCTGTCGACATTCAGGTCCCTTCCCCACCACCTAAACAAACACAACACTAGCTATGTATAAGTTAACATGACATAATTTAATATGTTCACCTTACCCACTTATAACACATCATGATGCATCAAAATTAGTAGCCTAACCTCCTATGGAACCTTTTACCTCCATCTCTATTTGCCTATAAAAAAGATGGGAGTAAGAAGTGAATATGGATCAATAATCAAGCATTCTAACACACATGTAGTTAAGCTATCAACCAATAGGTCTTCCTTCAAGAAATTTAACAACTATAAAAAAGACCCAAACCTCTACCAAAATTCCTCTAGGATCAACCATTAACCATCAAGTAATAAACTAGGTACATTTTGTATTTTAGGTTCTATTTATTTGGTTTTTAACTTCCCTACCCAAATTAGACCTTAATACATCTTATCTCCTAACCATTAGACACAAACCAAATCCCAAACCACTTACTGGCCCATTCTATAGCATTTTCTTAAACTCCTTCAGAACCAACAACAACCATCGATGGTCACTCCAACTACTAATGGTTACCTTTAACCACCAATGGTCACCCAACCATCGATGGTCAGCGTAACCGCTGATGGTCACCCTAACCACTAACAGTCACTATGGTAAGAAACAATAGAAAGTTATTTTTACCCACTTAACCTTAGCCAAAATCCACTTTCTATGTCCCCACCTATTCATAGAGACCCCACCTATTTTATGAACCCAACCTAACCTATTTAGCATTAGTATTGACCTATTATTTTCTTAAACTAGTCTATTTTATTTATCAAGTATTTTATTGTATTTTATTCTAATACTTTCTATTATTTGATACAAGTTCACAAAATCAGCTATGCTCATTTTTGGAACAACCCCTAAAAAACTTGTCTATTTCATGTTTTTCACTCTAAGTTTGTCTTTCGAGGCAAGTTTTTCTTGATCTTGTGTTTGGTCAACTGGCATCGTTAAAAGTTCATGACATTACCTTATTACGATTTCCAAAAAAATGTGAAAATCGTTATGATCTTGATGCAATCAGATGACAAAATTTTCATATTTTCAAATTAGGTGTTTTCTTGAGTTTGCATGCAGGAGTGGCAATTTTTGCTGCCACACATGTGGTTTTAAGTTTCTCGTGCAAAGGTGATGATTTTTACCACCCTTGCATCCCTTGTGCAGGAGTAGTAAAAATTGATACCCTTGCATTTTCTAGTTTGTTTCATGTAAGAGTGACAAAATTTGCCGCCCCTGCATCCCTTTTTTAACCTCAAATATAGAGGTCGTAAAATTTGCTGCCCCTACATGATCTCAATTTTCATGCATAGCACTAATGGCTATGCGTGCCAGTGGTTGGGGTCAATTTTCACCCCATTTAATCCCTTTTTTCCTCTTTTTGTTTCATTCCTCTTTGTTTCTCCTCTTCCATGTGTCTAGACAATCAAACGAGCAAGTGGAATCAAGTTTTCCTCGGATTCAAGTGTTGTATCATGATTATCAAGTAGGGTTTTGCATTTTTACTCTTCTTGTTTTGCTTTTATTTATTTTTTACTTTTCTTCTCTTCTCCATGTTGTTTTCCCTCTTTTCCTTCTAGGTCTAGGTTTTTGTCTTCTTCCCCTTCCTCCTCTTTTCCCTGCGGGGGAAATCTAATAGTGGAAAACCCTCCTCCCCTTCTTCCCCCCGTCGACCACTCTAACTTGTGTAATGGTGGCAAAAATTGTTGCCCTTACAAAATCTACCTCTAACCATGTAATGGTGGAAAAAATCACCACCCTTACAAAATCTGCCTCTACCCATGTAAAGGCGGTGATTTTCATCGCCATTAATACCTTTCATTCTTCTCCATGTAAGGGCGGCAAAAATTTCTGCCCTCACACAGTTCTTCCCTTACAAACTAGTGCATAGGCAAACTAGTGCATAGGCAGCAATTTTTTTTGCTCTTACACGAAAATACCAACATGTGCAAAGGCAGAAAAATGCACTGCTGATGCACAAACTTGAAACTTCTCAATGTGCATAGGTGACAAAATTTGCTGCCAATGCACATCTTTCCTTCTTCACGTGCACAGGCGGCAATTTTCAACACCTATGCATAACCCAATGACTTTCTTTCCACATGCATCAATGATTTTTTTTGTCAATCCATCCTTCCTTCCTCAATATGCACAGATAGTGATTTTCACTGCCTATGCACAAAGATAGTTGTCAACATACAAGGGTGGCAATTTTTACCACCCATGCATGCTTTTTTTTCAATTTTTACCAACTCTATGAAATTTTAATTTTCCTTTTTTTTTGAGCCCACTTCCCTTTCACTTACTGATCTACTTATGCCTTATCCCTCTCAAGTGAATTTCGCTAGTCATGATCATCCAACATGTAATTTTTCTAGATTGCCAATATTTCCCCTAATTATGTGATCATGATTCTTATCACAACTTCTCTTCAAGATATTTCTTCATAAATATACTTTAGACAAAGGCTCATCCTAATAACTAAAGTTTCTCCAAAGAATTTGAAGATGATGAATTACCAATATTAAGGTGTTTTTTTGATCACTTCAGTTACTTCTAATGTCGATAACATTAGGGATACAGAGATCGAGCACATAGATATGGCCAAATTCATAAAGAGAACCAGAGCAAACAATCTGAGCTTCGAAATGAAGAAGTTAATTGAGAGTAATATTCATCTGGTCTCATTTTTTCTTATGGCAACTCATCACATAGAGTTCATTCTCTAGTGTGCCCAATTCTACAACAAAGATACCAGGGCTATGATAGATGCTAGTGGCAACATAGTAATTCAACTAGACCCTGAGTTCATTGACAAAGTGTTCATGTGTCCTCCTGCTACTAAGTGTTGAATATTGACTTCATTGAAGCACAAAAGGAATATGATAAATATCTTGAGAAGGCAAAGAAGGTGATCAACAATAGATGGCTCAAAACTCCCAGATCAAACTTGTAGAGATGGCCACAGAACTCTTCAACTAGTGATTTTATTGAAGAGGTTGGTGACTTGATTACTCTTCTCAGCAGAGTACGAGGTTTACCTTCTTCTTCTCAGTTTCATGAATGGATGTATCCCTTCATTAAGATAATCCTCCAAAGCAAACAAATCATTTTTTGGGGGGAACAAATTAGTAATGCTCTGCATGAGTAATTGAAAAAGGTGTCTACTACCTCAAAATTCTACATGACTTCATACCTACTATACATTGCAGCTTTAATGAGAACCTTTCCAGGCTTAACATTAGAGGGAGATAGGAAAATGACCTCGATATATCAATATTATCCTCAGCTAACATTGAAGGGTTCAATCCATCATTTTAGGAGGGTAAATGACACGTTCTTTACAGTATTTTTGTGTCTCTTCGACCCTCAATTATAATAGAAAAGAGTGTCAAATGAAGCTTGGACAGTTGTGAATGACTTTGGCTGTATGTTCTTATAGTTTCCTTCTTTTTGTTATCTGTGGGTTGGCTTTTACCAAAGTTATCCCTATATGATCCCAAGATTTCCCTCAGATAAATTGGTCTTGATGAAGCCATATAAGCAAATTATTATTATACACAATAAGCATATGGAACTTAAGAAACCTAGTTTCAAGCTCCCAATTGAAATTGGTAGGTACTCAGTATTGATCACTATAAAAGCTAGGGCAATGGAGACTAAAATGCAACTTGTAACCATGAAGTATTTTAAAAGGAGACCTAAGTTTGATTACATAGGCATGAAGGACATGATCAGGGGGAAGACCCAGTTCCATGAACCTATGATTGAAGATGTTTGGATCGATTTGAGGATAGCAGAAGATATCAGAAAGATGGACTATAGTGTTGGGTGAATATTTTGTCAACAATTAACTAATGACAAAATGGGTATATCAACCACAACATAGGGAGATTTACACCACAAAAAGTATGGATTTACCAGATCTGGATGAAGTAAATCTCTCCTCTCATCAAGGGGAGGTTCCCTATAAATATTTGTGTTAGATATATGTATATAATTAAGTAGAAAATAACACATGGGATGGTATAACAACATCTACCTCTCTTTTTTCAGAGATAATGTATGAAGAACAAAAGAGGGATATCCTGGTCTTTAGCTAACAACACTCCTCTTTTTTCAGGAATGGTATCAAATGAAGAGTAGAAGATCACCTAAAGTAACAAAATTCACAAGAACAATTATGGAAGACAAAGTCTTTCGTAGTCTCCTTCACTGATCTAGAATAGGGGTAACCATAGAGTGAAACGAAGCACAAAGTCTTCGCCTGAAACTATAAAAGATAACTGAATCCCAAAGATAAAAGTAGCTCAAAGTCTATCCTCTACCTTTTAGAAGTGCTCTCAGATAATATTAATACACCCACTTTGCTTATTAGATCAGATAAACAAGAGATTATCAAGAAAGAGAACATAAGAAACTGTTTCCTAGACAACACAGATAACTTCAACACAAAGTCTGAAATAAACCTGCTTCTCATTCATTTAATCAAAATATGATTTACATGTTTGAGCACAAAGTCTCAAAAATTGCTTCAATTTCAGCAGAGTGTTTGCTCTTAATTTTTCCAAGATCTTTTTACAAATGAGGTCTCCACTATATATAGGGAGAAAATCCTCAAAAACTAGAAAATAATAAAATACAAAAATATCTCAGTCAAAGATGACTCATCTTTGACTTTGAGATATTTTAAAAAAATATTTACATGTAATTACATTTTACAAAATTGCATGCACTTTTCATAAAACAAAATTGCATAAGAAAAGAAGAAGAAAGGGGAAAAAAATTAGTTCTTGCTACCAAATTTCTTCAGATGAGCATCATACATAGTAATAAATGCCTGAATTCCTAAACTGTCTAGCGCAACTGTGTTCTTGGAGATGATTATGGCTCTGATTAATGTATCCTTCAATGCTGTGATGGCCTTAGCATGACTAGTTAACCTAGATTTTAGATTTTCCAAAGTTAACTGAGTGTCTAGAATATTATCCACAAAAGACATTGAGAAGGATTTCTCTTCAAAATCTCTTTGAAACTATGGATCATTTCTCCTATTGAGAGGAATTGATTTTCCTTGGAGGTTAGATTATAAGGCAGTTCTTCTAGTTTATTGAGTAGACTTACGTCACTCTTCTCACCAACATCCCTAAAAGCTTTGAGATCCTCAATTAAATCTTTGAGTACCTGGATCTTGAAAATTAGTGACTCCTTGATCTCAACATAAGAGTCCTTACTGGAGATGACACCGATAGATATCAAGGTGCTTTTCTTCAGATCCTTCATCTCCTTCTATTTGGCAAGATATTTTTATGAACTATTAATCTCCTAAGAGGTAAGAGAGACAAAGTCATCTAACTCTGCCCTTAATTTCTTCATCTTGTTCATCTTTTATGCAACCTTTGATAGCAAGGAAAGTCCTTAAGTATGCATTTTTTCAACGTAGTCCTCCAGGACTTTTCCCTTTAAGTAAGTCTTCTCTACCTTTTGGATGATAGGGTTGTCTATGAAGAAGGCTTCTGGAGTTGCCACTTTAGGGGGAAGAGTGAACCTTATTATTACTATCATTAGCTGCTCTATCTTGGCCTTGTAATAATCTTTTATCTCCTTCTCTCGATCAAATTTCTAGACCATGATGTCCATAGAAAATTGAAGGTCAGTTTTTACACCTTCATGAGTAACTTTACCAAGTTCAACACGTGAGATGGAATATTTGCTCATTTCAAAATCCTCAAGGGTTGCATTCTGTGGAGGCTTGGCAATTTCTAGAAATTTATGTCCTTTTTCTTCAACCAATTTTGAGAGGATTCTTGGCCTCTTCAGAGCCTTAGCTTTCACCGGCACTATTTTGCCAAAGTCGAAGTCATCTAGAGAGATGTCCAACTTCTTTGTTTTGGGGGTGAATGCTAACATCTAGGGCGAGAGAGAAGTACTTGTCGTGGCAATGGCTCTTTTGGCTAGCATTACTGTGGCAGCTTCTACACTGCTAATGGTGACAGTAGTCACAGTGAGAGTAACACGTGAAACTGTACCAACTACTGATTCTGGCTCTTGGGTAGAACTTTCCCCCAGATTGAAAGAGGGGGATGAAAAATTGGGAATGGATCTAAAGGAGTGAGGAAAACCTCCAGAAGCACCTTAAGGATCACCAAATATGACTCTGGAAGGAGAGGCAGCTCCAGAAGAGGGAACACTGATCAGAGAGATAGGAGAAGAGGGTGCCACAGGAGATTGAGGTAGAGAAGGAGAGGTGCTCTTGAGTGGTTGTGCTTCTTCTTGTGAAGGTAGAGGTTCAGTGTTTAGTTGTCTTATCAGCCAGTCATCTATTTCCATTAGCTAAGCTACCTATGTTTTAGGGCTCTATTCTTCAATTCTTTTAGCTGCCACTTTAGGCTCTTTAATAGTCTTTGGTTTCTTAGATACAAAGATGATTATAGGCTTGTGAGGCCTAGAAGGGGAAGGTACATCACCTTTGTTCTTGGTTCTATTCTCTGCCTTCTTTTTCATCTCTGCTTGGTATTCAGCCTCTGATCCCGTGATAAATTCTTTCAGTTTGATTCCTCTGGCTACTAACCAATCATTGGTGTTAGCCAATATTAGTTCAAATCTTTTTCTTAGAGAAGTTAGTTCCTTCTGAGACCACTGAGTTGGAAGAAGAAGAGAGCCAACAACCTTCTCAGCCAGGTATCTACTATTGATGATGTTCCCATCATCAACCAGATTAGAGGAAATCTCTACAAGTCCCAGATATTCAATTTGCTCTAGGGTCAGCCTACAATAATCCATCTTTCTAATTTCTTCGGCCATCCTCAAGTCGATCTAGATATCTTCAATCATGGGCTCATGGAATTAAGTTTTTTGCCTAATTTTGTCCTTAACTCCCCTGTAGTCAAATTTATCTCTTCTCTTAAACTACTTTAGGGTGACCATTTGCATTTTTATTTCCATGACTTTGGCTTTGGTTGTTGTTGTAATGGAATACCTGCCAATTTCGATTGGAAACCTGAAACCTAGTTTTTTAGCTCCATTTGTCTGGTATGCATGACAATCAGTTGTCGGCAAAGTTCCATTAGTACCAACTTATCTGAAAGGAACCTGGGGAGCATATAGGGGTAGCTTTGGAAAAAGCCAACTCAAAGATAGCAAAAAGTGGAAAATTGGAGGAACATGCAGCCATAGTCATTGACCACTATCCAAGCCTCATCTGATACTCTCTTTTGCTCAAGCTGAGGGTCGAAGAGGCATAGAAATATGGCAAAAAAGGCATCATTTATCCTTTTGAAATGATAGGTTGACCCTTGAAGTGTCAACTGGGGATAATATGAATATACTGGGGTTGTTTTTCTATCCCCTTCAATTGTCAAACCCAAAAAAAGTTTGCATTGCGGTAGCTATGTACACAAGGTACAAAGTCATATAAAACTTGGAAGAAGTTTGTACCTTGGTTAGTTACTCATGAAGAGCATTTCTGATCTGCTCTCCCTAAAAGATGACCTACTTGCCTTGGAGGATGATTTTAATGAATGGGTACATCTATTCATGGAATAGTGAGGAAGATGGGAGGCCTCATACTCTGCTGAGAAGGGTGATCAAGTCACCAACTTCCTCAATGAAGTCACTCCTCAAAAATTTTTGTGGCCATCTAGATAGGTTGGTTCTGGGGGTCTTCAGCCATTTATAGTTCATCACTTTCTTTGCCCTCTCAGGGTCTTTATCATATTCCTTCTGGGCATCCACGAAGTTGATCTTGGTTACTTCGGTAATTGGAGGGCACATGAAGACTTTTTTGATGAATTTGGGATCCAACCGAATCACCATATTACCGCTCGCATCTGAGACCGACTTGGTCTCTTTGTTGTAGAAGCGAGCACATTAGAGAATAAACTCTGTATGATGTGCCCCCAATGGAAAAGTGACCACCAGGTAGATGTTACTCTCGATGATCCTCTTTATCTCAGTGCTCAGGTTTGTCACTTTCATTTGAGTTATGAACTTGGCCATGTCCACGTGTCCAATTTTGGTGTTCTGGATGTCGTCGACATTGGAGGTGATCAAAGTGAGTGGAAAAATGCCCTAGTATTTGTATTTCATAGTCTTTGCCTTTTTTGGAGATGCTTCAGACATGGGAACTAGCTTTAATCGAATAGGTGTTGATGAGCAAGAGTTCTCTGAGAGTACTACAGTCATGATCACGAAATTAAGGGAGAGTGGATAAATTAGGGAAAATGCATATTAAGTGATCCTGGTCAATGGAGGTCACTTAAAAAGGCTAAGTTGGAAAAAGGCATGGGAAATGAGGCAAAAAGGGAAAGAAAAGGATAAGATGAAAAATCCTCTGGAGTTAGGAAAATCTAGAGGAATGCACTGGCAGCAAAATTTGTTGCCCCTACAAATTGGAGTCAAAGAGTGTAAGGGCGGCAAAATTCACTGCCCATGTAGGTGTGGCCTAAAGAGGTGGTGAAAATCACTGCCTTTGCAGGTTTGGAAGGAAAAAGGTAGGGGTGGTAAATTTTGCCGCCCCTACAGGTTGGGCATGCTTCGATAGTGAAATTTGCTGCTGATGCATGTCCAGCATAAGAGGTGTGTGGGTGGCAAAAATTGCCACCCCTGCATAAATGGGTCAGCACGGGCAGCAAAAATCACTGCCCATGAAGATGAAGGGAGGGCCGAGATGCATGGGTGGCGAAAATCACCACCCTTGTTGGGATTTCTAAGGAAAGTCATGGGTAACGGGGAGGCACGATGAAAATTGCGGTCCTAGGGAGTTTAAAGAGGAAAAATGCAAGGCGGGGGAGAGGAAAAGAAACAAAAATAAAAACACCCAAATGAAAAAAAAACAAACAAATAAAGCTAATAGAGGAAAGAAGCTAAGAAAGGGAGGACAAAAACAACAAATGCAAGACCTACCTAGAAAGCCACGCATCACAGGGTTAAATCCACCAAATCGCATCTCAAGTCATCTATTGGATCATCTAAACATGAAGGGCAAGAAGAGAGGAGGAAGAAATGAAAAGAAATGGGGTTCAAATTGGTTTATATGGGGTGAAAAACAACCCCAACAACCCACTGTGCATGGCAATAAATGTCGTGCATGGAAACTGAGGCATGCTTGGGTGGCAAAATTTATTGCCCTCACATGTTTTGGTGAATTTGAATGCAGGGGCAGAAAAATTTGCCACCCTTGCAGGTCAAGATGCAGGGGAAACAAAATTTGCTTCCCTTGCAAGAAAAATGCAAGGGCAACAAAATTTGTTGCCCTTACATTACAAAGGTCAAAAATACACTAGCGGCAAAATTTGCCGTCCGTGCATGAAAACAAAAGAAAAGACCAACTCTGAAAGAGGCAATCTGGTGGAGGGACTTCTTGGTCACAACGAGATCATAATTACTCTCACGTTCCTAAGCCAAGATTAGAATGAATTCAAAACCCATCTCAAAAATAAACTTAGAGAGACAAAAGATGAAACAGACAAGTTTCGTAGGTGGTTGTTCCCAAAAATGGGCTAAGCTAATTTTGGAAACAACAGCTGGCTCCTATTAGGGAACTTCTATTAATCAAATTGATTAGCGAGAGTAGAAACTAGTCTCTAAGTGCCTTCATCCAAGCCATTGGGCTATAAAGTCAAGCTAAAAAATGAAAGAAAAAACAAACAAAACATAAAAACTATACATATATACAAATGGACTTATCTAAGCCTCAAAGATTGAACAGCTTTAGATGTTGCCTGCTATGAGATAGTGCAAATGGTGTTCCATCTTGGTACTCCAGCAAGAAACTAGCTTCACCACAGAGCTATCAAATGGTGAACGGGCCTCTCCACAGGGAGTCGAATTTGCCGTGCATCCCTTTTGGTTCTCACCTCTTGTCCCATAACAAGACTTGATCTCTGACTTGGAACTCATGAACTTTAGCTTTTTTATCAAAGAGTGCCTTCACCCAGTTCTGATGCTCCATAATTTGATCCACTACCATGGCCTGACATTCATTCAGCTCATTCAGACACATGATTCTTTTGTCGATTGAGCTTTCGAAGGTTGAGTCTTCAATTGCTTTAGTTAACCTGAGCACTGGTAGTTTAAGGGTGATGGGGATTTCTGTATTTAATCCATATAGAAGCTGAAAAGGTGACATACGTATAGCTATTTTGGGTGTTATCCTATTTGCCCATAAATCATCATATAATGCTTTATGCCATGTTCTCTGATTATCGTCCACCAACTTCCTAATAATAGTGACCAAGTTCTTGTTACTTGATTCTACTTGGCCATTTCCTTGAGAAAAATAATCTGAAGTGTGGGATGGCATAATCCCATAATAGAAACAAAATTGATTAATTTCATGTGATGAAAAATAGGCCACATTATCTGTTATGATCTTTAGTGGGATCCTAAACTTGGAGATGATATTTTCTTTGAGAAAACTGCACACCACTTCAGACGTAGCGTGCTTGATTGGGATGGCCTCCACCCACTTAGTGAAGTAATCTATTGCCATGAAGACATAATCATGCTCGACACTGGAAGATGGGTTGACTACGCCAATGAAGTCAATACCCCACTACTAAAACAGTTCTTTGATTAGTACCGGCTTGAGAGGCAAAGCAGGTAGCTTAGGCTTTTCAATGAATTGATGACACAATTCGCACCTACGCACCCATTTGTAGGCATCCTGGAACAACGTCAGCCAATAATACCTTACTCGTAGAATTTTGTGCCCTGTCACTGGTGCAAAAAAATGTCCTCCACAGACCAAATTGTGGAAAGATTCTAAGAGTCTTTCTTGTTGCACCTTGTCAACACAACGAAGAAATGCCCCGTCCAGGTTTCTCTTATAAAGACCATTATCCCAAAGGACATAACCAACTACTTTTAACTTAACATTCCTTTTCTCTTTAAAAGAAAGGTGAGCGGGACACTCACCATATGTCAGAAAATGAGCAATGTTAGAATACCACTCATCAGTAGTTGCAACAAAGAAGACCGTAGGGATGCCTTCGATCACTACCTCTTCACTTTCTGCTTTACCTAGAATGTTGTTGGTGATTAATTGGCAAAGACCTTTTCTCCATACGAGCTTGGTTGGTTTGATGTCCAGATCAAACTCCTGAGTCTTGGTAATCCAGTTACCTCTCTTCGTACCAAATTCTTGCTGAGTCAAAATAGATTTTACTATTGTGTCTAGTATGAGAACTTCAGTGTGAGAGTTCAGGATATAAAACTTGAAATACTTGACCACTTTGACCACTACGTATACATGCTTCTCCATAAGGGAATATTTTAGCTCATGATCCTTAAGTGGACAACTCATAAAAGAGATAGGAGATTCTACACCTTCTGGATTCTATTAGACCAAAATGGCCGATAGTGTATGTTCGAAGGCATAACTATATATTTTAAAACTTTTAGTATAATTTGGACAAACTAAGACTAGTGCACGGGTGATTACTTCCTTAATTTATTTAAATATTGATTTGCCCTCAGCAGTTCACCTAAATGTAGCATTGCCCTTCATCATGTTGACAATATGACAGGTTTTCTCAGCAAACTTAGGAATAAACCTTCGAAAAAAATTCACCTTTCCAAAGAAAGAGTGAACTATGGTCTTGCTGGTAGGCAGAGTAAGTTCTTGGATGGACTTGAATCTCTCTGAATCAATCTTAATACCTTCATGAGACACAATGTGTTTGAGAAGTTTCCCTTCAGTTACTCTAAAAATAGATTTCTTTGGGTTTAAAGAAATACCATTCTAACTACAGCGTTTCGGTATCCTTTGAAATGGTGAACATGCTCAGAATGATGTTTTGAAAACACTGTCAGATCATTTAGGTATACTACAATGAATTTTTCCATCTCATCTTTGAAAGTGAGATCCATCACCCTTTGAAACGTGGCACCTGCATTTATCAGACCAAAAGGCATTCTTTGATAAGTGAATGTGCCCCAAGGTCTAGTGAATGTTGTCTTATGCTAATTTGCTTTTCTGACTTCGACCTAATTGTACCCTAAAAAACCATCCAGCATTGACAACATTTCTGAACCTATTACCATCTACAAAACTTGATCCATGATAGGAAGGGGGTAGTTATCTTTTAAAGACAACTAATTTAAGTTTTTAAAATCCACACAAATTTAAATTTTGCCATTCTTCTTCCTGACAGGTACTATATTGGCAATCCATGTTGAGTGATGGATTGAAAAAATTATTCGAGCGTCAAGCATATTTTGTATCTTAGCTAAAATGGTACTTGATATTTTTGGGTTATATTGCCTAGATTTTTGCTTGTAAGGTACAGAGTTGGCCTTCAGAGGAATGTCATGATGAATGTCATTTGGCTTGAGTGATTTTAGATCATCTTAAGAATAGGCCAATACATCTATATATTGGCGAAGTAAACTAGCAAGCTTAAATCTCTCATTGGGAGTGCAACATTTCTCAATGTTTACCATTTTAGGATCTTGCTTGGTTCCCAAGTTTACCTGATCAAAATCTTGAGAAGAGTTGGAAATTGTTTGTTGTTGTTTAATAAACCTATCATGGTTATCAAACAACTTCTCTAGTGAAACTAGGCCTTTAGAAATCTTATTCCCCTTAAGCTATAGGAAATCCTCACCTGTATTCATATTTGACTCAGGAGTTACTTCACATTCTCAGAGTTCACTACCTTCAAAATCCAGTTGTTCAAAACTATCCTTTTGCTCCAAGAAGGTGATGATTTGATCATCATTGTTAAAAGCCTACCAATGGCTGGCATTATCTGGTACACTTGGCTAAAAGACCAGCTCAATAGTGTACTTGTCTCCCTTAAAGTCTAGGTGAGGGACTAAGAGGGTAGCAGAGACAACTAATGCATCCACTCGGTCATTGAATTCCTTTAGAATGGCAGAGATGTTGAAAGTGCCAAAATTTTCAATCTGATCCCAGACCAAATTGTGATAGTGGTGCAACCTTTCATTTTTCATCTGATAAAGGTTCCTCACTTGGCAGACTATCAACTCAACATCTCCTTTAGCATGGAGTAGCCTAATGCCTTTTTCTTTGGTAGCCTATAGTTTGAGCAATAGGGACTCATACTCAGCCATGTTGTTGGTATTGTTAAACTGTAATTTTTAGGATAGAGGAATAATGTCTCCCTGAGGAGATACCAACACAACCCTGGCTCCCAAACCAGAAGAAGAGCAACTTCCATCAAATTCTAAGGTCCATACCTCGTTAGATGCTGCCTTTTCTTTGAAAACTTTTTCATTTGGGGGGAGAGGTTTTTCCATGTGTTCATTTTGATTTGTTGATTCTCTTGCTATGTCAGCTGAACACAATCTCAAGTTATCACTCACAAGAGTTTCATCAGATGCCCCATGGAACTCGTCTATAGACAAGAAATAGTTGCCCATGCCTAAAGACTCAAATAAAATTTGAGCTTTCAGTGCCGACAATCGGGTAACTACATACATTGCTTCTTTTTCAAGAAGCAACTTCTTCATGACACCTTGGATTGGGATTCTTGCTTTTGACAAGTCCATACTTAGCTCACCTCCCACATCTTTGCATAAATTTTGCCCAAGCAGGATGCCATAAGATGCTGGAACATCGGCCACTAAAATCGTCATTTTTATCCACTTTTCTGGAAAAGCTGCGAAGGCATATTGAGCGTCTTTTATTTGACCAAGGAGAGGAACTTGATTATTTTCCATGGAGAAACACCTCCCAAAATTTTTGGTCAAGGTTAGGCCAAGAGAATCCACCACCTTTGCGGGCATGACGTTATCTGAGGCTCCAGAGTCTATAATGCAATTACTCAGTTTATAACCATTTATAAGTAAGAAAACATAGAAAGGTTCTATTTTCTCAGGAGCAATAGGAGGAGTCACAACAAGATTGTTTTGAGCTGATTTATCTTTAGGGGGATCATGAACGGCCTTCAAAGAATCTTGTCCTATGGGGATGGCTTTGTTTTTTACGTATTCTACTAACCTATCAAACTATTCTAGGTTAGCCCTCAAATATTCAACCTCTATCATTTGAATTTTAGTTTTTCTAGCATGATCAATTATATCAAATAATAGAAAAGAACTTGAGATAGAGGAAGGGAGTCCATCATCTGAAATTTTAGTAGGTACAACATTGGTCTGAGCAATAGAAGTGGAAGGTGTGGTGTGGTTATAGGAACTTACTTTTTTATGAATTCCCTAATCTTTTGATTGTGGAGGTAATGGAGTCCCATGTTTGGCGATGGAAACCACTGGTTGAAGTTCTTTCTCCACCTTTCCTTTGTTAGTCTGTGAAGCCGATTGATTCTAAGATCTGGTAAAAATAGCATAAGATCCATCCAAATTCTCCCCTTTAGTCTCAGCTTCATCTTGGTAATCTAGGAAACTGATATTGGAGTCACTAGCTAATTCTTCTTCTTATTCATCAAAGAGATTAGCATCTTTTTGTTGGTCCAACTGAGATTGGAATGAATTGTCATGTTTAGCCTCTAGGTAACCGATCGCTGAATTGGCAGGTGTTGCTTCAATGGCCAATCTCCCTGGAGGGGGAGGTAGGTGATGATTTGTTTGCCCTTGGTTCTGGGTAGCATTACCCTGATATTGTTGATTCTAGATCATTCTCTTAGGCATATCCTGATAGGTAGGAGCAGACGTACCTTGGACTATTTGCCTCTTCAAAGCTATCAGTTCATTTGTCAATTTTTGCACCATAGGATCTGTAGTCCTTGAAGAAAAACTTTCAGCAGATGAAGAGAATTTATTTTTACTAGGGTCTTTTCTGATCTTACCTGCTAGAATAAGATCATCTTCGATCTCAGTAGCCAAATTTTGAGCCAATGCTAAATTCATAGGGCCAGCTCGCCTCAATAAGAAACTTACTTCAAGAAGCTGAGAGTTGATGAAAAAGCATTTGAGATTCTCAAGTGTGGGCTGAGCAACAGTTGGGATCCGGTTTCTCAACTTATTGAATTTAGCTATGAAATCCCTCATGGGTTCATGGGATTCTTTTTTTATCTATATTAGCTAAGCTAACAAAGCATGTGCATCTTCATCAGGTTTAAATCTGGTTTTGAATTTGGATTTGAGCATATTCTAGTCAGTTATTGACCCGGCCTGTAGGTGATAGAACCAATCTGCAACAGCTCCTTGCAGGGTTTCTATGAAAAGTCTCACTGCTACATCTTCAAATTTGACACCAATTATGCCACATGCTATAGAGAAAGTGGAAATATGTTTGTCGAGATGAACCTTCCCATCACCAAAAAACTTAGGAAATTTTTTCCTAGAACTATGAGGTAGTTCATGCAAAGGTGCGGTCAAATTAAGAGGACCAAAGGAATTTCCCCACAGACCTTGAGCCATAATGATAGGATGATTAAATGGTGGGATAACAAACCTTGGTGGAGTATTTATAGGTAGGGCAAGATTAACAGTAGGAAAAGAGGCTCTACCTTATGTTGGTGACCCGATCAGGTCAAGAGGAAGAGTTCTAGATCATTGGAGAAAAGGTGGTGGAGGGAACAGATCAAAGTTGCTCTACTGTGCCAACTCAAAAACGGAGTCAAAAACACTCTTAGATCACTAGATTTTAATGTAGCATGGAGTTGCCAAATTTCAAATGAAAAAGGGACTGAAATTGCTTCAAGTTGAAGCTTGAGGCTTCAAGATGCTCATTCGTAGTCCCCAGCGGAGTCGCCAAAAAATTGTTGGGTGAATATTTTTTTGTCAACTAACTGATGAAAAAATGGGTATATCAACCATAGCATAGGGAGATTTACACCACAAAAAGTATTGGTTTACCAGATCTAGACGAAGTAAATCTCTCCTCTCATTAAGTGGAGGTTCCCTATAAATATTTATGCACTGGATATATGTATATAATTAAGCAAAAAATAACACATGGGATGCTTTAACAACATCTACCTCTCTTTTTTCAGAGATAATGTATGAAGAACAAAAGAGGGATATCCTAGTCTTTAGCTAACAACACTCCTCTTTCTTCAGGAATGGTATCAAACGAAGAGCAGAAGATCACCTAAAGTAACAAAGTTCACAAGAATAATTACGCAAGCACAAAGTCTTCTGTAGTCTCCTTCACTGATCTGGAACAGGCGTAACCATAGAGTGAAATGAAGCACAAAGTCTTCGTCTGAAACTACAAAAAATAATTGAATCTCAAAAATAAAAGTAGCTCAAAGTCTATCCTCTACCTTTTAGAAGTGCTCTTAGATAATATTAATACACCCACTTTGCTTATTAGATCAGATAAATAAGAGATTATCAGGAAAGAGAACATAAGAAACTATTTCCTAGACAACACAGATAACTTCAACACAAAGTCTGAAATAAACCTACTTCTCATTCATTTAATCAAAATATGATTTACAAGTTTGAGCACAAAGTCTCAAAATTTGCTTCAATTTCAGCAGAGTGTTTGCTCTTAATTTTTCCAAGATCCTTTTACAAATGAGGTCTCCATTATATATAGGGAGAAAATCCTCAAAAACTAGAAAATAATAAAATACAAAAATATCTCAGTCATAGATGACTCATCTTTGACTTTGAGATATTTTTCCAAAATATTTACATGTAATTACATTTTACAAAATTGCATGCACTTTTCACAAAACAAAAGTGCATAAGGAAAGAAGAAGAAAGAAGGGGAAAAAATCAGTTCTTGCTGCCAAATTTCCTTAGATGAGCATCGTACATAGCAATAGATGCCTGAATTCTTAAACTGTCTAGTGCAATCATGTTTTTGGAGATGATTCTAGCTCTGATTAATGCGTCTTTCAATGCTATGATGGCCTTAGCATGACTAGTTAACCTGGATTTTAGATTTTTCAAAGTTAATTGAGTGTCTAGAATATTATCCACAGAAGACATTGAGAAGGATTTCTCTTCAAAATCTCTTTGAATTATCTCTTTGAAACTATGGATCATTTCTCCTACTGAGAGGAATTGATTTTCTTTAGAGGTTAGATTGCAAAGCACTTCTTTCAGTTTATTGAGCAGACTTACATCGCTCTTCTCACCAGCATCCCTGAAAGCTTTGAGATCCTCAATTAAATCTTTGAGTACCTGGATCCTAAAAATTAGTGACTCCTTGATCTCAACATAAGAGTCCTTGCTGAAGATGACACCGATAGATATCAAAGTGTTTTTTTTTAGATCCTTCAACTCCTTCCATTTGGAAAGATATTTTTTTGAACTATTAATCTCCTGAGAGATAAGAGAGACAAAGTTATCTAACTCTGCCCTTAATTTCTTCATCTTGTCCATCTTTTCTGCAACCTCTGATAGCAAGAAAACTCCCTGAGTATGCATTTTTTCAACATCGTCCTCCAAGACTTTTCTCTTTAAGTAAGTCTTCTCTACCTTTTGGATAATAGGGTCATCTACAGAGAAGGCCTCTGGAGTTGCCGCTTCAGGGTGAAGAGTGAACCTTCTTATTACTATCGTTAGCTGCTCTGTCTTGGCCTTATAATAATCTTTCATCTCCTTCTCTCAGTCAAATTTTTGGACCATGGTGTCCATAGCAGACTGAAGGTCACTTTTCACACATTCGTGAGTAACTTTACCAAGTTCAACATGAGAGATGGAATAGCTGTTCATTTCAAAACCCTCAAGGGTTGTGTCCTGTAGAGGCTTGTCAATTTATAGAAATTTATGTCCTTTTTCCTTGACCAATTTTGAGAGGATTTTTGGCCTCTTCAGAGCCTTAGCTTTCACCAGCACTATTTTGCCAAAGTCGAAGTCATCTAGAGAGATGTCCAACTTCTTTCTTTTGGGGGTGAATGCTGACATCTAGGGCAAAAGACAAGTACATGTCATGACAATGGTTCCTTCGGTTGGCGTTACCATGGCAGCTTCTACACTGCTAGTGGTGACAGTAGTCACAGTGGGAGTAACAAGTGAAACTGTACCAACTATTGATTCTGGCTCTTGGGTAGAACTTTCCCCCAAATTGAAAGAGGGGGATGACAAATTGAGAATGGACCTAGAGGAGTGAGGAAAACCTCTAGAAGCACCCTAAGGATCACCAAATATGACTCTAGAAGGAGAGGCAGCTCCAAAAGAGGGAACACCGATCAGAGAGATAGGAGAAGAGGGTGCCACAAGAGACTGAGGTGGAGAAGGAGAGACACTCTTGAGTGGTTGTGCTTCTTCCTATGAAGGTAGAGGTTTAGTGCTCAGTTGTCTTATCAACTAGTCATCTATTTCCATTGGTTGAGCTACCTGTATCTGAGGGTTTTGTTCTTCAGTTCTTTTAGCTGTCACTTCAAGATCTTCAGTAGTCTTTGGTTTCTTAGACACAAAGATGATTCTAGGCTTGTGAGGCCTAAAAGGGGAAGGTACATCACCTTTGTTCTTGGTTCTGTTCTCTATCTTCTTTTTCATCTCTGCTTGGTATTTAGCCTCTGATCCCGTGATAAATTCTTTCAATTTGATTCCTTTGGCTGCTAACCAATCATTAGTGTTAGCCAATATTAGTTCAAATATTTTTCTCAGAGAAGTTAGTTCCTTCTGAGACCACTGAGTTGGAGGAAGAGGGGAGCCAACAACCTTCTCAACTAGGTATCTACTGTTGACAATGTTCTCATCATCGACCAGATTGGAGGGAATCTCTGCAAGTCCCAGATATTCAATTTACTCTAGGGTTAGCTTTCAATAATCCATCTTTTTTATTTCTTCGGCCATCCTTAGGTCGATCCAGATATCTTCAATCATGGGATCATGGAACTAAGTTTTTTGCTTGATTTTGTCCTTAACTCCCCTGTAGTCAAATTTATCTCTTCTCTTGAACTACTTTAGGGTGACCATCTACATTTCTATTTCCATGACTTTGGTTTTGGCTACTATTGCAATGGAATACCTGTCAATTTCGATTGGAAACCTAAAACTTGGTTTCTTTAGCTCCATTTATCTGGTATGCATGATAATCAATTGTTGGCAAAGTTCTATTAGTACCAACTTATCTGAAAGGAAACTGGGGAGCATATAGGGGTAGCTTTGGAAAAAGCCAACTCGAAGATAGCAGAAGGTGGGAAATTAGAGGAACATGCAGCCGTAGTCATTGACCACTATCCAAGCCTCATCTGATACTCTCTTCTATTCAAGCTAAGGGTCGAAGAGGCATAGAAATATGGCAAATAAGGTGTCATTTATCCTTTTGAAATGATGGGTTGACCCTTGAAGTCTTAACTGGGGATAATATGAATATACTAGGGTTGTCTTTCTATCCCTTTCAATTGTCAAAACCAAAAAATTTTGCATTGTAGAAGCTATGTACACAAGGTACGAAGTCATATAAAACTTGGAAGAAGTCTGTACCTTGGTTAGCTGCTCATAGAGAGCGTTACTGATCTGCTCTCCCCAAAAGATGACATACTTGCCTTGGAGGATAATTTTAATGAATGGGTACATCCATTCATGGAACAGTGAGGAAGACGAGAGGCCTCATACTCTGCTGAGAAGGGTGATCAAGTCACCAACTTCCTCAATGAAGTCACTCCTCAGAAAGTTTTGTGGCCATCTAGATAGGTTGGTTTTGGGGGTCTTCAGCCATTTATAGTTCATCACTTTTTTTTCCCTCTTAGGGTCTATATCGTATTCCTTCTGGGTGTCCATGAAGTTAATCTTGGTTACTTCAGTGGCTAGAGGGCACATGAAGAATTTTTTGATGAATTCAGGATCTAGCCGAATCACCATATTGCCACTGGCATCTGAGACCGACCTGGGATCTTTGTTGTAGAAGTGAACACTTTAGAGAATGAACTCTGTATGATGTGCCACCACTGGAAAAGTGGCCACTTGGTGGATGTTACTCTTGACGATCCTCTTTATCTCAGTGCTCAGGTTTGTCACCTTCATTTGAGTTATAAACTCAGCCATATCCATGTGTCCAATTTCGGTGTCCCAAATGTCATCGACATAGGAGGTGACTGAAGTAAGTGGGAAGACACCCTATTATTTGTATTTCATGGTCTTCGCCTTTTTTGGAGATGCTTCAGACATGGGAACTAGCTTTAATCAAATAGGTGTTGACGAGCAAGAGTTCTCTGAGATTACTGCAGTCATGATCACAAAATTAGGGGAGAGTGGATGAATTGGGGAAAATGTATTTTAAGTGATCCTGGTCAATGGAGGTCACTTAAAAAGGCCAAGTTGGAAAAAGGTTCGGGAAATGAGGCAGAAAGAGAAAGAAAAGGACAAGACAAAAAATCCTCTGGAGTTAGGAAAATCTAGAGGAGAAATGCACAGGCAGCAAAATTTTTTGCCCCTACAAGTTGGAGTCAAAGAGTGTAAGGGTGGTGAAATTTTTTGCCCATGCAGGTTTGGCCTGCAGAGGCGGTGAAAATCACCACCTTTACAGGTTTGGAGGGAAAAAAGTAGGGGCTGCAAATTTTGTCACTCCTACAGGTTGGGCATGTTTCAGTGGCAAAATTTGCCACCGATGCATGTCCAGCATAGGAGGTGTGTGGGTGGAAAAAATCACCACTCGTGCATGAATGGGTCACCACGGGTGACAAAAATCACCGCCCGTAAAGATGGAGGAAGGGCTGAGATGCATGGGTGGCAAAAATTGCCACCCTTGTTGGGCTTTCTAAAGAAAGCCATAGGTAATGGGGAGGCACGACAAAAATCACCATCCTATGGAGTTTAAAGAAGAAAAATGCAAGGTGGAGGAGAAGAAAATAAAGAAAAAAAAAACCCAAACGCAACAAAAACAAACAAATAAAGCTAATAGAGGAAAGAAGCTAAGAAAGGAAGGATAAGCATAGCAAATGCAAGACCTACCTAGAAAGTTGCACACATCACAGGGTTAAATTCACCAAATCGCACCTCAAGTCATCCACTGAATTGTCTAGACGTGAAGGGCAGGAGGAGAGGAGGAAGAAATGAGAAGAAATGGGGTTCAAATCAGTTTATATGGGGTGAAAAACAACCCCAACAACCTGCCATGTGTGGCAATAAATGCTTCACATGGAAACTGAGGCATGCTTGGGTGGCAAAATTTGCCGCCCTTGCATGTTTCGATGAATTTGAACGCAAGGGCAGCAAAATTTTCCACCTTGCAGGTCAAGATGCAGGGGCGGTAAAATTTGCCACCCTTGCAAGAAAAATGTAGGGGCAGCGAAATTTGCTGCCCTTACATTACAAAGGTCAAAAATACACTGGCGGCAAAATTTGCCACCCATGCACGAAAATAGAAGAAAAGACCAACTCTAGAAGAGGTAGTCTGGTGGAGGGACTTTCTTGGTCGCAACGAGATCATAACTACTCTCACATTCCTAGGCCAAGATGAGAATGAATTCAAAACCTATCTCAAAAACAAACTTAGAGAGACAAAAAATGAAACGAGCAAGTTTCGTAGGTGGTTGTTCCCAAAAAAGGGCTAAGCTGATTTTGGAAACAACATATAGTAGACTATCTCTTGAAAAAATAGAATATATGGGGCTTGTTGATATCCCTACAAATCTAGTAGATGACAGAGATCTAGTCAATAGTAGATATCATGTTGAATAAGTCACCAATGCTCCTCTTTCCCCAATCTAATGGTCTCAAAAAGAGTTAACCTCCTTAAGGATGAGATTCAAACCAATATTGGTAAATGCCAATGACTGATTAGTAAATAAAGGAATCACCTTAAAAGAATTCATCATAGGATCAGAGGCCAAATTTCAAGAAGATATAAGGAGAAGGGTGGAAAACTGGATGAAGAATAAAAGTGATGTTCCTTCTCCATCTAAGCCCCATAAGCCTAGGATCATTTTTGTGATGAAGAAATAAAAAGTTATAGAGAAAGATCTAGAGACAACAAATATGGAAATTGAGAAGCAAAGTTTTGAAGAACTAGCAGCAGGATAGATGGAAATAGATGATAGGCCTACAGGTCAATAGGGAATGAAAACTCTATCTCCGCAAGAGGGTGCACAACTAGATCCAAAAATTTCTTCTTCTCTGCCCCACTCACCTGGTGCAACTCTTTCACCTATTTCTCTAATCAATATTCCCTCTTTTGGAAGCACCTCTCCTTCTAAAATTATTTTTGGTGATTCTCAAAGTGCTTTTGGGGATGTTCTTTATTCATCAAGATTTATCCCCAATTTGTCATCTCCATTTTTTAACATCAGAGATAGTTCTACCCTCAATTATTCAATAGTAGGTGTGGTTTTAATTGATGCTATGCTCATTGTTCCCACTAGTAGTGCAGGTGATACCCTAGTGATGCCAACTATAGGGACTTTTGCTAATATAAGTGCTTCTGCTGTCCCACCATGGGTGTCAATTTTTACACCCAAAATGAAAAAACAAGCCATCTCTCCAGATGATTTTGACTTCAGTAAAATGGTGCCAGTGAAAGCTAAGACCCCTAAGAAGCCAAAGATCCTTTCTAAGATGATTGGAGACAAGGGGCACAAATTTCTAGAGATAGCCAAACCTCTACAAGATGTGACTCTTGAAAATTTTGATATGAGTAGCTACTCTATCTCTCAAGTTGAGTTAGGGAAGATAACTCATGAGGGTGCTAAGAGTGACTTGCAATCAGTGATATTATGGTTCAAAAATTTGACAGGGAAAGAGAAATGAAGGATCATTATAAGGTGATGGTGGAGTAATTGACCATAGTGATAAGGAGATTCACTTTTGATCTATAAGCGGTAACTCTAGAGGCTTTCTCCATAGATGATCTCGTGATTCAAAAAGTAGAAAAGACTTATCTAAAGGGAAAGGTACTTGAAGACTGGTGACAAAAAGTGAACTGATCTTCTATGCTTTCTTCTCCATTTTTCTCATGCACTTTGTAATTGACTTGGAACATTTTCACATGTACTTTTTTTATGTGTAATTACATGTAAAAATCTAGAAAAGTCCCAAAGTCAATAGAGACTCATCTTTGACTAGGTTTTAATATTTAAGTCTTTTCTCAATTTTGAAGGCTTTTACCTATATATATAGAGGGATCCTCTTTTATAATGATCAATCTTTTGGATAATTAAGAGCAAAAACTCTACCAAATTGAGATTCTTCTTGAGACTTTGATCTCAGATTGTAAATCATATTTTCTTGAATGAATGAGAAGCAGGTTACTTTCAGACTTTGTGTTGGAATAATTTGTGTTATTTAGGAGATCGTTCTTATGTTCTTTTTCTGAATTATCTCTCATCCATTTGATTAAATAAGCAAAGTGTGTGTGAAAATTATCTAAAGATGTTCTGAAGTTAATTATGAAGACTTTGGGCTATTATAATTACCTTTAGTTCATGTTTTCTATGTTTTAGTAGGAAGGATATTAGAAAGGTTTTAAACTGCTTTTATCCTTGGTGATCTTATACTCTGTTGTAGTTTTAGGTGAAGAATTTGAGCTACACTTCACTCTACTATTATGTCTATTTTAAATTAGTAAGGGGAGCAATGAAAGACTTTATGTTTTCATGGGTTTCTCATAGATCTAGTACTACCCGAGAAGATTTTATGCTATTTACTAAACATCATTTATGAAAGAAGAGAAATGTTTTTAGTCATCAACCAAGATTTATCTTTTGCTTTGTAAACATCATCTCTAAAAAAAGAGAGATGAATGGTGTAATCTCACCCTTGAGTCTATTTTTAGTTGATATATGGAGCCTCCCCTTGATGAGAGGAGAGATTTATCTCACTATGATTTGGTAAACCCACATTTTTTGCCATATAAATCTCCTTGTACTATGGTTGATATACCATTTTACTGTCAATTACTTGATTAAAAAATATTCACCCAACAACTTTTAGTGACTCTACTGGGGACATAAATGCACAATTTGAGGCCTCAAGCTTCAAATTAAAGCCTTTCTAATCACAGTTTACAATCTAGCAGATCCACCATACACATGAAGTTAGAGAGCACAAGGTATTGTTGATCCTATATTTGAGTTGGTGTGATGAAATAATTTTGAGATTTCTCCTCCACCATCTCACCTTCAATGAACTAGGAGTTTCCCTCCTACCAGCGTTAGATCTCCCATACCAGGTGAAGCTTTTAGTCTCAGTACTAGTAGGGTTTTGTCTATACTTACCCCACCAAGATTTTTTATCCCACCATTTAATCGACATATTATGGCAGTCCAAGGTCCTTGGGGTAACTCCTTTGGTCCTCTCAATCTAGCCCCACTTTTAAACAAACTACTTTATAGTTTGAGAAAGAATTTCCACAAATTCTATGGTGATGAGAAGGTTCATCTTGATGAGAATATTGCTGCCTTCTCCATAACATGTTGTGTGATAGGTGTGGAATATGAAGATATAGCAGTGAGACTATTTGTAGAAACTTTGTAAGGTGCTACCACAGACTAGTTTTACCACCTTCAAGCTCAAACTATAATTGACTAGAATATGCTCAAGACTAAGTTTGAGGCAAGGTTCAATCCTGCTGAAGATGCACATGCCTTGTTGGCTTAGCTTATGCAAATGAAGAAGGAATCTCATGAGCCCATGCGAGACTTTATTGCTAAATTCAATAAGTCGAGGAACTGAATTCCTATGATTGCTCAGCCAACGTCAAAAAATCTCAAGTGCTTTTTCATCAACTCTCAACTTCCTGAAGTAAGTTTTTTATTGAGGCAGGCCATTCCTATGGATCTTTTTATAAACCAAAATTTGGCTACTGATGTGGAATATGATCTTATCTTGGTAGATAAGATCAAAAAAGATTTCAATAAAAATAAATTTTCATCTGCTAAAAGTTCTTCCATGAGCACCATAGATCCTATGGTGTAAAACTTGATGAATGAACTGCTAGCATTGAAAAGACAAATGGCCCAAGGTATGTCTTCTCCTCCTTATCGAGATATGCCAAGAAGGACATTTCTCAATCAGTCATATCAAGACAATGCTACCATAAATCAAGGACAACCAAATCGCCTGCCTCCCCCACATAGGAAGCTTGCCATTGAAGCAGCACTTGCTAATTCAGTAGTTGGTTATCTTGAAGCTAAACATGATTTATCATTATAACCTAAGTTGGACCAAGAAGATGATGCTAATATCTTTGTGGAACAAGAAGAAGAATTAGCTAGTGACTCTAATATTAGTTTCTTGGATTATCAAGATGAAGCTAGAAGCAAGGGAGAAGTGTTTGATGGATCGTACATTGTTTTTACCAAGTCCCAAAACCAGTTAGCTCAAAAAAATGATAAAGAAAAACTAGGAGAAGAACCTCAGCTAGTAGTTTCCATCACTAAATGAGGGACTTCACTACCTTTCTAATCAAAGAACTCAGTGACAAATAAGAAAGTAAGTACCTCAAACCATCTTGTACCTTCTACTTCTATCTTTCAGACCAGTGCCACACCCATTAAAGATCAAGATGATGGGCTCCCTCCCTCTGTCTCTAGCTCATTTTAATTATTTGATATAATTGATCATGTCAAAAAGACCAAGATTCAAATGACCAAGATTGAGTACTTGCAAGCCAATCCTAAACAGTTTGATAGGCTGGCTGAATACATAAAAAGTAAAACTACCCCTATAGGACAAGATTTTCCAAAGGTGACTCATGATTCCTTCAAGAATAAATTCACCCAAAATAATCTTGTGACCCCTGGAAAAATAAAACCTTTCTATGTTTTCCTATTGATAAATAGTCATAAATTAAGTAATTTGCATAATAGACTCTAGAGATTTTGATAACATTATACCTACCAAGGTAGCAGATTCTCTTGGTATTACTTTGACTAAGACTTTTGGGAGATGTTTCTCCATGTAAAACAAACAAGTCCCAGTTTTGGGCCAAATCAAAGATGCCCAATTTGTGTTTGTAGCTTTTCTAGAGAAGAGGATCAAAATGATGGTCTTAGTGGATGATGTTCCAACCTCTTATGGTATTCTGCTTGGGCACAATTTTTGCAAAGATGTAGGTAGAGACTTAAATATGGATCTATCTAAAGCAAGGATACCTGTTAAAGGTGTTATGAAAAAATTGCTTCCTGAGAAAGAGTCAAAATATATAGTCACCCAAACATTAGATCTTGAAGCCCAAATTTTATTTGAATCATAGGGAATAGGTAATTATTTCCTGACTACTGAAGATGTTTTCATCTCATTAGATGAAAGTCCTTTTTGTGACAATTCAAAAAATTAAGATGCAAGGTTAGAAGAATTGTTAAATTAAAGTTTAGATAGCCAAGAATCTTCCCTAAATAATGAAGAAAAGTTTTTGAAAAGATCAAGTTCTGATAATGTTTGGATTTTAGAATTTGATGGCAGTTTCTCTTCTACCAGTTCTGGAGCTAGAATTGTTTTGATCTCCCCTCGAGGATAAATTTTTCCCTATTCATATAAGCTATAATTTAGTAACACCAATAACGTTGTTAAGTATGAGTCTTTGCTGCTTGGATTGAAAGCTACTCATGCTAAAGGTATTAAGTTTCTTCATGCCCTTGGAGATGTTGAAGTAGTAGTTTATCAGGTAAGAAATCTATACCAAACAAAAAATGAAAGATTGTGACATTATCACAATATTGTATGGGATTGTATTGAAAGTTTTGATGCTTTCAATATTTCTATTGTGCTGAGAGAATGTAATGACTGTGTAGATTCGTTAGCTGCCTCTGTGACCCTCATGGTTCCCCATAAGGATTTTATAGGGGACAAGTACACTATCAAGCTGGTCTTTCAACCAAGTGTACTTGATAATGTCAGTCATTGGTAGGTGTTTAATAATGACAATCAAATCATTGCTTTTTTGGAAAAGATGGACAGCTTTGAAGATCTTTATTTTGAAGGAAGTGAATCTCTACCACGAGAATCATTTCCTGAAGTAAATTCTAAAACCAGTGAAGAGTTCCTTCAACTCAAGGGAAATAAAATTCCAAAAGGTTTGGTTTCTCTCAAGAAATTATTTGATAAGAAGGATAAATATGTCAAGTAATGACAAGTGGATTCAAGTTCCTCCAAGGCATTTGATCAAATAAATTTGAGTATAGAAGAAAATCTCAAAATGGTCAACATTGAAAATTGTTGCACTTCTAAGGAAAAGCTCAAGTTCACTGCTCTTCTTCACCATTACATTGATGTTTTGGCATATTCTTATGATGATTTGAAATCTCTCAGGCTTGAGAAAATTTGGCATGAAATTTCTCTTAAGGTTGGGTCATTGCCTTACAAGTAAAAAAAAGCAATACAATCTTAAAATATCAGGTACTATCTTTTCTGAGATCCAAAAAATGTTAAATGTGAGAATTATTTGTTTAATCCATCATTCCACCTGGATTGCTAACATAGTTCTTATAAGAAAAAAGAATGGAGAAATTCATATCTGTGTCAATTTCAGAAACCTGAATCAATCTTCTTTAAAAGATAACTACCCTCTACCCATCATGGACTAAGTTTTGCAAATAGTGACTAGTTCAAAAATGTTATCAATGATAGACAGTTTTTTTGGATACCATCAAATAGAAGTCAATAAAGTAGATCAACATAAGACTACTTTCACTACACCCTGGGGCACTTTTGCATATCACATAATGTCTTTTGATTTGATCAATGCTGGCACTACCTTCTAAAGAGTAATGGATCTTGCTTTTAGAGATGAAATGGGAAAGTTTATTATGGTATATCTTGATGACTTGACATTTTTTTTCCAAACATCATCCCGATCATCTGCATCATCTACAACAAGTGTTGGAACACTGTCAGTAAAATGGTATTTCTCTTAATCCCAAGAAGTCAATTTTTGGGGTTATAGAAGGTAAACTTCTCAGTCACACTGTATCCCGAGAAGGTATAAAAATTGACTCAAAAAAAGTCAAATCTATCCAAAGTCTTGCTCTTCCTTCTAGTAAGACTATAGTTCATTCTTTCTTTAGAAAGGTGAATTTTCTATGAAGATTCATTCTGGCATTTGTAGAGAAGACTCGACACATTGTGGACATGATGAAGGGAAAAACCACTTTTTGATGGACTGCAGAAGGCAAGTCAGTGTTTGAAGACATCAAAAAAGCGATTGCCTATGCACTAATTCTAGTTTGTCTAGATTATACCAAAGACTTCATAATATATAGCTATGCTTTGGAGCATACACTTTTGAATGTTTTGGTTCAACAAAGCAAAGAAGGTGTGGAATCCCCCATATCATTTATGAGTCATCCTCTCAAAGATCATGAATTAAAATATTCAAATATGGAGAAACATGCTTATGTTGTGGTTAACATGGTGAAGCATTTTAGATTTTATATCCTAAATTCACATACTGTGGTTTTAGTGCCTGACACAATGGTGAAATCCATTCTAACTCAACAAGAGTTTGGTACTAAAAGGGGTAATTGGATTGCTAAGATTCAAAAATTTGATCTTGATATCAAACCTACCAAACTTATGCAGTGAAAGGGGCTTTGCTAGTTGATTGCTGATAATATCCCCAAGAAAATAGAAAATGAAGAAACAAGGTCAAAGACATGCCTATGGTTCTCTTTATTACTACTACTAATGAGTGGTATTCTAATATTACTCACTTTCTTACCTATGGTGAGTGTCTTGCTCATCTATCCTACAAAGAAAAAAAGAATATTAAGCTAAAGGCTACTAGCTATGTCTTGTGGGACAATGGTTTGTATAAGAGAAGCCTTGATGGGGTATTTCTTCACTGCATCGATAAGGTGCAACAAAGTAAAATTTTGGAGTCCTTTCACAATTTGGCTTGTGGAGGACATTTTTCTACACTAGTGATGGCTCATAAAATTCTATGAGCAAGATACTATTGGCCCACACTATTTCAAGATGCTTAAAAATGGGTGCCTAAGTGTGAATTGTGTCAGCAGTTCATTAGGAAACCTAAATTGGCTGCGTTACCCCTCAAGCTAGTGGTAATTGAAGAACCTTTTCAAAAATGGGATGTTGAATTCATTGGTGCAATCAACCTATCTTCAAGTGTTAGGCATGATTATGTCCTCACTGTGATTGATTACTTTACCAAATGGGTGGAAGCCATCCCAACCAAGCATGCTACTTCAGAAGTGGTATGTAATTTTCTTAAAGAAAATATTATTTCCCAATTTGGGGTTCCAACTAAGATCGTAATAGACAATGCAGCCTATTTCTCTTCCCATGAGATTACCTAGTTCTACTTTTATTATGGAATTACCCTCTCCTACACTTCTAATTATTTTCCACAAGGAAATGGCCAAGCAGAATCGAGCAACAAGAATCTAGTTACTATTATCAAGAAACTGGTAGATGATAATCAGAGGACTTGGCATAAAGCATTGTTTGACACTTTATGGGTAGATAGGATTACATCCAAGAGGGCAATAGGCATGTCACCATTCCAACTTTTGTATGGTTTGACTGCATAGATACCAATCACCCTGGAACTACCAGTGCTAAGGTTGGCAAAGGCAATCGAAGATTCAACCTTCAAAAATTCTATTGATAAAAGGATCATGTGCCTAACTAAATTATATGAGTAATGAGCCATGGTGGTGGACCAGATTACTGCACATCAAAATCAAGTGAAGAAACTTTTTGACAAGAGGACAAGGATACGTGATTTTTAGATTGGAGATCAAGTCTTGTTGTGAGACAAGAGGAGAGAACCAAAATGAATGCACAATAAATTTGATTCTTTGTGGATAGGTCCATTTACCATTCGTCAGGTCTGTGGTGAAAATAATTTCTTGCTAGAATATCAAGATGGAGCACCATTCTCACTACCTCACAGTGGACAACATCTAAAACACTTCAATCCTTGAAGTATTATATGAGTTCACTTGTACATTTGTATAGTTTTTGTGTTTATTTATTATATTTTAGTTTTTCATGTCTTTTTCTTTCTTGGCTTGACTCCGTAGCCCAATGGCTTGGATGAAGGCACTTAGAGACTGGTTTTTACTCTCATTAATTAGTTTAATCAATGGAAGTTCCCTAATAAGAGCTAGCTATTGTTCCCAAAATTAGCTATGCTCATTTTTGAAATAACTCCTACAAAACTTGTTCATTTCATGTTTTTCACTCTAAGTTCATCTTTCAAGGCAAGTTTTTCTTGATCTTGTGTTTGGTCAACTGGCATCATTAAAAGTTCATGATATTCTCTTATTACGATTTCTCAAAAAATGTGAAAATTATTACTATCTTGATGCGATCAGATGACAAATTTTTTGTATTTTTAAGTTAGGTGTTTTCTTGAGTTTGCATGTAGGAGAGGCAATTTTTGCCGCCACTACATGTGGTTTTAAGTTTCTCATGCAAAGGCAGTGATTTTTGCCGCCCTTGCATCCCTCATATAAGAGTGGCAAAAATCACTGCCCTTACATTTTTTGGTTCATTTCATGTAGGAGCAACAAAATTTGCCACCCCTGCATCCCTTTTTTAACCTCATATGTAGAGGTGGAAAAATTTTCCACCCCTGCATGATCTTAGTTTTTACGGGTGACATTAATGGCCATGCACACCAAGTGGTTAGGGTCAATTTTTACCCCATTTAATCCCTTTTTACCTCTTTTTGTTTCATTCCTCTTTGTTTCTCCTCCTCCCTATGTCTGAATGATCAAGCGAGTAAGTGGAATCAAGTTTTCCTTGGATTCAAGCGTTGTATCGCGATTATCAGGTAGGGTTTCACATTTTTACTCTTCTTGTTTTGTTTTTTTGTTTTCTGCTTTTCTTCTCTTCTCCATGTTATTTTCCCTCTTTTCCTTTTAGGTCTAGGTTTTTGTCTTCTTCCCCTTCCTCCTCTTTTCCTCATGGGGGCAATCTAACAATGAAAAACCCTCTTCCCCTTCTTCCCCCCATCAGCCACTCTAATCCATGTAATGGCAGAGAAAATCACCACCCTTACACAATCTATCTCTACTTATGTAATGGTAGTGAAAATCACCACCCTTACACAATCTGCCTCTACCCATGTAAAGGCAACAATTTTTGTCACCATTACTACCTTCCATTTTTCCTCGTGTAAGGGTAGTGATTTTTTCTACCTTTACATGAAAATAACAACATGTGCAAAGGTGGAAAAATTTGCCATTGATGCACAAACTTGAAACTTCCTAATGTGCATAGGTGGTGAAATTTGCCGCCGATGCACATCTATCCTTCGCTACGTGCATAGGTGGCAATTTTTACTACGTATGCACAACCTGACAACTTTATTTCCACATGCATTAGTAGTGAAAATTGCTGCCAAAGAATCCTTCCTTCCTCAATATGCACAGGTGATGATTTTTGCCGCCTATGCACAAAGATAGTTCTCAACATGCAAGGGCGACAATTTTTACAGCCCATGCATGCTTTTCTTTCAATTTTTACCAACTCTGGGATATTTCAAAATTTTTTTTTTTGAGCCCACTTCCCTTTCACTTACCAATCTACTCACACCTTATCTCTCTCAAGTGCATTTCCCTAGTCATGATAATTCAGTGTGTAATTTTCTCAAATTGTTAATATTTCCCCTAATTGCATGATCATGATTCTTATCATAGTTTCTATTCAAGATCCTTCTTCATCAATATACTTTTAACAAAGGCTCATCCCAATAACTAAGGTTTCTCCAAAGAAGTCAAAGATGATGAAGTGCCAACATCAAGATGTTTTTCTAATCACCTTGATTACTTCTAATGTCGATGACATTAGGGATATAGAGATCAGGTACGTATATATGGCTAAGTTCATAGAGAAAACTAAAGAAAACAATCCTAGCTCTGAAATGAAGAGGATAATTGAGAGAAATATTCATCTGGTGTCCTCTTTTCCTATGGTGGCTCATCACATAAAGGTCATTCTCTAGTGCACCTAATTCTACAACAAAGATATTAGGGTTGTGGTAGATGCTTGTGGCAACATAGTAATTTGACTAGACCCTGAGTTCATTGACAAAGTGTTCATGTGCCCTCTTACTACTGAAGTGTTGAAGATCAACTTCATTAAAGCACAAAAGGAATATGATAAAGATCCTGAGAAGAAAAAGAAGGTGATTAACAATAGATGGCTCAAAACTCCTAGAGCAAACTTGTCTAGATGGCCACAAAACTTTCCAAGGAGTGATTTTATTGAAGAGGTTGGTGAATTGATTACTCTTCTCAGCAGAGTACGAGGTTTACCTTCTTCCTATTAGTTTCATGAATGGATGTATCCCTTCATTAAGATAATCCTTTAGGGCAAACAAGTCATTTTTGGGGGGAAACAAATTAGCAATGCTCTGCATGAGCAATTGACAAAGGTGTCTACTAACTCAAATTCTACATGACTTCATACCTAGTAAACATTGTAACTTCAATCATAACCTTTATAGGCTTAACATCAGAGGGAGATAGGAAAATGACCTTGGTATATCAATATTATCCTCAGATAACATTGAAGGGTTTAATCCATCATTTTATGAGGGTAAATGACACTTTCTTTGCAATATTTTTATGTCTCTTCTACCCCCAATTAGAATAGAAAAGAGTGTCAGATGAAGCTTGGACTATTGTGAATGACTTCATCTATATGTTCTTATAATTCCCTTCTTTTTGTTATCTATAGATTCACTTTTTCCAAGGTTATCCCTATATGTTATCAAGATTTTCCTCAAATAAATTGGTCATGATGGAGCTGTGTAGGCAAATTATTATCGTACATAATAAATAGATGGAACTTAAGAAACCTAGTTTTAGGTTCCCAATTGAAATTGGTAGGTACTCAGTATTGACCACTATAAAAGCTAGGGCAATGGAGACTGACATGCAACTTGTAACCATGAAGCATTTCAAAAGGAGACCCAAGTTTGATTATAGAGGTGTGAAGGACATGATTAGGAGGAAGACCTAGTTCTATGAACCTATGATCAAAGACGTTTGGATCAATTTGAGGACAGCGAAAGATATCAGAAAGATTGACTATAGTAGACTATCTCTTGAACAAATAGAATATTTGGGGCTCACTGATATCCCTATAAATCTAGTAGATGATGGAGATCTAGTCAATAGTAGATATCATGCTGAACAAGTCACCAATGCTCCTCTTCCCTTGATCTAATGGTCTTTGAAAGAGTTGACCTCCTTAAAGATGAGATTCAAACCAATATTGGCAAACACCAATGATTGGTTATCAAATAAGGGAATCACCTTAAAAGAGTTCATCACAGGATCAAAGGCCAAATTTTAAGAAGAGACAAGGAGAAGGGTAAAAAATTGGATGAAGAATAAAAGTGATGTTCATTCTCCATCTAGGCCCCATAATCCTAGGATCATTTTTGTGATGAAGAAATCAAAAGTTGTAGAGAAAGAGTTAGAGACAACAGATATGGAAATTAAGAAGCAAAGTGCCAAAGAACCAGTAGCAAGGCAAATGGAAATAGATGATAGGCCTGTAGGTCAACAGGGAATGAAAACTCTATCTCTGCGAAAGGGTGCATAGCCAGATGTAGGAATTTATTCTTCTTTACCCCCCTCACCTGGTGTAACTCCTTCACCTATTTATCTAATTAGTATTCTCTCTTCTGGAGCCACCTCTCCTTCTAAAATTATTTTTGGTGATCCTCAAAGCACTTCTAGGGATATTCTTCATTCATCAAGATCCATCCCAAGTTTGTCATCTCTATCTTTTAACATTAGAGATAGTTCTACCCTCAATCATTTAGAAACAAGTGCAGTTTTAATTGATACTATGCCCATTGTTCCCACCAACAGTGTAGGTGCTACCCTAGTGATGCCAACTATAGGGACTATTTCTAATATAAGTGCTTCTACTTTCCCACCATGGTTGTCAACTTTTACACCCAAAAGGAAAAAATAAGCCATCTCTCCAGATGACTTTAACTTTGGTAAAATGGTGCTAGTGAAAGTTAAGACCCTTAAGAAGCCAAAGATCCTTTCTAAGATGATTGGAGATAAGGGGCACAAATTTTTGGAGATAGCCAAACCTCCACAAGATGTGACTTTTGAAAATCTTGATATGAGTAGCTACTCTATCTCTCGAGTTGAATTAGGGAAGATAACTCACGAGGGTGCTAAGAGTGACTTTCAATCAGTGATGGATATTATGGTTCATAAATTTGATGGGGAAAGAAAAATGAAGGATCATTATAAGGTGATGGTGAGGCAATTAACCACAGTGATAAGGATATTCACTTTTGCTCCAGAAGTGGTAACTTCAGAGGCTTTCTCCATAGATGATTTCATGATTTAGAAAGTAGAAAAGACTTATCTAAAGGGAAAGGTACTTGAAGACTACTTGGATAAGATGCATGCACAGGGGATTTCCTTGTTCGTAGAGTTGTCTGAGAAGATGGATAAAATGAGGAAAGTGAAAACAAAATTAGATAATCTTATCAATATCATTTCTTAGGATATTGAAAACACAAATGAATATCTTAGAAAATAGATAGAGATTAAGGAGCTAAAAATATGTACCCTAATATCAATCAGTGTTATTGTCGATAGAGATTCTTATATTGAAACTAAAGAATCACTAATATATAGGATCTAGGTGATTAAGGAATTAATCAGCAACATCTAATCTTCCAAGGATGCTAGTGAACAAAGAGATATCAGTCTGCTGCATAAATTAGAGGAGTTGCCTTGCAAACTTACCTCTCAAAACAACTAATTCATTTTAGTAGAAGAAATGATTCAAGAGTTTGAAGGTATGATCTGAAAGGAATTCAAGGAGAAAGCATTCTCAATGGCTTTTATGGATAATATCTTAGATAATCAATTGACTCTAGACAATCTGAGAACTAGGTCAACTAGTCATGCAAAATCAATCACAATAGTGAGAGACACCACAGTCAAGGCTAAGGTGGTCTTCAAAAATACTATTGTGCCAGACAGTATCAGGATACAGGTAGCTATCACCATGTACAATGCTCATCTAAAGAAGGTTGGCGACAAAAATTAAACTAATCTTCTATGCTTTCTTCTCCATTTTTCTCATGCACTTTGTAATTAACTTGGGAAATTTTCACATGTACTTTTGTTATGTGTAATTACATGTAAAAATCTAGAAAAGTCCCAAAGGCAACGGAGACTCATCTTTGACTAGGTTTTAATATTTAAGTCTTCTCAATTTTGAAGGCTTTTCCCTATATATAGAGGGAGCCTCTTTTGTAATGATTGATCTTTTGGATAATTAAGAGCAAAAAATCTACCAAATTGAGATGCTTCCTAAGGCTTTGATCTCAGATTATAAATCATATTTTATTAAATGAATGAGAAGCAGGTTACTTTTAGACTTTGTGTTGGAATAATTTGTGCTATTTAGGAGATCATTCTTATGTTCTTTTTCTAAATTATCTCTCATCTATTTGATTAAATAAGAAAAGTGTGTGTGTAAATTATCTAAATATGTTCTCAAGTTAATTATGAAGACTTTGAGCTGCTATAATTACCTTTAGTTTGTGTTTTCCATGTTTTATTGGGAAGGATATTTGAAAGGATTTGAACTGATTTTATCCTTGGTGATCTTATACTCTGTTGTAGTTTTAGGTGAAGACTTTGAGCTGCACTTCACTCTACTATTACATCCATTTCAAATCAGTAAGGGGAGAAATGAAAGACTTTGTGCTTTCATGGGTTTCTCATAGATCTAGCTACTACTTGAGAAGATGTTCTGCTATTTACTGAACATCATTTCTGAAAGAAGAGAAATGCTTTCAGTCATCAACTGGGATTTCTCTTTTGCTTTGTAAACATCATCTCTAAAAAAAGAGAGATGGATGGTGTAATCTCACCCTTGAGTCTATTTTTAGTTCATATATATATATATATATATATATATATATATATATATATATATATATATATATATATATATATATATATATAAAGTAGTTTATAGGGAACCTCTCCTTGATGAGAGGAGAGATTTATCTCACTATGATGTGGTAAACCCACACTTTTTGCCATATAAATCTCCTTGTACTGTGGTTGATATACCCATTTTACTGTCGGTTGCTTGATGACAAAATATTCACCCAACATAAGTATATTATCTCTATTTATTTAAACTTACCTATTTTAAGAGTGGGGATTGATAGCCTCCTAATAAGATTACACTTCTTGGATCTAGCTCACGCTAAGAGATCCACCTTGCTACCCATCTAATAACCCCTTTGCATGAGTGATTCCTTATCTACAAGTCATTCTTCCCAATATAAAGAGAACCTCTTCACAATTATCTAGATCACATGCACACAAATAAATAGGTTCTTCTACCACACCCTTATTACTAATTTTTCACTTCTTTTTTGATTAAAAATAAGTAAAAAATGAGAGAAACATCTTGAAATTCTTGGTAGGACCTAATAACATATATGTGCCCCTTTTATATTTACTCTATGCTCATAAATAAATCAAAATTTACTTTGGGTATAAAATAAACCTTGCATACATTGATTTCTTGCATGTTTTACTCATTTAATTAAATTAAAAGCAAAGTAATCAATCATAGTTTCACTTCTTTATCACACACTATACCAAAAAACTTAAATTAATTAAACATCAAAATAATTAACATAAGGCTTGACTAGGGTTTTATCTCCTAGTAGATCACCTTCACCCCAAAAAATATTGCTTAGAGGTCATTACTAAGGGGAGAATCAACTCATCTATCTAGTTGTCTATAAACTCTAGAAATCGATATATATATTGGCTAAGCACCCGACACCCTTATCAATATAATGTGTGACGTGAGGGGGTAGGCCTCAATGCCAAGCCATATATTGATTTCCAATATAGATCCTTTTGAGAGCCTTGAACACTTGAAACCAACCATAGACTTATTTTATAGTATTTGATCTACAAATCAACTTTTTTTTCACATTTTCCAATTAAGGCATAAGCCAAAAGTGAGATAAAAGGTATCCTAGGATTTTTAAGTGCACTTTAGTGTATGTTTTAATTACCTTGAGATATTTTTTTCTTTATTTTAATTTATGTTTGAGTTATGAGCATTTATCATTCCTTTTTTTTTCCTCACATGGTTTTTACTAGAAAACATTTAAGGAATCAAACCAACCAGAAACCTACCTTCCACCATCTTTATTTTGTTACTTTGTTCAATGGAAAGCATTCCTATAATCTTCCCTAGATATCTTAGTTTTTATATAATCTCAGAAGACAACCCTCTTACCTTAGAGCATTACCTTACATCATGAGCCAGTTATACTCCTAACCTTACCTACAACCAATCCAACCTACCTAAAATCAACCCAACCTCATCCACAATCAATTAAACCCTACGTATCACCTATCAAACCTCAAATACAACCAACCAACAAACTATCAACTACCACATGAGTTGGTTACAATGTTAATGGACCAGATAATCAAAGTAGAATCATCTATTTTTTATACCCATGACCAATCAACCCTCACCTAAAACCAATCAAATCTCAAATACAACCAACCCACAATCCATCAACCACCATTTAACTATCATACTACCCAACTAGTAACCCATAAACACCAAATTAAAAATTATCATATCCAACCTCAACTTTAACCTATCTAACCTCATCAACCATTGGGTCACCTACCCTAAGCATCAAATCAGTTACCTCAACCCACCTTATCAACCCAACCAACCATATCAACCTTACCCAACCTACGAATCTAACTAAACCAATCAAACCAACCCACTTTATCAACTTTACCAATCTTACCCAAATTATCAACCTTATCAAATCCAACCAACAACTACCTACCTAACATATCAAACCTACCTAGCCTATCAAAATCATCAAACCCATCAAACCAAAAAAACTCATAAAATTGATCAATTAATTCACAAAATCAAAGACCTTTGGTGCACCCTCTTCCTAGGTAGTACACCCTACTGGGGGAATCAAATGCCTCAATCCTTGACAAACTCTTGGAAGCTTCCACCATTAGCCTTCCTCAAATCAAACCCATCAATAATTCTCTTCCAAGGCCAATATGGATTATAGATAATGAATTTTGTGCTTATCAGTTCTTAAATGGACATGTGGTAGATATATTTATCTCTTTTAAGATGCTCATCTAAAACCTTATTGATCATAAGGAGGTTTCAAAGGATATTCTATATGTTTAACCCAACCTAGCCTTGAATATCTTCAAGAAATCAATCATTAAACCTCTTCCCTCACTCATTAGTTAGGAAACACATAACCAAATCCCTCAACACAATAAGGCCAATCCATTTGATTTGATCCTTGGTGAACCTATAGCTAAGGGAACCATAATCCAATCTTTAACCAAATCACTTGTTAACCAAGTGAAACCCTCATACCTTTCCTTTGAAATCAAATCAAGAAAACCAACCAACCTCTTCCACTTACCCATGTAGAACCAACCAATCAACATTTTCTACTCACCCATGTGGAATCAACCTATCAACCTCTTCCATTCATCCATGTGGAACCAACCAACCTAACTCTTCTACTTACTAATTTTGAGAAAACTACCATCCGCCCTACCTTACCAATCATCAATGTTACCTCATCTACCATCAACCAGACTAAAAATATAATTAACCCAACAAAACTTACCATTTACCTAGCCTCATATATATTCATCCACCCAAACTTACCTCACCAACCAAACCAAACAATCAAATCATCCTCTACACCAAACCAATTAACCATAATCAACATACCTTTTAACTCAACCATAACCAACCTTTCTAACAACCAAAACCAAGATCAACCCATCAAACCTATCAACCCTATCCTAACATACCTAAATCAATCTCAACAACATTTTCTTAACCTTGGTATAATAAAGGAAATCCCACCTATTATATAAAAGTTCACTCAATTGATTTCTACGATTGGTCATGCACTTAGGTACCAAGCCAAGTCAATTATATACTTGGTAGATATAGGTATGAGGTTAATAAGGTATATCACACAAAATTTAATCATTATATAACACTGGCATTAGTTTCACATAAGGCACAAACCTTGTACACTCACTTGAAGAATAATAGGGAAGGGACTAGACCCATGTTGGGTTTGTTGCATTATGGTGCAATTTAGTGTCCAAAGGGACTTATTCATTATTCATAAGAGTTTAGATGGTCATCTAGAACTAGGTTATTCAAGGGAGTTCAATAAGTACAAGTCCACTTAGTGACCCATGTCCTAAGGTGAAAATCCATACTTGGAGGGGCTGGGCTCTAAGGGGCATAAGCTATGGGAATAATTAGTGGAGTCATTCAGGTACTTGTGAAAATCCTAGGGATAGTTTGGCTCAAGGATTCATTCTCATGTTAGCATTCTAGATATAGGTCTTAGAACCTTGGTACAATTTGGTTCCACTACTTAGTCATTGTATAGGTGAGTCAAGGTCACTAAATGGAGTGAGGATTCTATTAGTGACCAGGGTTGAACCTCTATATTCCAATATATTATGTAAAAACTACATAAAGTGTAGAATAAACTAGCTTATAAGCATACAATCATGCACATTATAAAACATAGATTAATACAACATTCCTTCAATATTAATCTTCATTAACTTGTAGTTTATTAACAAAATTTAATAAAATATTAGAGTATATGCTCTTCCTAACTCTATTCATGCCCAATGGCTCACATGCGAGCTTGGGCTATACATTCCAAACTCTAAGCTACCATATACATATTAAAATACGCTAATAGTTCACTCTATATTTGGATAGAGCTTTGATTCACTTAGTCTCCCTCCTGATCTTCAATTTTAGGCCTTTTTTTATAGGTGAATGTGCATCTCTTTCCAGGTAGGATGGGCATGTGATGAGTGTTGAGATATCATGAGTCTACTAGTTCCAATACACTATCCATGGTAGATGAGTGAATGTTATATGCTGAGATGTCACTTAAGGGTTTATATCTCATCTACTCACTCTCTAACATCTATACTTCTCAAGCCACCATGTCCAATTCTTGGTAGGGATATCTTTATATAATTTGATGATATGTAACTACCCTCCAGTTGGCATAGGATACATGGGGACTCCTCCAGCTAGTGTTAAAATGTACAAAAGGGGGGAAAACACCAAAGGTTTCCTCACACCAAGATTGGTGTAGTTGTCATGGTCCATGTCCTTTTTATAAAAAGGGGGCCTAAAATTACCCCATACAAAATTACTAGTCTACCCTAAACTAGTCTTTTAACACCTTAGTCACATAGAACTCAAGCATGCCATATTTCATATCCAACTTGAAATTTTTATATCCTTGGATAGCACCCTTAATTTCATCAATGGTGACATCTACTTTAGTGCATGCAACATTGAGAGTGAGCACATCTGTGCTTTCTATCTTTTTCATAAAGGTTTTAAGCCTTTATTTCATGCACTTCACCCCACCATCTAAAAATCTCTCCCTACTCACTAGACTTAGTTTGGAAGGCACTTATGATTGCCTCCAAGTCCTACTTTTGGTTTTTAGCTGAGTGCTAAGGGAGTTTACCTTAGCCATTATTTTCATGTACTCAACCCTTATCACTATAAAGGAATGTTGGAATAGAGCTTCCTTTTCCTCTTTTAATTTTGTGAGGTATGCATAAATTACTATCACTTGGTTATAAAAACTATAAAATATATTGTCTACTTCTTTTATGCCTTCTTCAATCCTACTAAAGAGGTCCTCCACTATTTATAACCTTTTATTCAATTCTCTCCTCAATGCCTCACAATGTTCTTGTTTCTCTTTGAGTGCTAGCCTCATTACTGGTATCATCTACTCTATGAGTGCATAGATGTAATCAACATCCTTCATCTCATAGGTATCCACACTATCCAAGAGGGATGAATCTACCTCTTCCACATGCTCTATTAGTTGTTTGAGCTTAAGCTTTGTTGCCTTAAACTCTTTATCTATGTATTTTTCTATCTTTATCTAGTTGTTAGCATGAACATAATTAATGATGTTCTTGTACACCACCAAAGATGTAATCTTTGTTAGCACATTTGAAGAGTGCATGGGGTTCATATCATGTAGATTTAGCATATGATAATCATGCCCTTCCTTAAGATTCTTAACACACCATATTACCTTTGATAGAACCTTGATTTTGGGTTCATCCATAGTATTCCAATGCCTAAGAGACCTGATGGTACATCAAGGTCATAGCAGTCCTTAGAGGCATGCACTCCATCATGTAGAAGTCATCATCCTCTTTGAACTCTTGATGTGCCCATTCCCTATTTTTGGGCTCATACTATTCATCTTCGCCCAACTCTTCTTCCTCACTGGCTTTGGTACCCAATCTAGTACCTTCATATTTTTCCCCTTCTTCTCTTTTCTTGTCTTCTCCTTCTTTCTCATCCTCCCCTATCTTTCTCCAATACTAGACCCAACATTGTGTTGCTCTTGTAGGGATTATTTTTTAGACTTCTCTCCTTCATCCATTTCTTCCTACCACGGCCCTTTTTCCTCCATTATCTACTCTAAGGAACCAACGTTACCTTCTTTTTCTTTAGGTTCCCATTCAAGGTTGAGGCATGCCTATTGTATGGCTTCTTATGCTATTCTAATAGAGGCACTAGGCACCATTTATAGTAATTTATCTTCCCTTCGTTCTTTAGTAGAAAAACCTTTATTCTTTTCTCTTTCCTCTAACATGTGTTCCCTTTCTTCATGGGCCACTTCCTCCTCTCTCTCTTTCTTCTTGGCCTTCTTACTTTGGACTTTTTTTTTACCTCTTTTTTCTTGGCCTTTTCTTTTTAAACCTTCCTCTTTGTAGCTTGCATAACACATTTATTTTCACTCTATCTTATCTCTTTAGCCTCTAGCCAGTCAATCTTAGCCTTGGACATACCCTTGGCTTTCATCTCTCCATACCTCTAGTGTAAGTTTAACATTACATCAATATGGCCTTGGTTGAGGTCCATGCCTTTCCATTGACACTATAGATCTTCTTTTGTTGGTGTGCCTGAGTGGTTTGCCTCCTTAGGCCCTTGCCCATTTCTCCTTCTTAACTTCCTTCCTCCAATAGTCCCTTGTGTTCCTCCTCTTTCCTTTGCTCCTCAGCCTCCACCATCTAAATGACCTCCTTTGGCACCCCTACCTTAGCCATTTCTTCCTTTTATTCTTGTATCTCTTGCATCTTTTAAACTTTGGCCTCACTAGAGATGATTCTTCTCAATCTTTGCCTAAGATTTTTGGGCTCAATCTAAGGTGGAGGGGAAGGGGTTTGTTCACATGACAAGGAATCCTCATCCTTGGGTAGAATAAAGGTGCCCCACCCCCACTCTTCTTCCTTAGACTCCTTTGACTCCTCTTCAAATATAATTATTTTGGACATTGGGGAGGTTCCCTTTCTTTTTCTCCCTTATGCTGGGGGGATTTCAACACAAAGAACACATGCTTCTTAGATGACTCTAAAGTATAAACTTCTCATGTTAAAGTGATCTTTAGCTTTAACCACTCATCAATCTCTTCTAAGGTCTCCCCTCTCTTCTTATTTGGGGATTTCTTATTTTTGGTGGGCGTTGGGGTTCCCTCATCCCTAATCTAGATAGGAGGGTCTTTTCTCTACTTGGCACTAGACCAAGTACTATAATCCTTCTTCCTTGGATTTATTGTATAATAGAGCCTATGGATGAATCCAAGGATGGTGACCTCTTAGACTAGATTAATGTTTGGGTGATCCAAGGTGTCTTATCTATCTTCAGTCATGCTTCCATATATGTGGGGGAACCTATGATGCATTCTTTGTATTTTTACATACAACTCTTTGACTAGGATGTCCATCCTTTATGTATTTGAGATTCAATGAAGCACATCCTAGAATTATTCTACTAAGAAGGTGAAGGGAATATTTAGCCATATTAACTTATTTCCATCCTTCAACACTAAGTCCACAATGTAGTAGTGTTACATCACAACAGATTTTATCATCCCAAACATGCTCATGGGACCCCTAAGATATGTGTCACTCTAATCCAAAGGCTTATATATACTATTTGCACTAGTACATTACATGAGTCTTGAATTTTGGGATAAAGGTGGTGGGGTAGGTGTAGTCCTTGTATTTATAGATGAGGGGCTCATGGTGTTCTAAAAACACCCATAAGTTATCCTCACTTCCATCAAGGATCCTGATCTCCTCCATTATGATGAAGATGAGGATGGAGCCCCATCTAAATGCCCATTTGGTGTTGTGGCACTCAATCACATTCTTAGTCAATTTTTTAGATATGAATTGTGTGATGTTAAACTAGATGCCCTATGCCATATAGTAGGCTAGGTAGAGATATACCTTAGACACATCTATCCACTAGCTACTAGGACATAACTTTGAACTCATGAGGTGTACCACTACCCTCATGCTGAGGTCTTCACACTTGTTGATTAGGAACATATAGCCCCCTTTGAAGTAGTTTAGGAGATTTGTGACTCACTCCACCTCTTTGTCATCATCCATCAATTGATGGATATCTATACTTATGTCTAGGAGCCTAGTTATTTATTCTATCATCTACATCAATATTTTCATGTACCAGCCTACAATGTATACATGATTTTCATGGATGCATGAGAAAACTAATTGAATGAGCTTTTAGGTCTTTCTAAAGTGAGGCAACTCATAGAGATGAGTTGCGCCTAAGGATTTTATCTTATCATGAATTGAGACATCAAAAAGGGTGTCACTTTTAAGGCTCTTACACCCCATATCCACCATTTAGTCTTATGCTAAGTCTTAGAAATGGCTTGAAATCTAGTGGTTATATTATCTCAACTGGCATATGTACATGAAGGAGTGCCATGGTTCTCCCATTGATACCTATAGTGTAAATTACATGTATTGATAGGATATTTTAGTAATCATCTCGGTATCCACTAGCACAATGCTAACTATCTCAACTATCTACACCTTTGTTTTGGTGGTAGATGTTTCCTCAATAATTTTGACTTGCTTGGTTTTAGCTGCACCAACATAGAGCTTGTTGCCTTCCTTTTCTTCACCATTCTAAATATGCTAGTATTAAACCTTGGGAGGTGTCGCTTGCTAAAGCCTTTAATGGTAGCTAGTGATTTTGTAATTATACGGTCTCTATATATACATTTGGCTCTTTGCTTCACTAGCCATCAATGGTGGCCTGCTAATAGCTTATTGGTTTAACCTGGTTCTTTTTATGAACCCTTATTTAATCCATCACACCAGTTTTTAATGTGAATGTGCCCTATTTTTTTGTGCTTTCATTCACTTTGAGGTATTTAGATTTATCAAATGCTCACTATAATATTTTTTTCTTGCTTTGGCTCTCTAGTTTCTTGCTAAGTTTTCACTAATTGTTGGATTAACATAAACTTGGTAACCTAAGTAACTTTGTTATTTGCCCTTTTATACCCTCTTTATCAACCACTATTATCACTGTAAGATTAATGGTGTAGGTGCTTCAATCTTCTTAGAAAATGTGAAATCTTTAAAAATATCTTGTCTTATACACATTAATTACGTATTTATGTGTCACCACTACCACCTCATTGAATGATCCTAATAGATTTTTTAGTGAAGTGATGTGCAATTCAAATGGTCACTTATTACTCCTTTTTAGGTGGATGTTAGGTGTCTTGGATGACTTCATTTTGTGTGTTAATCTTTTATCATGACCTTTACCTTTCAAGTGGTAGCTTAGGCATATCACCTCACGTGCACATAACTCAGCCTCCTTAGTTCTAATTCATTTTAGCTACACTCCTATTAAAAGTGTGCTCTCCTTCCTTAGTCAATTTACTATGCATCATCTTGCCTTGGTCTATCCTATGCCATATAAATCCCTTGTGATATCCATCTAGCACTTTGATTCTCTTTAGGTTTTCTTGTACACTATTATATTGTGCATCTTCACTGTCAACCTTGGACTCAACCATGTTGGGTATCTAACACTAGATCAATTGATGTACTTGCTTGTAATGTTGGTGTAAGGTAAAACTAAGGTGGTTCATTCATAGGCCTTTTAGGGTCCTACACTCTCCATATTGTGCATAGGTCTCTCTAGATACTTTTGCTTGCACCTAATATGCTTCATGTACCTATTACTTAGATGTCTGGCCTCAAGTGCTTATGGGTGTAAGTGCTTGACTCATCTGATTGGAATTATGCATGAAGTGATAACTGGTAAGTTCTTTTAGCTATCCCACACAACTTACTACCTCTATACACTATACAAGGGACAAAAGAAATAAAAATAATGGTTTGGCTTGCATAAAAATTTATTTTGGTAAAATCAACTCAAACTAACTATTGACCAAGAAGTTAGAGTTTCTATGGTGTGAGTGTTAGCCTACTACCTATATGGCTTGAGTTGGTTTCCATTAAAATTCCCAAGGAGAATTTCATTATATAATATATGCAACTTATATTTACTTGTTTCCAAGATGTGGTGGATGATGTATGGACCCATCCACTAGATTTGTAACTTGCCTAGGTGTTTGAAGTACTTAGAATCATAGAGCAACACCAATTTTCCTTTAGTTAGCTCCTTATGCTTGATGTGCTTATCATGCTACCACTTTTGGTTTACTTTCTCAACCTACTGACTTCATTTGGCTAGGATACACTTCTCATCCAAGTGCTCTAAGTATTCCAACCTTACCTTTAAATATTATAGGTCATCTAAGTGACCAATTTGTGTAATGTAAAAAGAGGGCACCATGAATTCTATGGGAAAAATTGCTTCAGCACCAAACACTAATTGAAATGGTGTAGCCTTGTTTAAGCATTTGTAGGTTGTGTGGTATGCCCAAAGTACCATTGAGACATGATCATCCCAATCCTTGTGACCAACATCACATATTTTATGTAGGTATATTCTTAGGATTTTTTTAAAGGATTAAACTATGTTGTTGTCCTAGAGATGATATGGGGTGGTCTTATGGTGTGCCACCACATGTATTTAGTCATAAGGATGCTCACCATTTCATTGATGAAATGAGTTCTCTTATCGCTAGTCTAACTCAATGGGAACCCATACCTAATAATGATGTTATCCCATATGAAGCACATAATTTTCATGGTTGTGTAGAATTTAGTCTGCGTGGATTTAACTGACTTAATGAAATAGTCAGTGGCTGCTAGGATATATCTTACACTTATGCATCATGTTACGTGAGTGATTGGCCTAATAAAGTCAATGGTCCATTTTTTGAATGATGCCTAGGAAAGAATGGGGATGAGGGGAATGTCATCTTAGTGGTAGGTATTCTTGATGTGATGGCATACATCACATGCCTTAGTGTACTCACTTGAGTATTTGAATAGGCTTGGCCACCACAAGCATGATTGCAGTACCTTGCATAGTATTGCATTATTAGTGTAATGTCCTCTTACGATCCCCTCATATGATTATTTTGGGATGGAGTCTCATTCATGTTTTAAAACACACTAGCATAAAACTTCACCCCTACTTAGTTTATACAACTCCCCCTCAATGAGCTAGAAGGGGGAGGTGTGGATTGTAAATTTTTTCTTTTCTTTGGTGGACAAGGTTTGTGGTACCAACCCAAACATTAGGAAAGTGGTAATCTCTATTAGATTTTTGGAAATGTGTTAGAATATGTAAAATTACACATTTGGCATGTCATATTCAATTGGTACTATCACATCACCAGAGTTGATGCAAGATAAATGGTTAGGCCCCATGTTCTGCTTCCTAAGTTTGATGATTATAGAGAACTAAAACTAATGGAAGAGAACAATCCATCTGCATATGTTCCCATGTAAAATAATCTTGTTCATGAGGTGCTTGAGCACCTCATGATCTATGAAGAAGATGAATGGGGTTACCAATAGGTATTTATTAAATTTTTGTAAGGCATAGACCATTTTTATCACCTCATGCTCAATGGTAGTATAATTCTTCTTTACCTAACTCAATTTTCTATTTACAAAAGAGATGGGGTGGTCCATATTTCCCTTTCTTGGTTATGCCAAAATGGTGCCAATGGTAGATCTTGAAGTATCAACATGGATGTGGAAAAGAGTTATCTAGTCAAAAAATTATAGAATTGGTGCATTAGTTTAAAGACATCCTCTTGCACCTTACCCTAATAGAATGGGCCATCCTTATGAAAGAGTTCCTCAAGAGGTGCTACAATCTTTGCATAGCTCTAAATGAACTTCCTATAGTAACCATAATGTCCTAAAAAGGTGAGAATCTATTTATATATTGAGGGAGATTGGAGCTAGATTATTATGGCTATCTTTGTTGTATTAATAAACAAACCATCCTTTCAAATGTTGTGTTTGAGTAACATCCCAAATGGAGTTAGGAAGATGCACTTTTCAAATTTAAGGAGATCTAGAGCTGCCTGCACCTCTCAAACATGAGGCAAAAATTGTCATAGTGATCTTTTATAAGACCATAAACAGTCCAATCATTGAGATATACTTGAAGGAGCCTATGGATAAAGTCTTTGAAGGTAGTGATTACTACCCTGGAGAATATAGTGGGTGCATTCTTGAGTCTAAAGGGCATCACATTATAAGAAAAATAACCCCATTCAATTACAAAGTTTTTTTTGGGATTATCCTCCTCATTGATCTATACCTAATGGTAACCTAAAAACCTATCAATGAAAGTGTATATCTCACAACTTGTGACTCCATCTAGGACCTCATCAGTGATCAGGGTTAAGAATGGATCATTGATACAAGAAACATTAAACATCTTGTAGTTGATGTAAATCTATATGTGCCCATATTTATTTATGCTGATGACCTTTGGGCTCAACCACTTAGATTATTGTATTGGGTAGATGATGTGGTAGCCAACATTTCATAGATCTCCATCTTTACCTTGACACAAAGACTGGGATTCACTCAATATGGGCACTTCTTGACTAGCCTCATGCCATCCACCAGCTTGATGCTCATTTTACCAATTAAAGGGTGGGTTCCCTTCCTATCCTTATAGCTATGCAAGAATAGGTCTTAAATTTCTTTTAGGAGGTCTAAAATTTTCACCATCTTTGATTCTAACTAGTAATCACCTATAGTGGTGATCTTTAGCTTGCCTTCTATGTTATTTTCTACCTTAGTGATCTTGAGAAGTATGTGATAGGGTTCATTTATCTCCTGATGAAATTCTAAAAATTACCTTGTCCCCTCTATTGTTTCAATTTGAAGATGCATTGGATCTTCATCATCTGAGGTGTTCTCATCTACAACGTACATAAGATTTTGTCTACCTATTAGAGCATTCTAATTGTGCTCTTTCTAAGTCTCATCTTCTTCTTCACTAGAGTCACTATTGAGCACCATATCTTCAAAGAAGATTGGGAATGATAGTCCCTTTTCCATGAACATCTCCTTTAGGTGCTCTTCCAAGATAGTATTATCCTCAAACGCTACCTTGTGGATGACTTGTAATAGCTCCAATAACTCTAAGTTCTATGAAGAAAAGGAGAAGGTGTGCACAAAGCTTTCCTTAAGAATCTCCCAGTTTCCTATCTCATATCACATTTCATTTTTAATGTACCATGTTCATGCCCAAGTTTTAAAGATCCTATAAAAGGTGAGCACCCACAAAATTTTTAGTGCATTCTCACTACAAACAATCTAAGTTTCTTCACATAGATGCAAATGCACGATTGGGTCAAAATCACCGACATAAGTGGGTATGTCTAGATCCTCATTAATTTTGACAAACTTAGTGCATATAGATACCTTAACATCCTACCAAGTTGGTAATCTAGGTCTCTACTCTACCCACTAGTGAGTAGTAGTGTTCTTCAAGGTATTCACTAGTGTACCCATTCAATCTATCTCCTTTAGGATAAAAGCTTCAATATATTACACATACTTTTCTATGGGATATTCCCTTAATATTTTGGAAGAAATAAAAGCTTCCCTTTACTGATCTAGAGTACCCTTTCCTCCATCCTTTAGTTGTAAGGGACCCATTTCCTTTTTAGTTACTTAATCCTAACCAACCCTATCCTGGCTGGTCTTGGCTAGTTACACGTACTATGTAGCACCTTCGATTAGTGACCTCATATTCCTCTTTGACCCATTACTCATAGGCTACATTAGTTATGTTGGAGGTTGATTTTCCATCCTCCTATTCAAGCATGCCTTGGTCATTAGGGTTGAGCTTCTCATCACCCTGCACTATGATATCATAAATGTGGTTGATCTCATTCTCGAGATCAACACTTTATATGTATGGGGGCCCTTGGTTACTTGAAATAAGAATCACTACTCTCTCCGTATTGTTCTAAAAGTCATATATAATTTTTTAAATAACATATCTACGTTGTTAGCATAATACCATGGCCTTCCCAAGAGTGCTATATAGTTGTCCTATTCTACCAAATTGATGACCTCAAAGTCAGCATGGAGATTAGTACCCATGATATATATAATGGTACCCTTTAAGATCCTAATATGTTATGCTTGGGTCTTGTTATCCATAAACAAAATGTGAGTTGAAGGCCCCAAGGGTGGCCTCCCCATCTTTTCCTGGGCATTTTTCAGTCAGAATATTGACCTCAATACCCATATCAACTAGTAATTCACAAACTAACCACCCATTGATGGTGGTGTCTATTAATAACTCTTGGTCATACTCATTATTTTGAGTATGCCTTACCTCATGTACTCACTCCATATGTGGTGTAGTAACCTCTATCATCTGAGGCATAACCTCTAACTTTGGTTTTTTTGCATGCTTTATCAATAAATCCTTTAGCAAGGGTAACATTCCTTCCATTTGTAGGAGTCATAGGATCTCAGTCAATTCCTATACTTTAGCCTCATAGTGATCTTACTTCCTATATGAAGAAGTGGCCTTCACCTCTAAATCTCTAGAAAATTGAAGCTCACCTTGAAAGTTTTGTATCACACTCATGGCTTGCTATAAGACATCCTTCTACTGTGCAAGATTAGGGTATGGCATAAATTTTGGCTCTAGCCATGCTATGTGTCTTAATTCACCATACTCTAAGCGTAGATCTTGGTTTGGAATGGTGTTTGGTTGAGTGGTAAAACCACTTCAAGTCATGGTCTACACCTTATGCATCTCCTTACACGTTTATTGTGGCTTGGGAGCCCACCTCTCCTCGGACTCGCACCTCACCATTTCCACACCCCTTTCTATGCTAGGCCAATGTTGAGTCAACTTTTTGTACAAGTCAAGGCATTATTTAACTACATGTGGTCCTCAATAGTACCCACACATTAGGTGTGTGGGGTATTCACACTGATAATGTTTAGTCAACCCACGCATGTAGCATGATCATGGTGGGAACCTTCCTCCACCACATCCTCCTCCTCATCTACATGTGCCTCTCTAGTTTCCATAGCCCATATTATTCTAGACATAACCTTAATTCCCTTGACCTTCTTGATCATTACCTAATATCATCACCTACCTTATGCCTTTCTCCATGTTCTAGTACATCTCATTGATGACTCTATAGTCTAATGTTGAGTGTGTATAGGCATCACACATTTTTTAGTAAATAGTGGTGTTTACTTGGATAAAAATCTATAATAAAGGGTATTTTTGAGATTCATGTAGCCCATGACAAACCTCATAGTTGAGAAGTAGGGCATGCACATTTATTTATAGGCAATTATTCTTTTTATGCCTTTCTATCTGATAAGTCGGTGTACCTTAACCCACTGTGAGTGTCATGCACTAAACTAATGGTTAGTTTTTGTAGTTGGGAGGAAAGTGACACAATATACGATTCCATTAATGGGGTGATCCTAGTATTGGAATTGACTCCTGCCTCAGCTTGGAGTGTAGCTTTAAGCACTTTATGGGGGTTTATGAAGGTCTTCATGGATAAAACTCTTCTAAATGGTACCAACAAGCCTCCAATAAACCATTACACATGATAGGAGGGGTGAGTGTCATATGGAAGCTTAGAGATAAGATTTTTAAATCATGCATCATATAAGTTTATTCTCTCAAATAACCCTTGGCTGATTTCTTTGAATGCCATGATACTCTACTACTTGAACTCAGGGATATCAAAATCTTTCAAGAAGGCTTACTTTAGCACATTATAATCAATTATAGCTTGGTTTAGATCAAAATCTTGATACAAGGTATGGGTATAATCTAGTAGGTTGGTAATAAATTGGGTTGCCTTACATTTGGTTTGAATGATGCCCTAAGCATGCCATTATAATTGACACTTTAGCACATGCTCCATGGCATTTTCAATATTGTGATACTCAAGTAAGTCCATCACCATCTTTTAGTAGATATGTTGAGGGGGTGGTGTTGGGTTCTAAGGTCCTTCTCCCCCTTAAATTTGAGTCAGAGGTGGCCCTCTTGTGCCTCCACTTGTAGGGTTGAGAATTGATTCTAACAAAGTAGGCTGTATTGTTTAAGTTGTTAGTATAGTACTACTTACTGGTGGTACCATGCCACTTCTTATGGTCTATTACCTAGTTGTCATATCTGACATACTATACATGGGAATGCTTATGCCTATGTTCAAGGTTCCTAGATTGGTACTTACTAGATTCACCACACTATTACTTAATTCCTTATAAGGAATTACTTGCTCAATTACAAATTCTTGATCCAAATTTTGGACCTTATTGAATCCTATGTCATTAACAAGTTTAGTTACCATTCTTCTTTCTTCTAGTGGAGAATATAATTCATGATCTTATGATTTAGGTTCAAAGTGGTAGGTGATTTTGATGCATTCTCAAGTTCCATATCTTGTAGGAACCCATTACATTCTACATGCCACTACTAAGTCCAACCTCTTACTTCATTTTCTCTCTCTTTACATTGTTATAGTTCAAGGGATCATTACCCATACCCTTCCCACTTGATATAGGTCCTTTCAACACTTCTAAGTTCAATATCCTCCATCAACCTATGCCTTCACTTACTATAATTCATCTTCCAGAGCTCTTGGGTATTAAGTTTTTATTCCTCATTCATTTCACCTTATATACAATTCCCCCTCTAACCATCCATGCTTGCTCATACATTGAAGGAATTTAGCCTTCCATTCTTATGGTTTCTATATCATAATACACTAGAATCTTCTTCATTTCAGTGTCGATCCCTCTTATAAATACACCCCTTGGTTCATAAATAAACTCATACTCTACTTATAGGCACAATAATGTCAACATTACAAAATCCAACACATAGTTGTTTAATGCACAACTCCACCACTTGTCCTTAATGCAAATCCAAACTTCATCTAGGCTCTTCAGCCTCTCTACATGCTCTATAGTCCACTCAAGGCACTATCTATAGCTTTTCCTTCTAGTAGTGTGTAAGTGACCAAAAAATGGTATACATGTTTAGGTAGTTCATAGAAGAACACTTCATATAAGGCATTGTACAAGTTGGCTTGTACTCATTTTCTCAGCTTCTACCCCTTACATGTAGGATGGTTCTATGTGAAACTATATTCCACTTGCTCTAGCTAGTACTTGATGGTCTTGAGCCATAGTTGGATCATCACTCTATAATACCATTACAATAACAAAATTTAACATGTGTCTTGGAAATGAAACCAAAATATTATAAAAAAGTTCACTCGATTGATTTTTGTACTTGATCATGTGCTTAGTTATCAAGCCAATTTAGTTCTAGAATTGGTGAAGCTAAGCACAAGGATAATAAGGTATGGAAGAAAAAATTTAATCATGTTATGGCACTGGCATTAGTTTCACACAAGGCACAAATCTTATGTGCTCACCCAAACCACAATAGCCAAGGGACCAGGCTTGTGTTGGGCTAGTTGCATCATGGTGCAACTTAGGGTTAAAAGGGACTTAGTCATTAGTTATATGAGTTTAGGTGGTCATATAGCACTAGGTTATTCAATGGAGTTTAATAATCACAAGTCCCCTTAGTGACCCAAGTCCTAAGGTGCAAGTCCATACTTAGAGGGGTTGGGCTCTAAGTGGCACTAGTTATGGGAATAGCCAATGGAATCATTCCAATATTTGTGAAAGTCTTGGGGATAACTTGGATCAAGGATTCATTCTCAAGGTAACATTATAGGTATAGGTTTTTAAACCTTGGTACAATCTGGTTCCACTACTTAGTCACTATATAGGTGAGCTGAGGTCTCTAAATGGTGTGAGGATACCATTAGTGACTAGGGTTAAACCTCTATATTCTATTATATTATGTAAAAACTACACAAAATGTAAAAGAAACTAGCTTATAAGCATACCATCATGAAAATTATAAAACATCGATTAATGCTTCATTCCTTCAATAGTATTCTTCATTAACTTGTGTTTATCAACAAATTTCAATATAGTATCAAATTGTATGCTCTTCCTAACTCTATTCATGCCCAATAGCTCACATGCAAGATTGGGTTCTACATTCCAAAATCTAAGCTACCATATGCATACTAACAAACACTAATAGTCTAATCTCTATTTCACTAGATCTTTACTATAGTTAATCACCCTCTTGATCTTCAAATGTAGGCCTTCTTTTATAGGAAAATGGGCATCTCCTTCTAGGTAGGATGGGCACATGCTGAGTATTGAGCTATCACTAGTCTGCGAAATCCACTACACTATTCAAGGTGGATGAGCACATGCTGTATGATGAGCTATCACTGAAGGGTCACTATCTCACCTGATCTACTCTATAACATCTATGTTTCTTGAGCTACCATGTCTAAGTCTTGGCAGGGATGTCTTCATGTAATTCAACACTATACAAATACATTCTAGCTAGCATGAGATCCATGGGGACTCCTCCAGTTGGCACCAAAATGTACAAAAATGGAAATGATTACACCAAGGGTTGCCTCATGTTGAGATTGGTCTAGTTGGCATAGTCCACATCCTTGATCCAAAAAGGGGCCCCAACACTACATGAACCACCACCTACAAACTTGAACCAACTAACCACTAACTACTAAACACTAACACCTAGCAACTAACAACTAAAAACACATTTTGGGAGGTGGATGAAGTCATATTCACCCCTCTTAAACCCTATTATTACCCAAAACCTCACCTTGGGATCATTTTTCCATCTTCAACCATCCATAGAAAGAGAAAACTAGGGGAACATTCCCTCCATAAGGCTTTGACCATTTATCAACCCAAACCACACCTAAACAATTAACCAAACTAACCCTCAACATTTTTTTTCCTCAACCTATCAACCAACCAAACCTAAACTATTAAATATTACCTTTCTCCTTCACCCAACCAAACTTATTAGAGAATCACCTTCTCCACCAACATACCTAATGTTTGGAGATTACGCTTCTCCATTTTTCCAACCATTTATGCCTTCACAAGATCACATCCCACCTTGGATACCTGAGAATGTCACATAAGAACAACCTTACCTTAACCATGAAACCATTGGAGATTACCAATCTCCATCAACCAACCGACTAACAAAATGAATTTAACCTTAGTTATTTTGTGCCACCTTTTTTACTTTTTTTATGATTGCTAACTATTTGGGAGTCACCTTCTCCCCCAACCATTAGAGATTACCCTTCTCTACCAACCTATTTAGGAGTCACCTTCTCCACCAACCTTTGTATAATACCTTCTTTATCAACCTAACCTTAACCAAGTGGTATACCAAATTAGGAAAACCCATTTGGACACCACCCAAACTATTTGGGAGTCACCTTCTCCCCCTAAAACCATTGGAAATTACCCTTCTCCACCAAACTATCACCTAACCAACTTCACCTTTTTGTCAATCCAAATCTTTTCCACATCTATTCAAGTGTCAAAAAGTAAGTGGAGGACATCTACTCCCCTCATTGACATCAACCATTTACGCAAGCATGGTCTAGGGCATATCAAAACCTTAACCTCCTCAAAATGCTTTTTCATTTGTGTATTTGTTCTTTGGTTAAACCAAGTTCCTTATCATCTTATGTCTAACTTAAGTTTATCCCTTATTTTTAATCACCTTCATATTCTTATCTTTAAGGATAATTGATTAAAAATAAGATCATGTGATTATATGTCATAAAATTAACCTGATCCTAAGCAAGGATACCATGGATTTACCCATGACATGATCCTCATGGTACTTTCCAAAAAATTTAGGATGGATTCCCATGGTCATTGTCACTTAAACAACCACCTTTCACCTATCATTGACCATTTTGTGCTATGGCTTTGCCTCCATAAAGGAAAATCTTAGGCCTATATAGATAGTCCATGTTAAAACTAGTATATAAATAATTTGGGATACCAAACTATCACTTGGGTTAACATCTATAGCATGCTAACTACTCCCTTAAAGGATAGCTACCCCAAAATAATCAAATTAATTGAACTTAAGGTAGACTACTCCCTTGAAGGATAAATATCAAACATGAAAAAACCCAAACATATACCACTCCCTTAAAGGATAACTAAGGCAACTTTGTCAAAAATAATCATTTGAAGCTTCCCACATTGATCAGCTTCCCAAACATATCAAACAAAGCAATAATAGACCCTATATCAAAGTCAGAACAACCAACCCAAGAGAGCTACAATTAGCTTTCATAATAACATTAGTAGAATTTTTACATCGATTAGTCTACACCTAGCATACGGCATGGACTTGTCTATCATGGTTCCTATGTCACCTATAGAAGGGTAAGTTGTCCCCATAATAAGGTTACCCTACCTATCAACCACTACCTATCATCCATTCCCCCTTTTGTACTCTACAAATCAAGGGATTTTTTAGCTTACTTAACACCATATGATCAAGCTACCTTTTTTTAACCATTGAACTAACAACAAAGAAAAATAATGATAGGGGTTTATGTTTATAATCCCATCCATCTTGCCATCATGGTCTTTGTTAATCAAAAAATTTAGCCTCCTTATAATTTCATGACCACTTAGGAAGACATGTCTTCCCCTTTTTGAGTCATTGAAACCAACCAATCAGTGAACCTATTTAGGAAGTCACCCTCTCCACCATTTTGAAGTCACCTTCTCCACCAACTAACTAACATAACCATGACCTATTGGAGAGCACCTTCTCCACCAAACCAAACCTAACCCTTGGAGATTACCTTTATCCTATCAAACCCAAACCAAATGGTACATCAAATTAGAGCAACCCATTTGAAACACCACCCACCCATTAGGGAGTCACCTTCTCCCCCAATCTTTAGAGATTGCCTTTCTCTATAAAAGTTTAACCTTTGGAGATTACCTTTCTCTACAAACCTTCAACCCATTTGAACACCACTAACCAACCTTTGGAGAGAACCTATTCTCCAGAAACCAACCATGAACCATTAGATAACACTCTCTCCAAAAAACAAACTAACCATCTAATCACATCCACCTTGACATTGGTCATTTTATCCTAAACTATCATATATTTTATGATGACCTTGCCTTGGTCCTTTTTGACTACACCAACTAACCTTAGCATGTTGAACATTTGAATTTACACCACCTAATGCACACTAAACCATTTATGTTTTTCTCAAGAGCATTTCCAACCTTGAATACTTATGAAAACACTAACCTTACCTAAGAGACTTGAATTTATGAGTGTACCCAACTTCCATGCCTAAATGTGGTCATACAATCCACTTGCTACTTGTCCTTCTAGCACCGACCTTATTTTTACCAACAATGGAAACTTAGTCTTTGCATGATCTTAGCCTTTCACATTTAGTCACATTTTATGTGTATGTTTACACTTAAAATACCCAACCACCATTGTCACCAACCTCATGACTCACCATAATTTCTTATCAAACCCACACACAATTTGGTTTCACCTCATTGACTCCTAATTTTCCAAAGACTGCCTCCTCCCATATTTAGGGCAATCAAGCCTGTGACCCATAATCTATTTTTGATTTATATCATCTTGACATAAAATTCATAACAAGAAGGAAAAAAATATAGACACTAAAATTATAAACACTATATTTTTGAATGTCAAAACACCCTTAGACCACCTTAGGACCCCCGTGGGACCAATTTGATCATTTACAACAAATAAAACCTAAACCACTAACCTACCCTTTTTCACCCAACTTAACCATTAACACTCGACCATTTATGGTCATCTTGACCATCGATGGTCACCTTAACCATCGATGGTTAGGTCCCTTCCCCACCACCTAAACAAACACAACACTAGTTGCATAAAAGTTAACATAACACAATTTAATATGTTCACCATACCCATTGCTAAAACATCATGATGCATCAAAATCAATAGTCTAACCATATATGGAAACTTATACCTCCATTTATCTTTGCCTATAAAAAGAGAGGAGTAGGAGGTGAATAAAGATCAATAATCAAGCATTCTAGCACATAGATATTAAAGTTATCAACCAACAGGTATTTTTTCGAAAAATTGAATAACTATAGTGGAGACTTGAAACTATACCAAAATTAATCTTGAGTCAAAGTACCATTACTCTACCAAAATTGCTCTAGGATTATCCATTAGCCATCAAGCAACAAACTAGGTGCATTTTATATTTTAGGCTATGTTTGTTTGGTTTCTAACTTCCCTACCTAAATCAAACCTTACTACATCTTATCTCCTAACCCCTAGACCCAAACCAGACCCCAAACCACTTACTAATCTATTTTTCACCCTTTTATTAAACTCCTTCATAACCCATAACAACCATCGATGGTCACTCCAATCATCAATGGTCATCTTCAACCACTGATTGTCACCCAATCATCGATGGTCAACTTAACCATCAATAGTCACCCTGACTATCGATGGTCATTGTGGTAAGAAATGATAGAAAGTTATTTCTACCCACTTACCCTTATCCAAAATCCAATTTTTTTGTCCTCACCTATTCACATAGATCCCACCTATTTTTTGAACCCAACCTAACCTATTTAACATTAGTATTGACCTGTTATTTGCTTAAATTAGTTTATTTCCTTTATTAAGAATTTACTTATTCTTATATTCTCTTTTAGTACTTTTTATTATTTGATGCAAGTATCTTACCTTTATTTCTTTCAACTTAATTATTTTAAGAGTGTGGATTGATAGCCTCCTAATAAGCTCACACTTCCTAGATCTAGCTCATGTTAGGCAATCCACCTTGATACTCATCTAACAACCCATTTTCATGAGTGATTTATTATCCATATGTAATTATTCCCAAGACAAAGAGGAAATATTCATGATCTTCTAGATCATACACACACAAACAAACAGGTTCTTCTACCATACCCTTATTACTAGTTTCTTACTTGTTCTTTGATTAAGAAATAAGCAAAAATTGAGAGAAATGATACACAACCAATGTAAGGATTAGATAGTACATGGCATGATTATTTATATTATCTTCATTTTGAGGTTAGAATTTACCCCAGGGCTTTTTCCATTATAGATATATATAGGAAGAATGGTTTTCCTAGCATAGGTGGCAATAAAATTGGTAGATTTGCTAGATAGTCCTTCAAATGTTGGATAGTGTTCCAGCATTTATTGTCACAATGAAATTTTATCCCTTTATTTACCAAGTGTGTGAAGGGATGAAACTTATCATCTAATTTAGATATGAAGCATCTGATGGATTGGATCTTACCTTACAAACTATAAAACTAATTCAAATTGGTATATGGTACCATTTCTATTATGGCTCATAATTTGACTGGATTGATTTTAATGCCTTGATGAGACATAATGAAGCCAAATAATTTGATTAAATTAAATCTTAAAAAAACACTTCTTAGGGTTAATCCTTACTTTGTATTCACATAATCATTCAAATATCCTCTTCAGTACTATTGGATGATTGACCCTAGTCTTTGATTTACCTAGTATGTCATCGACACAGTATTTAACAATGTCATGCATCATATCATGAAATATGATGGTCATTACTCCTTGATAGGTGGCCCCTACATTTCTAAGACCAAATGGCATAACTTAGTAATAAAATATTCCCCATAGAGTGGTGAACATTATTTTATGTTGATCTTCTGATGTGATTTAGATCTAGTTATATCCTAAGAATCCATTCATTAGTGAAAGCATCTCATAACCCACTATGGAGTTGACAATCATGTCAATTTTTGGCAGAGGAAATTCATCCTTTGGGCAAGCCTTGTTTATGTCTCTAAAATTAGTGTAGATTCTAATTCCTTTGGTTTTTTGCTAACTAGCACAACATTAGATATCCATTAAGAGTAGTCAACTATCCTAATACATCTCACTTATATGAGTTTTTCCAACTCTTTATTTACTAATATAACAATGCAAGGATGCATCTTTCATAATTTTTGTTTCATAGGTTTGGCATAAGATGTACCAAAAGGTGGTGAACAACCAAGGTAGGGTCCAAACCTGGCATGTCATAATAGGCCCATGAAAATATATCAATAAATTCCATCAATTGCGATGTAAGGACTTCACATTCCTCCTTGGTGAGGAACATTCCTAATTTGATCCATTTTGGGTCATTTGTATCTTGATGTTTACCTCTATAGTATCCTCCACTAGAAGGGTTGAACTATCTTCAAGAATAGTGGGTAAAGAATTAAACTAGCCTAAATAAGTAGATCCCTCTATTAAGTATGTCTCTTTGAGTTTTCCTAGGCATGATGAATCATAATACCCCAAGGGTAGGGATGGCCATATGACATATAAAATTTGAAACTCTTGGATGATTTGATCAAAATATTATTGTTATTCAAGACTAAATTTAGACCCATAAGCAAGTTCTTTGTTGGTGGTCTCCTAGATGATTTGATTAAAAACCTATATTTTTCAAGACTAAACTTAGACCCATAGACAAGTTCATCATTGGTTGTCTCCTAGTCTATGTTTAAGGAAGGTTGAGAACCTCCATCTAATGGTGCTTGAAATAGGTTTTTCCCACTAAACTGACCTTTATGTTTACTATTTCACTAGTCCAAAAGTGCCTAAAATAGCTTTTCACTTTGGGACCTCAATGTTTTATTTATTTGTTTTTGGATAAGGGTGTTCAAACACTCTCTAAAATAGGCTTCAAGATCCAACTTGACTCAAAACCCTTATTTTTGGTCTCACAATAGAACATTATCCCTAAGGCTTATAAAATTGTAGAAGACCTCATCATTCTAAAACTCATCAACTGGTACATTTGATTATTGTTGGACCCAGTTTATCAATTCAGGATAATATAATAGAAGTGGATTATGGTGAATAACTAGTCTGTAAGCACCAATATTGTGTCAACCACCCCTTGGTCCCCTTCTAAACACTTACACACGTTATTAATTTAAAATAAACTACTTATTTTAAATTAATGACCTCACCTAGACACCTCACCTTGGACACCTCACCCTAAGACCTTTTCTTAACCTATAAGTCACCCTAAGACTAAGTCCTCCACATCCTAACTACCCATGACCTATTCTCACTCCATCCTAACCTCCTAACTAACTCTCATGCCTAATAAACCCATCTTTTGACCATTCTCTAATGGCAAAAGCACTTGGTGGGTGGAGAAATAGGTAAAGAGATAAAAATAGCCCTTTTACCCATTCTTTCTCCACTGACATCAGTCAACAGTTGACTGATGCCAGTGGGATCACTGACATCGATTACATAATCCAAGCTCTAACATTGAGCTGCCCCCTAGCTCTTGGCACATCGATGCACACACTCTGAGACCAAGCATCAGAACTCAACTATCATCCTCCAGGCTATCGAAGTTTTACACAAGTCATTCTAGAGATTGGATTGAAGCACTGTATGAGGACCTCAACATCAGCCACAACGGGAACAAGCATCTTGACACGTTTGGTTCTTCAACTAATATAGCTAAGTATTCTTCTGTCTCATTTCAATATTTTAGAATACATTGGTAATTAGTTTCCATTTGGTATTTTTGAGAACTATTGAGAAACCTAACTTCTTTTGTGGAGAGGCTAAAAAGCCGTCCTTTTATTCTTACCCTCTTTCCACACCTATCCTCTACCTTTGCCCTTCCTTAGACCCTATTCACTTTCCCACAACCCTGCACAAACCTTTAAATTTCCACAGACTCTTCTATTGACCACAGACATTCCAAAACCTATCCAAGGTCCACTACCCCTACCGACATCAATAGACTAACTAATGTCAGTACCATTTACCTACCGACATCAACAGCCTAACCGATGTTGGTGATTGTGCAAACCAAAACCTTTTCAAATAACCCATAGACTAGACAAAAAACCTTTGACCAGCCTACTGAGACACATGAACTTTAGGGAATAGGTACATAACATTCTACCTTTCCATTTCTTTAAGTCTTTTATCATTTCTTTTTATACAACACTATTTTCTTTAAATAGTGGACTGTCATCCCTTACGGAGCTTTACGTTTCTAAGACCGAGTGTGTAGCTTGGTAGTCAACCATATATCTCTCTAACATTCTCCTTGTTTGAGTTTATTTCATATTGTAGGTGTTTCCTCCATATCCAAAGAGGAGCTCCTACAATGCTTGGATACGGTGCGCAACTTAATCTGGGTAACGTCAAACCCTAACCTTTAACTTTAGTTTCTTCTTCTTCTGAATGTAATTAGCAAAAACGTAGAGAAACATGGTCAAAGGGTATAAATAAAATTATTTTCAAATAAATTGGTATGGGATAGGTCATTAAAAGGGATATAATCCTACTTTGCTTCATTTTTAGCATTGTTGTCACTAGTCATTAGTAATGGAACTTGAATAAGATATGTGGGATCACCCCCAAGTAGTTTAAATCCAAATCCATAGGTTCTTTTATACTAAATCATATAAATTAGCTCAATTTTTCCCTATTGATTTGGCTCGAATCCTCCTCATTCATAGGCTTGGTTCTTTATGATCTGATTAGGAATGGGGTATTTATAATTATTATAGCAATCAAATAATTTGTCATTATACAACCATGATTCATCATCTATAAGAGGGTCTCATTCTTGGCTAGAGGATGGTATAAAAGTGATAGGTACTAGACTATGTAAATGGCCTTTGCCCTTTCTTTGCCATTCCATGTAAGGTGGTTTAGGTTTTGGTCTTCCCAAAGATTTTGGGTTCTGTGGAAGTTTGGAAATGTGGAATGTATTGTGGGTAAAATATTCTCCTAGGCCATAAGCTGAGATGGTGTAATGATTGGACATTTCAAGAAGTCACATGTGAGAAATTGAATCAAGGGTATCAGGGTCAATGTAGTTGGCCTCTAGTGAATCAACAAGTATTTCTTTCCCCATGTATTTTTTGGCAACTAGATTCATGCCAAAATGGTAGTTATAGATTTTAAACTTAGCCCCTAAATTCTTATAATGCTCATATGGATGCAAATATCTTGGAATAATAACCTCCATACCTGAATGGGATAACTTGATACACTAGTTCAATGTTGATGAGATTACACAAATTTCATGTATCTAAGGTCTTCCCAAAACCATATTATATGAAAAATCAATATCTAACACATGGCATAGTGTATCATGGGTCAAAGGCCCAATGATAACTATTAAGCTGATAGTGCCTTGTGATTCTCATTCTTCATTATCATAGGCTTTGATGGTGATTGTTTCTAGTTGAAGATCTATTGTCATGTACCCAAGAAGTTTGATGAGATTTATGGATATAATATTTTAGCCTAATCCATTGTCTATGAGTACATGCTTCATTTTATGCCATGCTATGAAAAATTCTATATATAATGAATTGTTATGAAGTGGGCCAAGGGATGACATATCACTTTGGTTGATGGTTAATTTTGGCCTGGATCTAGGTGTCTAACCAAAGATTAAATTTTTTCTAGAGATATGTCATTAGGAACTTGGGATTGGCCAAGGAACTTGGTCAAGATGTTTTTGTGGATAGTAGATATATGCAACAAATCTAAAATGGATATTTGTATAGGCATCTCGTATAATTGTTCCACAATGTCAACCATCTTATCTTGTATAGTGGTAAATGGATTGTTCTTAGATATAATGGGTGGTTATATGATGGGTGAAGTGGTAGATGGTTGTGGGCCTTGTATGGTAATAATTGACCATCAAGTTATGATTACATGATCAAGATTAGATACAAGACCATTATTTTTTAAAAATGATGGTGAAGGGGGGTCAATTAAGATAAGTCTCGATTGCCAATGCACTTGTGCAAAGTCATGAGATAATAATGAGATATTAGTATAAAGTCCAAAAGTGGGAATCTATAGTCATATAAAAATAAAAAATTGGTTACTTGAGTATAGCTAAAGACATCTAATCCATAGGTCCTTCTACTTGCTTGCACAACCCTTTTAGGCTTTTCTTTCATTGATTCCCAATCATCCATATCCTTCTAAACTTAACCCTTATAGACCCAAAAATCTCTTTCAAGCCCAAATACATCCCCTTAGGTCTCATTCCCTATATAAAATAGTGTTTAACTTGGATATGAGTGCTAAAATCTAGGGTGTCCTATTTTTATCATTGTTGTCCAAGTGTACGTTTGGTCCTAACAGTCATATTTTCTTGAATACTTATCCTAATTCATGTCAGCCTAATGTGAGTTCATTTATTCAATGACCATTAATTTACAATAAAAGGCCATTAAAATTCCATTTAGAAGGGTTGGCACTCATTTACAAGAGAGAAGAAAGAATACAAGCAAGTACATTCAAGAACTTTTCCCTATTCTCTACATACATCCTTCCAATATTATTCCAATCTTATTTAAACCCTTACACTATCCCTTAACCATATTAAATACACTGAGCTTCACATCTAGTTGAATTTTCATATATAATTACACTAATACTTTAGTGGGATAACTACATTAGCTTGATCCCTCCTCAAAGTATTGGTATGTAGGTAGCGTGCCCAAACACATGGTATGAAGTGCATCCAACGTATCTCTTACACACTAACCCCTTATCTCTCTTTCCCAAGTTACCATCCAAGTTCAATAATAAAGAGCTCCTAAGGACTTAAATATTAAAATAGATGCACAACAAGCTTATAAACTTCTAGGATTCAATATTTCATTGATAGAGTAACATAGACCTATAGAGAAAAACCTAGAAAACTCAGATCACCTAGACAACAGTGCCAAAAAAGTATTATAGCATTGATTAATAGGGTGTCCCACTTTTATCACTCATTTAAAATCTATAAATGAACTCCAGGATCTTATTTTTGATAGTCTCCCAAGCCTACACATAAATTTTCAGACCTTACAACATCTATCTCTGTTAGTTTCCAGCTAAGTTTGATTGTCTCTCTATTATTACTATTTTTAGAAAAGGTAAAAATATAATTTATTTATACAAATTAGTGGCTTAATTATTGAATATTATTTAATGATTTATGCTACTTAGAACCATTTATTTAATTAGGAATAAAACTCTATTATTATGAAAATAGTAAAACATTTGGTGAACCTGACTTCAAATTTTTGCACAAAAACCCTAAAAACCCTAGGGTAAATTATTTCTAATTTTTTGAAATAATTTCTTAATTTTTCCTATATTTAAAAATAAAAAATATACAAATTAATTTCAAAATTATTATATTTTTTTAAAGCCCTAGTTTGCACATATTAGGTCCTTTTTGCATATAAACACATTCCAAACACTAGGAAAAATATACTGCTAATTCTATAAATATTTTATAATTTTTCCTAAATTTTTCAAGAAAAATTCTATACATTTTCTAAAAATTCATATCAAAATTTTAAAATTATCATACTAAAAAATAAATCATTCAAACACCCTAGTTGCATCAACTAGCTCCTAGTTATTTTTCACTAATTTTCCAACCATTTTCTAAATTTTATATTGCATAATTAGCTCTAAAATTCAATCTAAACTACAAAAATTCATATTATTTTTCATAAATATTTTTGAAAAATCCCTAGTTTCATGGATTAACTCCTGTTTTGATTCTTGAGGTATCACCTTACATGTTTGGGAGTTCTATATCCTTTCTATGCATATTCTCACTCCTTGTTTAGATTATATAAAATTAATCTTTTCTACTATTATCCAAGTTGTTTTCCTTATGAAAATTAAGTTCCTTGCATCTCTTCCTTTGATATGAAGTGAAAGACTTACTGGAAATCCTCCTGAATTCACTCAAATTCTTATAACTTGGTTATATACCATGGATAAACAATCAACTCAGGTTCTATTCATAGATTTTACACATCCATATTACACCAATTTCAATGAGGATAATTTTGATAAAGATTAGTTTGAAAATAATAATGATGATGTACACACCAATGTTCATGTTCCTCCACATTGGACTACTAATCCACTTCCACCTATTGTTGATAATGAAGTCATCCCCAACAAAGATTTGATTTTACAAAGGTTTAGAGAAAGACTCAAGGAACATCCCCAATATCATACTCTTATCTTAAAATCTATCATGGACATTAAAAATTCCAATCAAGTTGAGTCCTCTCAAACTACAAAAAAACCAGTTTAAAATGACACTATGGGTTTAACTATGTCTCAAAAACCCCTTATAACAACCCAACCTTATTCTATGCCACCAGTTACAACTAGTACATCCCTATCTCTTGATGTGGCCACCCTTGTGCAAGAGATAAGATATCTTCAATATAAGGTGCAACATATTGAGCAAGGTGTCTCTAGACCTACATAGGCATTATATTATTTTGCTTTACTATATACACTATTGGCATGTCACATTGCTTCTACACCCTTACCAAAAGATTTTTTTCAACCCAAGCTTATTGTTTATGATGGAAAGGGTGATCTAGAGACACACTTGAGAGATTTTCATGTAGCATGCTTGGACTATATACCCAATGACTAGCTAATTACTAAGCTATTTCGATGGAGCCTAAAGGATTATGCTTTAAAATTATTCTATAGTCTACCAAATCAATCAGTTCATACATTCAATCCTTTAGCTAACATGTTATTGTCATAATTTAGCATTAACATTAGTGATAAGTTTTCATATGCTCAAATTTCTCAACAAAAACAATGACCAAATGAGTATCTCATAGACTATGTTCTTTGATATAAGACCATCTTGGCTAAGAAGACTAGTCCCATGTTAGATCAAGAGTTACAGAACCTATTCAAATAGAGTCTTCTACTAGCACTTTATGAATCAATTATATTCAATTAATTCTCATCCTTCACTGAATTGTGTCATACACTAAAGGAAAGAGAAGTGAACTTCATTTTAATGGGAAAACTCAAGTATACAAGTATTTTGGACATAAATAATAAGAGTAACAACAAAGTCCCATACAAGGTCAAGTTTAATGATAAAAAAGGGTAGAATCAAGCTAAAATAAATGTATCTTCAGAGCCTCTTTAGCATATAGTTTTGTTAGTATCCCCTTGGTATACTTTCTCACATCTTCTAGTTCCTCCATCCAAGGTTTTACAGTAGCTTATAGATTACAATATCATATCTCTCCCTCCTATTCAGGAAGTTGATCCAACCAAACCTATTCCCAAGGGATATGATAAATATGATTTTTTTGATTACCATAGGGCACTAGGTCACACTATAAATAGATGCGTTAGTTTGAGATATAAGATACATGACTTGATAGATGACAACCTACTTGATCTTGACACTTTAGTTAAGCCTCCATAGTTAAAACCAACATAGTATAAAGCTTTGAAAATATTCTCATATCCATTTTCATGGCATTCAAAATAGGATATAAGGGACACATTAGGGGTTCACCATGCATATCATGCACATCCACCACCAGTTACATACCAAGCACCTTCAATTGTGTCACATCCTTTGAGTGGTACGATTGATGTGTATGCGTCTAGCATTCTAGCTAGACCTTTGATATCCTTCTTAGCTCAAGATATTGTGGAGAATAATTCATATTATAATATACTCTTTATCAGAGAACATATTCATAATTAGTACATTCATAGTGTTCTCATTGATAATGGTTCTAGTGTCAACATATGTACCATTATATTATTATATCATTTAGGCTATTCAGAGTAGGATATCACCCTGATAGATATAGTTATTATTATATTCAATGAGCACATACAAATTTCATTAGGTGAGATTATGATTCCTTTATAGACTAGTCCAACACATATGACCATACATTTCACTATAGTTTTGAGTGCAAGAGTTTTTGATATGTTATTTGGTTTCCCATGGATTTAGAACATTCAAGTAGTACCATCTACAATTCAAAGATGCATGAAATTCATTCACATTAATCAGGTTATTATAGTTGGTGGAGTTTTATATGAGTTACCACTACCCACCTCAAATCCATCTACTTTATAGTCACTAGTTCCAGCTTCTCCAATAGTTTCAATTTTCCCACCATTAAATTTCTTCCTCTAGTATAGATTTAGAAACAATTAACACATACATCACTAGTATAGAGGGTTCATACACCTCTATAGCTTTGGGATTCTAGACATATTCTAGCTACAATTTTCACACCTAGAGTAGTTTCATTGAGATCTCATGGTTCTACATATAAAGCACATGTTTAGAGAGATTCTCCTACTTATAGATGGGTTCCTAAGAGCCCTATAGTTACATCCACTTCTCAAAGTTAAAACAAGACCCCATAGTTGGTTTCTACTTCAAATATTTTAGAGCATCTACAACATATACAACTTTTAGAGCCATAGTCTCAACATTTTCATCATGCTTCACATTCATGCATGGTTCCACTCCTTGATACAGGTTACCATGATAGGGAGTCTCACATAAGACTCATCAGTTCATACCATCCTATCCTAGCCTACTTTTACATAATTTATTTTTATTGATTGTACATAGCTTATATAAAAATACAAAAATAATACAAAATTTCAAAATATAAAAACATTCAAATAATTCAAAAAAACCAAAAACATTTAGAATGTATGCATCATCTATGTTTTAAATTTATACTACTATGTTAGACTTAATTTTTTTGTTCTATGATGTTTTTTATCGATTATCTACATTACCATGCTTCACTTGATCTTCTTTGAGTGTGTGCATTGACTTCAAGTTCCTTGATTGCTTAATTTTACCCATTGAGGGGGAATCCTACTTCTACATTCAAAATATACATTAATACATCTTCCTACTGGGGGCATCTTATACATGACTACACCATCCAAGTTATGTCATTCTTACACGACACACTATAGTTATCATGTTGACATACATTACTTATTAGATTACACGGATTAGCACATAGACACTCACTAGTATCTTGAACTTATCTATTTTATAGAATATACCTAGTCTTGTACTAAACATGTCTTGCATAATTTCAATCTTGATTTGATTAGTTAGATGTGATTATACCTTTATAGTTTTTACATTCTTTCATTTCTTGCTTTACATAGCTAGATATGATTGCATTTATAGTTCCAATTTTATTTCTTAAGTGTACCTTAGGACATTTGCTAATGTCCTTTGCTTCTATTCATGTGTGTGTACCTTTGGACATTTTCCAATGTCCCTTGCTTATACTCTTCTATGTGCCTATGGCCCTCATGCTAATCTTTGCTTGTTTCAAATTGTATGTGTATGTGGTATTTAAACATGCCTTGTATGTTGGCTTTCTAGTTTGAGTGACATGTGCCCATGTCCCTTGTTTACACGGCCCCTTGGCCATTTTTGTATGCTTATTGATTCTTGCTTCTTGATTCTTGCTTTGTATGCTTATTGCTTGATTCTTTGTCCTTTTTTACAATGTCATGATCCATATCATGCATTTACCTTGTTTTTTCAAATGCCATGATAGACATCATGCTCCATCCCTCCAATTAATAATTATCATCTAACATTTCCAATTTTAGTTTAGTATATTGCACATGCTTTTACATTATTATATCCATCTAGGCTTACCCTTGTCAATATAACAATCTCTTAATACAAACATTGATATATCTAGAAATATATTGTCAAATATCATTGTTATATCATGTATCTAGGTAGTATAACACACTTTCAAGACTCTTTTCTTCTGAGGGCATTCATTCAAGGTTTAATCATTCCTACCCTCAAAAGATGGGGTAACAAACAAAAGTTTTTTGCACAAAGATCAAAGCTTCCAATAGTTAAAATAGTAGCATTCAGATCACCCATTTTAGAATCTAGAGGTTAAACTAGTCAGAATAGAATAGAAAATAGTGACAATTCTAGATCAACAACCAATTTTAGCATAGGACAATAACATTAGAAATGGATAGTAGCACAAAATATAAGGGTGTCATCATTTTGGTGCTCTTGTCTAGGTAGAAAAACACACAAGTTTTCTAGTAACAAAAAAAAAGTTTATCTTAGCTATAGTTTTTACACATCTAGATTAGTCAAAATTAGTAGATTTAGTACAATTTTCTTAGGGAATCTAGATATAGGGGGTATCATTCATGACATAATGTCTCTCACTTCTAGTTTCATATTATGTAATTGACATAACTTCTAGATCATAATCCATATTCTAGACACCAGTGATTGAGGGTAATATCCATGGTACATTGGTCTTTTTTTATTTTGAGTTTAGTTTATTACCCAGGCATTCTTAGTAGTTGCATGCCTTCTACCATCTATAGGTGGTTGGCATATTTTTCAAGTTGAAATTTCATACAATTTTAACTTTTTGAGTACACAAGTTCCTGAGTTAGCTTTCACATAAGCCTAGTGCATCAATTTTGGAGTGGCTTTCATATAGACCTAATCTCCATCTTTCAGAATGGCCAAGAGTGGTCTAGTTTCTAGCATACATTTGACTATCCATGCCATATTTTCATATTTTAGAACATCCATGGGCTCAATGATCCATCTCATATGACATCTATTCTATACTGGTATCACTTCATAGCTTCACTTCATGGGGTAATGATGGAACCAAAGGGCCATCCTTTGTATTCTTAAGCCACCTATTCAGAGGGATTAGACACAGTCCAAACCTTAATTATCACATGAATGATCATATAACTTTACTTAGTAGGTGACAATGGAGCCAAAGGGTCAACCTTTGTATTCTTGAGCCACTTTTTTGGGAATTGAGCATTTATCTTTATTTGTGATATAAATTTTGATATAACATCATCTAACAAAATCTATCATTACTCAAACTTACTCAGGATCATAATAGGTTTTGTATTGGTTTATGTACCTGATGAGGTGTATTCATTCCTTTCTCTTCCTTTTTCTTTTACTCAACTTTTGTATGTTATTTTCTTACATCACATATAATAAGAACTAATGTACTCTTTGTTTCATTTCACAAACTCATACTTGCACAATGTGCTCTCTATGCACTATCTAACACTATCAGCATCACACAAGATTGGGCTTCACCTTTGTAAGTAAGTTTAGGTACACTTTCTATTTTTATCCTATATCCTAGTATTTCACTTTGCCACATCACTAGAATAAAGGAGGGGAATGTAGTTATATAAAATGTTAAATTTGGTTACTTGATTATGACCAAAGACACCTAATCCATAGGTCCTCCTACTTGCTTGCACAACCCTTTTAGGATTTTCTTTCCCTAATTCCCAATCATCCACAGCCTTTCAAACTTAACCCTTATAGACCCAAGTAGCTCTTTTAGGCCTAAAACCATCCCCTAGGTCTCATTCCCTTTGGGTAATAGCACCCAACTTGGATAGGAGCACTAAAATCTAGTGTGTCCTATTTTTGGTGCTATAGTCTAAGTGTAATTTTGGTCCTTATAGTCATAGTTTCTTGAATCCTTATCCTAATTCATGCCAACCTAACATGAATTAATTTAACCCACAATCATTAATTTACCTATAAAAGGCCAATCAAATTCCATTTAGAAGGGTTATAACTCATTTACAAGAGAGAAGTAAGAATACAAGCAAGCACATTCAATCACTTTTCCCTATTCTATGTATATAGCCTTCCAATATTTTTCCAAGCATTTTGAAACCCTTACACTAGCCCTTAGCCATCTGAAATACACCTAGTTTCACATCTAGTTGCATTTTCATACATAATTGCACCAAGTAATTCAATGGGATAAATACATTATCTTGATCCCTCCTCAGAGTATTAGTATGTAGTTAGTGTGCCCACACATGGGGTGTGAAGTGCATCTAGTGTATCCTTTACACACTAACCTCTTTTCTCTCTTTCCCAAGTTGCCATCTAAGTTCAAGAATAAAGATCTCTTAGGGATTTGAATATTAAAACAAATGCACAATGAGCTTCACAAACTTCCAATCTTTGATATTTCACTGACAGAGTAATACAAACCTATCAAGAAAAACCCAAAAAAATTAGATCACCTAGACATTAGTGCAAAAAAAAGTCTATAGCATCAAAAAGTAGGGTCTCCCACTATTAGTTTTTATGCCTTTAACCATTGGTGTGTCTAGAAATATGTGTGGGTGATTTGTGTCTTACATACCTATTTTATTTACTTATTACATTTCTCTATGTTCTTAGATAGGTTGGCTTATGGAATAACCATGGCTAAGAAGAATATATATAAGAGGTAGTGGATAGTCTTTAATCACCATGTTAAGTATTCTACTATTAGTGCATTTTTTTGGAGGTTTCCCCATTGAAGTGGCTTTGATATATTATCTAGTATTCTATTTTTCTATCAATTATCATAGTGTAATCTCTCATATTTTCTTATTCTATGTAATATAAAATCATTCTTTGTGAATATCTAAGTAATTTCATTACAAATGGTATCAGAGATTTGATTTGGGAAAGTTTCCTATGGAAATTTTTTTGGATCTGGTGAGGCATGGCTTCTAGGAGCAGTGAAAGTGAAAAAACATAACTTGCAATCCAAGAAGAATTAATTTTTTCCATCAGTGCAATAGTATTTGAAACGCTTTTTTAAAAAAATAATTTAAAAAAAAAGTCTAGTAATTTTTTTCCCCTTGCACACTTTCAGTCATTAGATTCATCTCGACAATATGATTGTAATGGTATATTCTGTTAGTACACTTTTTTGGTATCAAAAATTTTACTCTAGTGTACAAACATAATCATTAGATTCATCTTGACAAGGTGATCGCAATGGTACCATTTCATAGTACACTTTTTTTAGGGTCAAAACCCTCGTAGGGTTTGTTTATGGTAGGTACTTCAACTTGGGGAAGAAAATGGGCACCAAAAACTCTTAATACTTCTTCTACTGATGACATGGAATTTGGAACTTTAGATTTGTTAATTTCTCAGCTTCAAAAGGACATAAAAAACTTGGTGAGGCATGATGACTTTGTTGCAATCCAAGCTAATGTTTTAAGGATGTTAAAATAGATTAATGGAGTTCAAAATGAATTGCAGTATATCACTACTCAATTGGCTACCCTCACATCTTAGTTTCAACGTAACAACCCTCTACTTTAGAATTTAAATCCTCCTCTCAATAACTCCCATGTTAGTATGAAATCAATTTTGCCAAAAGTGGACATGAGTAAGTTCAATGGTAGGGATCCTCTCACTTGGATTAACCAAATTGAGAGTTTATTTGAAATGCATTAAACCCCTAGTTCTTAGAGGGTGATGGTAGCATCCCTATATATGGAACTTGAGCAATTCATTTAGTATCACTGGTTATGTGCTCAAAAGAAAAAGAAAGGTGCTCCTATTACATAGAATATTTTTACTAAGGAGTTGATAGCCCATTATCAGAATAATGTCTCTGAAAACTATTTTAGCCAATTAGCCAAGTTATGGCAAATAGGACCTGTGAAGGATTATATTCATCAATTTTAGAATCTTTCTTTACAGGTGGAAAATATAACTGAGAGAAATTTGATAGATCTATTTTAGGGTGGCCTCAAAGATAACATCCAATACGAGGTTTAAATATTTAGCACAACATCTATAGTAGAAGCTATCCCTAAGGTACATATGATAGAAGAAAAAGAGATGGTCAAAAGGAAAACTCTCACTACTAGTCATGATCATAACTTTCTAGCACCATCATTTCTATAGCCCACCATATTGACATAATGACAAATTGAGGAAAAATGATCCAAAGGGTTGTGTTATGGTTGTGATATAAAATGGATCAAATACCATCATTGTGATGAAAATAAGCTATTTTATATTGAAGGGGCCAATGATGATGAAGATGATGCAAAAGTTCATGATGCAGATGCAAAATTTCCTGAGGAGGAATCTTAAGACTCCCAACCTACTATTTCATGCCATACCCTATCAAATATTAATACTCCCTAAACTTTTAAGGTGATTGGTTTCCTTAAGAAATAGAATGGCACTATCTTGATTGAATCTAGGTGTTTCTACTCATTTTTTCTATTTACATTTAGAAGAAAATGAAGAAACTAAAGATAATGGTTAGGGGTTAGATGATATGCAGATTAAGTTGTGCATCGTATCTAGACAATGTAGGAGCTCCTCTTTGGCTGTGGAGGAAGACACCTATAGAAAGAGTAAGACTTAAACACAAAAAATGTTAGATAGATATATGGTGGACTGCCAAGCACATGCTTGGTCCCAGAAGTGCAAAGACTTCCTTGAGGGATGACAGTCCACTTATTGATAAAAAGAGTGTCAGATAAAAGAAATGGTGAAAGACTAAGAAAGAGAAATAGAGATAATGTGTACCTATATTCTGCAGTCGGTCTGTCATAGTCGCTGATGTTAGTTAGTCTATCGATGTTGGTTGGTCAATTTTGATGACATTAGTTATGTTATCAGCATCGGTCAAGGTTGTGGTCAATGTCGGTCAGGGGAATGGGCCTTGGATAGGTTTTGGATGGGTTTTAGAATGTGTTTTTGGTTGATAGAGTGGTTTGGAAGGAGTCTGGGTCTGTGCAGGGTTGGAAGACAGTAAATAGGGTTTGAGAGGGGGCAAAGGCAAAGGGTTGGTATGTAAATGGATAAGAATAGGAGGAAGGCTTTTCAACCTTTCCAAGAAGAAATTTGGGTCAGGTTGATTGTATTCAAAAATAGTAAATAGAAACTAATTACTAATGGATTCGAAATACTAAAATGAAATAGAAGAATACTTAGCTTTGCTTGTGGCTGAACTAGTAGTGTTAGAATGCTTGTTCCTATTATGACTAATGTTGAAGACCTCGTGTAATGTTCACATCCAGTCTGGAGTCACTTGTGCCGAGTTACTGTAGCCAGGTGAGCATTAGTCGAAGTCTCAGAGTCTAGGTGGAAGAGAGAGAGAGGCAGATCAAAGTCCCAAAGAGCATCCAAGATTCAAAGAGAGCATCCAGGGAGAATTTGAGATTTGTGATTAGCCATTTTGGGGGTTAAAACTTAGTTTAAGTAAGCCAACATCGGTGATCCCACTGGTGTCAGCCAATAATTGACTGATGTCAGTGGCTAAAGAATGGGTAAAAGGGCTATTTTTAGCCCTTTGCCCATTCCTCCATCCATCGAGTGTATTTAATGTTGGAAAATGGTCAAAAGGTGAGGTTATTAAGCATGAGTGTTAGTTAGAAGGTTGGAATGGGTCTTAGGTAGTTATGATATGAAGGCCTTAGTCATAGGGTGAGTTATGGGGTAGGAAATGGTCTTAGTGGTGAGATGTCCAAGGTGAGGTGTCCTAGGTGATGTCATTAATTTAAAATAAGTATTTTATGTTAAATTAATAATGTGTGTAAGGGACCAAGGGGAGTCGACACAATTTTGGTGTCTACATTTGCCCCTTTTTGTCTTGTTGGTCGTTCTTGATGAACTGCAAGACAAAAATAGGTGTAAGTTGCCCCAAGTATGGGATAAGGTCCTTTTTTTTGTCTTGTTGGTTATTCTGACAAACTGCAAGACAAAAATAAGTGTAGGTTGCCCCAGATATGGTGATGAGGTATTCCCCCTCAAAGCAGGAGTCAAAGGAAGGTAACCTAAAATTGGGTGCCAATTTGATAGGTAGTGGATGGGTATGGTGAAGTTTGAGTGTGAATGCTAAAATAGTTGAGATTGTGCATATACCACTTCACGTGATAGGTAGGTCAAATTGTCATAGGCAAGGTTGAGAAGTGCTAAAATCAAAGTAACTGGTCCCCAACTTTTATTCGTAGCTGATTGGGTTAAACGATCAAAGCTGTAGCTCCAATGGTCATCGTGTTCCAAGTATCTTGGGCTTAGGAAGTACTCTTGGAAAACATGAAAATGTCACAAGTAGTGGGGTTCAACTTGGGCATGATCTGATACTTGTGAGGGTTGTAACGTGGGTTGCATACAATTTTGATAACTATTCTTGAGGTAGCATAAATGCAATCAAAACAACTAAGGCAAAGTTGTCTCGAAAGTGGTTATGGTCTGAGGAGATAGTCACGATCTCCAAGGTCGTTGGTCAAGTCAATTTGAGATATAAGTGATCTCAAGAGTTGTGTGTTGTGGTCAGGGAGATGTGTGTGATCTCCAATGTGCCCCATGACAATTCAAAGGTGACTGCTACAATGTTAGGGCTAGTGGTTTGGTCATGAGTTTGGACTAGGTTGTTTGGTCATGGTTAAAGGTTATATGGCTGGTCCATCAAATAGATGAATGAATGAATGGCTGACGAATGGGCGAATGGCTGAGATAACCTCAAAAGACTAAGTGCTACCTACATAGCCCATGTTTTAAGGGCCTTAGGCCAATGTAGTTCTCCCCAAAAGGAAAGAAGAGTCAAAGAGGTTGTTGGTTGGTTTTGACTAGGTTAAGTTGTGGTTTAAAGGTTATATGGTTTTTCCATTAGATAGATGAATGAATGAATGGCCAAGCTAACCTCAGAAGATCCTATGTCAACTAAGTGCTACCTACATATCCCATGCAAGGGCCTCAAGCCAATGTAGTTCTTGCCAAAAGGGAAGAAGAGTCAAAGAGCTTGTTGGTTGGTTTTGACTAGGTTAAGTCATGGTTTAAAGGTTATATGGTTTGTCCATCAGATAGATGAATGAACGAATGGCCGAGCTAACCTCAAGAGATCCTATGTCAACTAAGTGCTGCCTACATAGCCCCTATTTTAAGGTCCTTAGGCCAATGTAGTTCAGGATAGTTGATAGTTGTTTTGGTCATGTTATAAATGATGAGTGTATGATGATGTTACAGACTTTTCCATATTGTGTGATGGTGTATTCTGTAACATTGGTTATATAGTTTTTCATCCCTAGAAATTTTCCATATTGGTGATGGTGTATGCCAAAAATGAAATGAGTATATTTATGCTTTAGCAAGTAATGGTTTATGCTTGACATAAATTGTGTTGAGTTGATGGTTTCTATGTGTATTGTTGTCCATAGAAACTAGTGTGAATGGGCTATGATAATTCATGATGTCATGATGTCATGTTAGTGGTTACAAAAAGGTTTGGTTTGGTTTGGGTTTGGTTATGTGTGACCAAGATATATAAGAAGCGAAAGGCGCGTTTCTCTTTCATTGACAAGGACCATAATGATTGCATAGATAAGGTTTTTGGAAACAAAAGCCCTATTCATGCATTACGTTGTTGACCATTGGTTTGTGTTAGAGAAGTATTCGAATCACTTGACATTAAGTGAGCTCAAAATCCCTTGAGTATGTTGGAGTGATAGGTGTGAGTATGTGATATATAAAGATAGGGTAACCCTTTTTAGCAGGGATAACTTTGCCCCTTTTATAGGTGACCTTGAGAATGACTATAGGCAAGTCCATGACTTTATAGTTTGTTAGTCAGTTTTTTTTTTGCTGGTAGACTGATCAATGCGGGAAGTCTACTTAGGGATGTTGTTTTGTTGATTTGTGGTCATATGGTGCTATGTTTGTAGCAAAATTTGGGCATAGCCATCCTTCAAGGGAGTGGTCTATATTGTGCTTTATATGTTTTGATGTCTAGTTGTCCTTTAAGGGAATAATCTATTTATTACAGCATTTATGTAGCTGTCCTTCAAGGAAGCAGCCTACATTTATAGTTTATGAATTTTTGAATAGGCATCCCAATTTTTATATTTTTTTATTTTTGACTAAACTTTTTGGTCATGGACTTGACTATAGAGGTTGAGGGGTTTCCCTTTTATTAGGACAAGGCATTCATGCTTGAAAAAAGGGTTAACTAATGTTTATAGGAAAAAGGGTTGAAAGAATAGGCATGATGATGATGGGGGGTTGCTCAAGGGATGAGCTCAAGTTAAATGTGAAGTGAATGATTACTTGATTAACAATAGAATGGTCGTAGATGTAAGGCATAAAGGGGCTCAAGTTATGGCTAGCCTTCGAAAGAAGACAGATGATAAGTACGTGATCCATGCTTGTGTTATGATGTAAAGTCCGAGTCAATTAAGAGCAAACTTGTCCCGTTTGCTTCTTTTCATATTGGTCACATGTCGGTTTTCTATAAGAATGAGATCTCTGATTTTGAAATTTCGCTCTTTCAAATTTTGGTTAGAGGCATGTTTTGGTCGATGTTGGATGTGAAGTCGGTTAGTATGTTGTTGGCATTTGGTACAACACCAAACATAGTCATTGCAGTCTTGGTTAAGGGTGGGCCAATAATAGCCCAGGTGGAAGATGCGCTTGGCAAGTGAGTTACCACTAAAATGTCCCCCACAAATCCTATCATGGACTTGTTTGATGGCATGGGAAGTCTCAGTGGTTGTTAGGCATTGGATAAAGAGGCTGTCGAGACCTCATTTGTAGAGAAGTCCCCCTAGCATGGTGTATCGAGAAATTCTCTTGATAAAAGTTTGTCATCCATTGCTAGAGAGGTTAAGAGGCATGATAGAATATGTCAATTATTTGACAAGTCACTTATACCAAACGTCATGTGGACTAGAGAGGTTAGGAGGAATTTTCCTCAAAGATGATAGTTGATATGTGCCTAAGATAGAAATCTTGGGTTTTGGTGGTTGAGAAGGCTTGGCAAATGGATATGTCTAAGGTGTAGAAGCCTGGTCTTTTCCTTTATCCTATAGGTTTTTGTGACCTAGTGGCCACATTAATGGTGTTGATTTCGAATAAAGGAGGGGAAGGTGGTTGAGGGACTATAGTCTTATGTTGGAATTCTGATTTAGGTGAAGAGGTGTGGGATGTTGTTGGTGGTTTGTTAAAAAAGTGGTCAAAAGAAGCCTCAATGTGAGGGGTGTCCTTTTTCAGGTGTTGGTGAATGACAATCTTAAGAGCGCAGCAACACTCAATGTCATGTCCAGGTGTGCGATGATATGCACAAAATTTAGTGTCATCAAACCAAGATGGTTTTGATTCGAGAGTTGATGAGTGTGAAGGTGAGGAGGTTTGGGAGGCATGAGATGATGTCAGTAGTTTATCAAAGGGGTGCTTAATGAGAAGGGTGCCTTTTTTCAGGTGTTGACAAATGACAACCTTAAGAGCACAGCAACACTCAGTATCATGCCTAGATGTGCGATGATACGCACAAATTTTAGTGTTATCAAACCAAGATGGTTTTGGTCTAAGAGGTTGGTATGGCTTAATAAGTAGGAGGATAATGCTCGAAGACTACAATAATTGACATAACATCGAAGCATAAGAGCCCTTTAATGAGTCTACACACGTTGCAGTAGAGGTTGACAACTTCTGTTTAGGAGTTGTTGAGGGAGTTTGTCGTGTCCTCTTTTTAGTTGGTAATGTGGCCACATGTGTAGATGGCACTTGCTTGGTGAAAGGCACCAAATGTTTTAGAGGAAGTATGTGTTTGATAGGTGAAGAGAGTAATGGAGAAAATTTGCCTCTGTGAGGTGTTGAAATAGGGAGCACTCCTTTTAAAGTAGAAGGATGTGGACCCATAATAGATGGTAATGGTGAAGGTGGAGGAGTTTTCTGACATGGTTTAGTAGCCTTCTTTGGTTTAGTGCGAAGACTACTATTGTGTGGGGCGAGGTTCAAATCTACCTTTACCAGATCTTCTTTGACTGAAGTGGGTGAGGTGGCAAGTTCCTCTCCTGACAGAGAAGGGATTAGCAAATGTGGCTCTTCAAGAGGATAGAGTGTAGGGATGATCATGGTTTTGATGTGTGGTCTAGGAGTGGGGGAAGTATGATCCCCCATTGATGATAAGGAGGATGAGGGTGAAGCCACCAGTGTTGGTGTCATCAAAGCATTCTCCAATATGGGAGAAGTCGAAGTTAACTCTTCTACGTGTGAAAGAGAAGTGGATGGAAGATTATCCTCCATCTATGGAGGATAAATAGGAGAAGAAGGCTCTTCTACCTGTGGTGGACAAATAGGAGAAGAAGGCTCTTCTATTATGGTGGACAAATAGGAAAAGAAGGCTCTTCTACCTGTGGTGGAGAAATAAGTTGATTAACCTCTTTAGACTGTGGGAGAGGTTGGTTAGAAATAATGTCGACCATGCGTATATTACGCTCTTGAAAGTCATCGGCTATGGTCTAAATGTTATGCTGACTTGAGGGATGGTTAGGGAATGGTTGTCTAAAGACATCTATGTTTTGGTTGGTTAGTGCATTTGGGTTATCCAAAACAAGATCCCCCTTGTCTAGCATGTCTTAGACAATGTTTTTGAAGGTTTTACAATTGTCTGTGTCATGACCCTTGACACGATGATAGTTACAAAAGTCATTTTCCCTATAACATGTAGGCATGGCCTTTGAGGGGTCAAATTGAGGTGGTCAGATTTGAGGGAGATTGAGGACCCCCTGCTTGACTAGTTTATCCAACACGAAAGCATATGATTCTCCTATTGGAGTGTATTGACGCTATATGTATCGTTGTTGGAATTGTCTTGTGATATATTCTGATGTGGAAGGTTGAGATGGGTTGGTTATTGTTGAAGGTGATGGTCTAAGGACTATAGCATTAGCCGATCCTTTGGACTTGGAGTGAGAAGAAGAAGGTTTGGAAAAAGAAGGGTCATTGGTTTTTGTGTTATTATTTTTACTACGCAATGTGACCTTATCCTCTTCGACTGCATGGAGTTCGAGCTTTCTTGCCATGGTGAAAGCTTCATCAAATGTGTAGAATGTTTAAACCCACAAAGTGGATGAGATGTGCTTGGCACATGCTCATGAAAAGAGATCAATGAGCTCAATTTGAGGTAATGAAAAAGAGAGTTGGTTGATCAAACCTCTCCAATGGGCAACGAAGTCAGCTATTGATTCATCGTCAAATTATTTAATAGAATAGAGGTCCATAATGGAGACCTTTTTAGTGATGTTGATTGAAAAGTGGTCAAGGAATAATTGGGTGAGTTGAGTGAAGGTAAAGAGCGAATGACTGACAATGGAGCTATACCAGTCAAGGGCAGTGCCAGAAAGTGACATAAGAAATGTGCGAAGTAATAACACATCATCATGTGCTATGAGGTAACAAGCGTGTCTAAATGCTCATAAATGTTGTTGTGGGTCTTCTTTACTCTAAAAATGAGTAAATTTAGGGAGTTCCCATTGGTTAGGATATGGTCTAATGGGCACCGAAGGGTGGATGGGTTCGTTGCATATTTGTTCATATGAAAGAACATTGCTTGAACCGGAAATGGATGTCTCAAGGTTGGACATCTTATCCATCAACATCTTAATTAGATCAACTGATGGATTGGTAGGAGGGGCACCCCCTAGGTTGTAAGGTACCTAGAAGGTGTTAGGAGGGGCATATGACGTACTTGGTTGCATTTGTATAGGTGCAATGTATTGGTAGTTCATCATAGGGACTAATGTTGAGGTTAAGGGGGCTTGTGATATGAAGTTAGAGGGCACAAGTTGACTAGATACTACCAAAGGTGGTTGAATGGCGGCATGGGTAAAAGGATAGGTAGTCACTCCCATGTTTATAGGTGCAAGAGTGTGTGGAGTTGAGACAATCAAGTTCTGGTATGGTGTAGAACTTGGCTGAATTATTTGTGGTTGAGGGGGTACGAAAACCCCAATGGAGGTAGGTCCAAAAATAGATGGGGAGGCCAAATATTGAGCATTGGCCATGGTCAAGTTATTGGTCAAGGCAATAGCCTGAGTTATGATGGGTTGGGTAGCGAATGGTGTCGATGCCATTGCCGCTTCAACAAGAGAAGTTGGTATCCCATAAATAGGATTACATGAAGGATCTCATGTTTGGATTTTTACGAGATAGTGTTGGAGAGCCTTGACATTGTGGTCAAGGAATCTCTCAAAATTTTGATCCCCTTCAGGAATAATTGAAGGTTGATTAGGGGTAGGCTGAATAGGAGTACGTTCAATGTCTAAAGTATACTCCATTTGGTGACTTGATATGAAAGGTGAAGGTGGGAGTGGTTGTTGCCTTGCATGGTCAACAAGAGTTTTGGCTTGACTATGTGTCAAAGCCATCCAAGGCAAAGGGGGTATAGGTTCTAGAAACTATGTATTTTAGTTTTAGAAAACCAGAATGTATGTTGGATAGCAAGAAAGTCAGGTTTTAAACTTGCTATTTTGAAAGCATTTTTGTTGACAGTGACTGACATCGATAGAAAAACTGATGTCGGTGAAACAAGTTGCCAATGTCAGTCAGATAATTGATGTCATTGAAGATCAGTTGCCGATGTCGGTGGAAAAACCAATGTTAGTTACTGTGTATTTCCAAAAACTCAAAAAATTGAAAGTTTTTGGAAGAAAGAAGAAAGTTCTAAGTTGATTTTGGAGCTCAGAATAATGCATCCTTACCAGCTCAAAAAACTAGATAAAAATAGAAAAATAGATGAAGGCAAGCAACCTCTAAACGTTAAATTCCTAAGAATAAATTTTAGAGTCATGGTGGCTTATGCCTTAGAAGAATATGTTTGGGAATTTGGCTTTTAAAATGGGTCTTAAAGAGGAAGTCTAAGGCTGGTTTCGGGTTATGTTTTGGTGCTCAAAATATGTATTAGGTTTTGTGCATGGCTTGGTGCTAGGGGCTTGCTCCCCTCACTTAACGAGCCTAGAGCCAAGCTAGGTTGCTTACCCAATATATACTTCACCTATAGTTTATACTCTGCTAGAGAACATAGTGGGTCCTCCTCTTGGTGGTGAAATCTAAGTAGGATTGCCAGGAAGGGTAAGGTATCCACTAGGTGATGAAATCCTAGTCGGGCCTTGTCTCAGGTATGTTTAGATGTTTGATTGTGAATGTGGTCTGGTTGTGTAACATATGTGCACTACGATTTATTCATAATGCATTTTAATTACTAGATGAGCTAAATATGCATTCAAGTAGGAATGAAATGCAATATATTTTTAACCCAAATTGAAATGTTTTGTTCAAATGCAAACAAGTGGGAAAAAGGTTAAGAGTATGAATTTCACTACTCTAAAATGCAAGAAAAAGGTGACAAGAAGAAAAAGAAAGAGGTTCTTTTTAACTTCTGCTAATGGTGTCTTTTCGAAAGAAAAAGAAAGAAGAGGAAGGATGCAAGAAGAGAATCTAATGCATCTATATGAAGAGTTTGCCTTTTAGAAGAAATGAACCCAAGGAAAACTCCAGGGTCCCACCGGGCGTGCCAAAATGTTTATACTCATTTTTCCTATTTACATTCAAAAGAAAATGAAGAAACTAAAGATAATGGTTAGGGGTTAGATGATACCTAGATTAAGTTGTGCACTATATCCAGACATTGTAGGAGCTCCTCTTTGGCTGTGGAGGAAGACACCTATAAAAAGAGTAAGACTTAAACACAAAAAATGTTAGACAGATATATGGTGGACTGCCAAACACATGCTCAGTCCTAGAAGCGTAAAGACTTCCTTAAGGGATGACAGTCCACTTATTGATAAAAAGAGTGTCGAATAAAAGAAATGGTGAAAGACTAAGAAAGAGAAATAAAGATAATGTGTACCTATATTTTGCAGTTAGTCTGTCATAGTCGCCGACATCAGTTAGTCTGCCAGTGTCGATTGGTCAATGTTGCCAATGTTGGTTATGTTACCGGCATCGGTCAGGCTTTTGGTTGATGTCAGTCGGGGCAATGGGCCTTGGATGGGTTTTGGACAAGTTTTAGAATGTGTTTGTGGTTGACAGAGGGGTCTGTAAGGAGTCTGGGTGTCTGTAGGGTTGCAAGATAGTAAATAGGGTCTAAGAGGGGTCAAAGGCAAAGGGTTGGTATGTAAATGGATAAGAATAGGAGGAAGGCTTTTCAACCTTTCCAAGAATAAAGTCGGGTCAGGTTGATTGTATTCAAAAATAGTAAATAGAAACTAATTACTAATGGATTCTAAATATTGAAATGAAATAGAAGAATACTTAGCTCTGCTTGTGGCTAAACTAGTAGTGTTAGAACATTTATTCTTATTGCATCTGATGTCAAAGACCTCATTCAATGTTCACATCTAGTCTAGAGTCACTTGTGCCAAGTTACTGTAGCCAAGTGAGCATTAGTCGAAGTCTTAGAGTCTAGGTGGAAGAGAGAGAGAGGCAGATCAGAGTCCCAAAGAGCATCCAAGAGTCAAACAGAGCGTCTGGGGAGAATTCAGGATTTGTGATTAGCCATTTTGGGGTTAAAAATTGGTTTAAGTAAATTGATGTTGGCGATCCCACCGGTGTCAGCCGACAATTGACCAACGTTGGTAGCTAAAAAATGGGTAAAAGGGCTATTTTTATCCCTTTGCCCGTTCCTCCATCCATCGAGTGTATTTGCTATTGGAGAATGGTCAAAAGGTGAGGTTATTAAGCATGAGTGTTGGCTAGAAGGTTGGAATGGGTCTTAGGTAGTTATGATATGAAGGACTTAGTCATAGGGTGAGTTATGGGGTAGGAAATGGTCTTAGTGGTGAAGTGTCCAAGGTGAGGTGTCCTAGGTGATGTCATTAATTTAAAATAAGTATTTTATTTTAAATTAATAATGTTTGTAAGGTACCAAGGGGTAATGTGTGTAAGGGACCAAGGGGAGTCGACACAATTTTGGTGTCTACACTAGGAGCACACACAACTTCATCCATAGTAAGTTGGTTGCTCATTTGAGATATTTCATTTATCCAACTCTAAAATTTTATGTTATGATTATAGATGGTGTTATTATCAATTGTTCAAGAAAATGTCATAGTATTAAGTTGGCCATGGGAGACTACTTATTAGATTCTCTTATGTTTGTTATTCTGATAGGTGGAGTTGATATTGTTCTGGGAGTCCAGTGGCTCACCACTTTGGGCACTATTGGGATGAATTTTCAAGAATTATTCATGCATTTTCATTTTGAAAAAAGGACATTTGAGCTAAGAGGATTAAAGGATAAATCTCCTTAGCTTGTTAGCTCCCATCAAATGACAAAGATTCTTTGTAAAGGTGCCAAGGGATTTTTAGCTCATTTTTTTCTATGGAAGTATAGCCAACTCAGCCATCTTCACCTCTTGATATACAACAAATAATTGATGCTCATTCTATTATTTTTGAGATATGCCAAAAGGACTTCCACCTAGATGCATGCATGATCATGCTATCACACTTATTCCTAGTAGTACACCACCTAAAATCAGGCTATATAGGTATCCCTATGCCCAAAAAATTGAAATTAGAAAGATGGTACAGGAGATGCTGGATGCAAGAATCATTCACCAAATCTAAAGCATATGATCTTCACCAGTTGTCATAGTGAGAAATAAAGATGACACTAGAAGGATGTGCCTTGACTACAGAGAACTCAAAAAGTACATTGTCAAAGATAAGTTTCTAATTCTTGTTATTGATGATTTTCTAAATGAATTGAATGGTGCTCTTTATTACTAGGTTAGATCTACATTCTGGGTATCATCAAATTAGGATCTGTGATGAAGACACACCCAAAACCACTTTTAGGACTCATGAGGGCCATTATGAGTTTTTGGTTATGCCTTTTGGCCTAACAAATGCACCATCTAATTTTTAGAGTTTGATGAATACTATTTTTAAGCCATTTTTGAGGAAATTTATTTTGGTATTCTTTGATGATATCTTCATTTATGGTAAAAATTAGGTAGACCATTTACAACATGTGAAACAAGTATTCTCCATTTTATAGCAAAATCAATTGTATGCCAAACCTTCTAAATGTACTTTTGGGGATGGTGAGGTTTAATATTTGGGTCATTTGGTGTCTTATGAAGGAGTAAAAGTGGATCTTAAACAAATACAAGCAATGGTGGACTAGCCAATTCTTAAGACACTCAAGCAACTTTAGGGATTTTTGGGGCTTACTAGTTACTATCATAGATTTGTCAAAAATTATGGTAGTATTGCAGCCCTACTTACCTCTTTGTTAAAGAAAGACTCCTTTTAGTGGACGTATGTAGCTACCTAGGCATTTGAACAATTAAAATTGGGTATGTGCACTACTCTAATATTGGCCACTCTTGATTTTTCTAAGACTTTTGTGGTTGAATGTGATGCATCTGGATATGGTATGGGTGTTGTACTCATGAATTAATGTAGACCACTAGCATTTGAAAGTCATCAACGCAAGGTTAAAAAACAACACAAGCCCATCTATGAGAAGGAAATGATGGCCATTTTGCATGTAGTCAAATAATGGAGACCTTATTTGATGGGTCATCATTTTTAGGTAAAAACTAAACATGAAAGTCTTAAATATTTTTTAGAACAAAGGTTTTCATCTGAAGAATAATAGAAATGGGTAACTAAGATGCTAGGCTATAATTTTAAAATACTCTACAAAATAGGCAAAGACAATGTGGTGGCAGATGCACTATTCAAAAAAGATGAATCACTTGAGGCATTGCTATATGCCATAACTATTTAATAGGTAGATTGGTTAGAAGAAGCATGATCAGAATGGGAACATGATAATACTACTCATGATTTGATTCAAAATATTTAGCAATGTTTAGGTGGATTTGAAAAATTCACATGGAAAGGTAATGCATTATGGTATAAAAATAGATTGTACCTATGTAAGAATTATCTTCTTAAACAAAAAATCCTTCAAGAACTTCATGAAACTCCAATTGGGGGTCATTCAGAATTTTTGAAAACCTATCACCAGATCAATCAAGATTTTTTTTTGGGAAGGTCTCAAGGGGGATGTCCAAAAATATATGGTTGAATGTATGATCTATCAACAAAACAAAGTTGAAACCATAAAAAATCTATCTTTTACAACCTTTATCTATCCCTAACTAGCATTGGGAAGAGGTATATATGGATTTCATTATAGGGTTACCAAGATCTAATGGTCAAAATGTTATCATGGTTATTATAGATCATCTCATCACCTAATTGGCTCATAGTTCATCCTATCATCCTCAATATAATGGACAAACTAAGGTAGTTAACAAATTTTTGGAAGGATATCTTCATTTTTTTGTTTCTGATAAACAAGATAAATGGGTTCATTGGCTACCACTTGTTGAATGGTGGTATAATACTTCCGTTTATAGTTCTTCCAAAATGTCTCCTTTTGTGACACTATATGGTTACCACCCTCCATCCATCACTTTAACCTTAAAGTTACATCCTAAGGTTCATGTATTTGAAGAACATATTCACCATCAATAGGAGGTCCTTGCAAGTTTGCATGAAAATTTAGCTATGGCCTATAATCATATGAAGCAACAAGTAGATCAACATAAAAGTGAGAGGCATTTTTACATTAGTGATTGGGTATTTATTCACTTATATCCATATAAATATGTCATTAAATTAATTAAAAAAGGATAATAATCTATCCCCTAAGTATTAAGGGCCTTATTAAATCTTGCAAAAAATTGGCAATGTGGCTTACAAGTTAGATTTTCCTTCATTCACTCACATCTAGTGTTTCATGTATCATGCTTGAAGAAAGTGATTGGACATAAAGTTACCATTCAAATATAATTACCAAAATTGGATGAGGAAGGTAGAGTCTTTCTTGATCCTGAGGTGATCCTTCAATGGCATACCAAGCAACTGTAGTCTAGAGCAATTATAGAATACATGATCAAATAGAAGAATTTGCCATGTGAATATGCCACTTGGGAGGATGAATAATTTATGTAATAACATCTAACATTACCACAAAATTGAAGACAATTTTGTTTTGAAGGGGAAGGGATTGTTATGCCCTTAACCATTAGTGTGTCTAGGGATATGTGTTGCCAACTTATGGCTTATATACCTCTTTTATTTACTTGTTACATTTCTCTATGTTCTTAAATAGGTCAGCCTATGGAATAACCATGGCTAAGTAGACTATATATATGAGGTAGTGGTTAGTATTTTAATCATCATGTTAAGTATTCTACTATTAGTGCATTGCTTTGGAGGTTGGCCCCTCAAAGTGGCTTTGTTATATTATCCAGTATTCTATTTTGATGTTAATTATCATAGTGTAATCTCTCATATTTAACTTATTTTGTGCAATATAAAATCATTCTTTGTGAATATCTAAGTAATTTCATTACATCAGTACTCGTATCCAATCCAAAAATAAACTCTAGGATCCTATTTGTGATAGTCTCCTAAGTCTACATAAAAAAATTTAGACCTTGCAACATTCATCTCAGTCAGTTTCCAACTATGTTTGATTTTTCTCTCTATTATTCCTATTTTTAGAAAAGATAAAAATATAATTTTTTTACACAAATTAGTGGCTTAATTATTGCACATTATTTATAGATTTACCCTACTCAGACTCATTTATTTAATTAGGAATAAAACTCCATTAGTCTAAAAAAACCATAAAATAGAATCCCTCACTTGTTGGTTCATCTGTATGTAGTCCCAAGTCAAGGAAGGATTATTGGCATTGGTTGGTTGATTAGGAATGATTAGCAATAGTTTTTTATGATTAATACTTAGTCTTATATTTATGGAAATGGTGTTAATGAGACCTCTCAAAATATGTCTTATAACCTTTTTGTATTCATGTGCATCTACATGAAAGGTCTATTGGTTATTGGCATTTTTCTATGATGCAAAGAGCATCCAATAAAAGTTGAATTTTTTTTATTTTGGTCAACGAAAGGTCATAATTTTGTAAAATTTTGATGTGAATAGGTGTGTGAGACCCTATTAGGTCCATGTGTGGTCTTAGGAACTCATTTGGAGTCCTAGAGTGTGTTATAAGGTTAAGAGGAGTTTTCCCTCTGAAAGCAAAGATTTGAAAATTAAAATAATGTATTAGAGCCTAAGAGGGTTATGTTTGTGTGTTTGGAGTGTAAGGTAACTAAGTTGTTTTTATGAGGTCTATTATATTCTTGAGGCAAGGTTTAAATTCATTTTCATATTTGTATTGAGACAAGTCACATGCTTAAGTGTAGAAGCGTTCTTGAACATTGAGTTAGTTATGCTTTATAACTACTTGGTTCTACATTGAAAAAGGAAAAAAAACAAATATGTCAATGTGGGAGTGTATCATATGGCATAGAGAGGGTGAAGGATTGGAAAATATCCAAGAATTATAAAAGTAGGGACCCATGAAAAATTTGATTTGCCTCTCAAGGAGGATTGGCAAGTCCTCTCATATACTGCATTTTATAATGAAGATTGATAATATAAATAAAATATAAGCTTTTTTTGTTGTTGATTAAATACCCTGGGGTCATAATATACTCTTGTAT